>JAQMYJ010000003.1:15652248-15668620 GCA_030014305.1 Clarias laeviceps | reverse complement strand
TGATATTTCAATAAATAGTAAACTTGGCCGATTTCGTTATCAATTTGTTGACAAGTGGGGCTTGAAAATTCGCCCACCCCCTTAAGTGGGGAATGACAGAAAATGTTTGAGATCCACTGCTCTAACCCAACCACATGCATACCTATATGGGGAAACGTAGGAAGAGTCGCACTTTTCATCCACTTATGTTTGATGTTCATGTAGATATATTTATTTGTTGGGAAATAAGATTAAACCAATAGCTTTATTTCATCAATGCTCTTTTTCATGTCCTATACTACTTCTGTTTATATCATTAGGCTGGTAATTTCCCTTGTATCAATTTGGTATCAGTGCTTCTTGAGATATCACATGCTCTTGAAGTCAGACCTCATTAAAAACGCAAAATTTTTTTAACTTTATCGCAACAGTGATAATAATAATAAAATAATGACCTTCTTCAAATTGAAATATCCTCTCAGTTTTTATAGATGTAGTTTATGACTGTAACCAGAACTTGTGTCATTTGCATAAAATAAAAAAGTACTGTCTTATGTGCTGCTTCTATAATAGAAAGCTCTAAGAAAATTCTTACAACACACATTACCAGCTTTACACACACCTTTTATGGACCTTGTCACATTACAAGCTCAATCTGGACACTAACGGTTTGTAACTTTATTGTTCCTCCATAATGTGTATACAAAACATGGCACCATTAACTGACTGCCTTATTAACTGACTCTTAGATCTGGCATTGATGAGACAGAGAAACACATGGCTGTGTAGGTAGGTCACTTATCACACTGAATAGTACGCATGACTCCTAGTCAGGAACTGTGAAAGAAGAGAGTGAGAGAAAGTGTGTGTGTAAGTGTGTGGGAAAGAGAGAGAGAGAGAGAGAGAGAGAAAAAAAGAGATGGATTTGGCAGCTCTTCCTAGTATATGTGGGCATGATGCTGGTGCTCCTGCTGCCCAGTGTGAGGTCCTTATATAAGAATCGAGAGACAGACAAACAGACAGAACGACCGACCTACCGAGTGAGGCACGCTCACACAGACACAAGCACAGACTGCAGATACCTACAGATCAGCTGTTCAGTGTGAGTGGTGAGGACAATCGAGTGTTGATGGGTGATCTCCAGTTTGCTGAAAATTTAAGTTCAGGAATAGCACCCATGCCAAAATACTCGAGTTGGTCCTGACAAGCGTTGGTGACTATTGCACAAACTTTCATTTGTGCAATACTATTTATGTTTCATAATTAACAAATTGGTCCATGATCTTCTGTTACAGCAGTGCAACTTATTACAAGTACACTGCAACAATGGATTAATAGTATGTAATAGTCAGTGGAGGGCAAAGTACACAAGTTCTTTACTTGAGTAAAAGTAGACACACTGGGTCAAACATTACTCAGGTAAATGTATAAACAACCATTTACCTTTCAACTTCAGTAAAAGTACAAAAGTACTTACCTAAAATGTACTTAAGTATCAAAATTAACTAATTTGTATTAGCTCACAGTAGCCATTGTCAAATAACAAATTTCTCTCTGTCTACCTCCCTCTCCTTCCCGACTGTGGACATGCTGTTTTCGTCTGCAACCAGCTCTGCTTCAGATTTTAAACATTTGTAACTGTATTATGCATTTCACAAGAGAAACTTGGTAACACATAATTGTCAGAAACTCCTACTTCAAATAATATACACTAGTGTGCTTATGTAAGGCATTGACATACGGAAATGTACTGAAGTAAAAGTACAGATATTTGTTTAAGAATGTAGTGGAGTAAAGGTAATAAAAACTAATATAATAGTATAATAAAACTACTTAAGTACAGATATGTGAAATATGTATTTAAGTACAGGAACAAAGTGATAGCATAAATTTCTGAGGTAAAGGTAAATTCAGACGAAGAGTCATACAGGTTTTCATCATCACACAAAGAAGTCCAATCAAATAAGACTGTAACAAGGTAATATATACTGTATATACACGCATTGATTAAAACCAATTTTTGGAAAACAGTCAACCCTAGGATCTGCCCAACATTTTAATTTAGTGTTTTGTGTTCCATCTCCTCAATGACACTTATGAAAAATGAAATATTTTACAGAACATATGTTTTTGTACTAGATGACTATGATTCAGAAATACAAACTAACAGGCTCATGTCTGATGTAAGTAAAATGGCAATCTTCACAGAAGTAACCTACACTTTGAATGAATTCCGAATAGCTTGCAATGTAAACCTATAATGTGCTCCAAAGAATAGTTTTTTTTTTTTTTTTGTATTGACTACAGTATAAAGTACACTTACATAAGGACAAGGAAAGTAACTAGAGCTTCAGAATACATAAACGAATACTCAAGTATTCCCAACAAAGTATCACCTCCAGCACAAAATAAGCACACTACGATCTATCATGATCTTAACACTAAGGCCTAAAGGCAAGCATTGATTTAAACAAAGCGGTTTTAATTAGATTGATGAATACATTAATGCAAAGGCACACCAACAACAAGAGCTCAGGGTAAGAATTTTAGCACCAGATAAACAGCCGATAGTTACTACTTCCTCAATTTTAAATCACTGCTAATTTAACCAAACACTATTAGCAGTGTTCAATTCAAAAGGCACATACCAAAGCAAAACAACATGGATGGCTAAAAACTTCTACTTTTACTAAGAAAATTCTTGATATCCTCTAACACTTGCTCAATAACCGTAACGCAGAATTAAACATTTAGGAACTTAATCAATAAAAAAAAGACATGTTAGGATCACACAAAATCCCAAGTACATGAGAGAGATTAAAAAATAGAATGGATCACAACATGGTGCACTGCTGACCCTTTTTATCAGTCTCAGACAGACACACTCTGGCATCAGGAGACCCAGGGGAGGATTTTATTTGTGTTCTCAGACCTGTCCATCCGGTTATAGCAAAATTAATACGAGACGTGCTGTCGCAAAATGTGGCTGGAATTCAGTAAGCCTGATTTCACGGGTAAACTTTTATCTGAGCATTTTGTCTGATCTGACGTTATTATCACTGAAAGTGCCTGGGAAGGCGCAAACTAAAGCTGGATTTATCCATTTAAACCAAATCTGAAATGCCCCATGAATATTGTAATAAACTTTATGTGTAATGGATATGTGGCTTTATATTTCTATAGTTGGAAAAAAAAAAAATCACATTTCACAACTGAACAACTATGTGTGATTTTGGAGTGATGCCTTAGACTATAATCTATACCACCATTATCTAAAAACCAAGCGTGGAAAATGTTGTGGAAGAATGTTCTTTTTTTGAAATTTTTCTGTCCAGTAAAGGTTCAGGAACTTGTTGAATCTATGACCAGGCTTCCTGCTCTCAAAAGCTGTTCTGGTGAATCATTGTGGCCTACACTTTACTAAAGCACTACGTTCTTGATGTTCTTTTTCCTTTGTCACCCATAGGGTTATAAATAAGTATTTACGTCATACAAATTAAGGGTGGAATACTTATAGGATTTATTTTTAAAATGTGTACAAAAATATGAGAGAAATCCAATAAGAACAAATAAAGCCAAAAATCCGGCATAGCATCTATTATGAAAAACTCATTGTTCTCTAAGGCTTAAATAAACAAATTGATCCTTCTATACAACAAAGCCTAAAGTTATCTACTGTAGTATATGCAGCATGGATATTAATGTTTTATAATCAAGTTTCACATTTAACAAAGCTAACGGAGCAAAATCAATTAATTAAAAAAAAAAAAACAGATGACTGATTATTATACTATACATTTTCAAGGTATCACACCATCATTTGAACCCTATATACCCCCCCACTTGCCATAACTTGCCATAACTTACAACAATGCACTCACTAAGCACTATATAAGAAAGGAAGACTTTACTAATACTGAGTAGAGCCTCATTTTCTCTCAAAACAGCCTCAGTTCTTTATGACTTGCATTCCACAAGATATTGGGAAAAATCCTTTGAAATTTTAGTCTGTGTTCACATGACTACATCAGGCAGTTACTGTGGATTTTCCATGTTTTTTTGTTTTGTTTTGTTTTGTTTTTTTGCAGGCATGAACATCCCATGTGACGCATCCAAAATGTTTTCTCCTGGCTTTAGATCCAGTGACACACTGGAAAGGCTACTGAAGAACACTGAACTCATTCAAATCGTGTTCTTTAACCCTTTTGATGACTTTTGCATTGGATATTATGTTGGGGTAGTCATTAAAAGATGGGTAAATTGTGGATATGAAAGTTGTCACATGGTCAGCAGTAATACTCAAATACACTGTGACATCCATGAAATGAATGACTGGTATTATATGCCAAATATGCCAAGAAAACCCACACCATTACACCACTTCCACCAGCCTGGACTGGTGACACAAGTCAAGTTGTATCTGTGGGTTAAAATTTTGACTCACCAAATTTGAACCTCAGTAGTAGATTCAAAGATTCAGATTCAAAGAACTTTATTAATCCCAGAGGGAAATTGCTTAATAATTGACATAATTGCATTAGACTACACTATATTTCTTCAGTCTTCACAGTGTTAGTGAGCCTGTGCCCACTGTAGCCTCACTGTCCTATTCTTGGCTAACAGATATGGAACCTGATGCTGGCTTTTGCTGTTATCACTGCTTTTCTGCCCACCACATCTGTACAGAGTTTTTGGTTATCCAAATTACTGTAGTCTTTCTGTCAACTCAAAATCTGGTGATTTTATGAAGACCATTCTCATCAACCAGACAGTTCTATCCATTTGTGATGCTCACAAAATGTTGTTACTCTTTCCGAGTAAATTCAAGAGACTGTTGTGCAGATCAATAGATAAAGAAAAACCGCACATCTGGTACTAACAATTATGGTGCAGTCAGAATCACTAATATAACACCCTTCCATTTTTGATAGTTGATGTGAACATTACTGTATATAACATTATATGTGCACTGCTGCCACATAGTTTGCTGATGGGATAAATGCATAAATGAGTAGGATGGGAGCATGATGGCTTAGTTGTTACCGCATCCATAATTGGGTTTGATTCTCACCTCTGGTCCTAGGAGTATGTATATTCTGCCTGTGCTTGGTGGATTTCCTACAGGTATTCCACTTTCCTCCTTGACACACTTGCTGACTGGTATTTCCAAATTGTCCAAAGAGCATGAACAGGTGTGTGAGTGGGTATGTGAGTGTGTGTATCCTTGTGGCCTGCTATGGGTTGGCATCCCATTCAGGGTGGATCCTACCTTCTTCCCCAAGTTACCTTCAAAAGGTAAATACACTACATCATATCTTATTTCTTAATTGCTTTATACTTTTGATGTTATGGGACATCATACAATTATAAGATACAATTAGTTTCTGTTACTACTTTTGTTAAATTGGTTTTCAAGAAACTGTTCCTCATTAGACTGATTGTTCTTTCTTAAGGAAAAAAATGCAGCTCATCCTGTTCCTAGACAGTCATAGACAATACTTAAACTTACAGCTTTACCTCTGGCCATGACAAAGCATCGACCATGGAGCCTCCTTCTATAAATGCTATATGCAGAGCCACATACAGTAAGTCTCTTTTCTATAGCAATAAAAATCAATTACATTGCGTAATAAACCTTGCAGACTGGCCAATCAGAATCAACATTTATCAGTGTTCTGGTCTGGAGCAAAATAATATGCATTCTAAAAATTACAGCATTAATATATGCAACTGTGTGCATTTATTCAACACTGTAATTAATCATTATTTCATGCTGTTGATATTGCAGTGCTCTTAAGGAAAAGAGAATGTAGAAATGTGCAGGAGGCTCTGCAGGAGGGCCAAGGCAGAGCTACAAAACTCTGGTGTCAAGAGGGGACAGAGGTTTAGGCTAGTAATTAGCAGACAGTAATTGCTCTCATTAGCTTTAGACTGGAGTGTAAGTAAGGGTCTGAGGCTCTACACATGGTCGGAGGGAAAAAAAACAAACAGGACTGAGAGGAGGACAGTGCTGGTGCTGATTTCATTCAAGCGGCCTGACTAAGGAGGGGTCTATCAAAACCCGCTTGATTTTAAACACACTTGTGTGCACACACACAGCACGAGAATATACAGTAGCAAGGGAGATAATCATGTGCTAAATGATGACATGCTTTAAGGAAACAAGGGAGGACTGGGACTAATTGATGGGCAAACAGAGAAACAAGTAGGGAGGGAGAGAACAGACACAAATGCAACAGAGGACTGAAGGTGTGAATCAGAAATAAAAGAACACTTTTTCACAGGTAATGTGTGAAATCCACATAGACTGACATATGGCCAGGAGATACAGAGAGACTCTCACCAAGCAATAAGCATATGCACAGGCTTAAAAGCTTAAACGGCTCAGACATTTGAGTAGCTCATAGGCCATTTGGCACAATTATGATTTCAACTCAGGTTGTAATAAGAGAGCATTAATTTACTTCACATAGTTCTATAAAATTCTGTTAGCTTAAAGCAGACATGCAGAAAGGATTTACTAGAGATACACAATAGTGCCAAAAAAATCATAATGATTATCTTGCTTCGTATTTAAATAGCAACTATTGAACATGAAAATGTAGGCAATTTACTGCTTGGTATTTTAAACCTTCATGTATAAAATCCAGTATTCTATATAAATAAAATAAATGTTTGGTCTGCACATTGGTCAGAACTTGCTCTTTCAGTGATATCTTTACGTTTCATACATTGGAGGACCCGAAACCAGTCAATTTCTGTATGTACTGTATGCATGTCTGTCTGTCCAGGCAGATTTTGCCACAGCATCACGCAAAACTGGCCCAACAAAGTTTTATGAAATTTTGATATTTGTCTGAAGTAAAACCTGCATCATTAAATTAAATAAAAATGTTTAGTGGAATGAAGTTATTAGAAATTATGTGCCAGACTGCAAACTGAAAGTTTTGACAGCGTACTAACTGTGGGTGCGTCTTAAATCGACCGCTGGACAGAACTTATTGAAACTTCTACAGTACTAGATCCCAATTAGGAAATCAAAATTTAATATTTTTTACTAGTATTAGTTAATGTTTTTAGCGCTTTAGAGTGATGTTTTTTTTTTACTTGCTGGAGTCGTTTTAAGACAAAACTTAATCTTTATCCGACCTAAATTTTTCGATTTCTCATCTGTGATTCACTCTCCAATTATTAAACAAGGAATATATTGGGCTGACAACAAAAGAAGTACAACTTAGTGTAAACAAGGCGTAAGATACTAAACCTTACAAAAATTTATTTCTTTGCATTAATAGGTTAGGTACAGAAAGACAGGCATACATGTTTGTGGGCTTCAACCTAACCCTTCCTGTCTACAACGGGTCCTCATACTAGTATTCTCTATAATCCCCTGCTACATTAATGCACTTATCCCAGCGCCTCACTAATGCTTGCATATCATCAAGGTAGAAAAGACTTCAGTACTCTTGGAGCTATAATTGAACTGCCTAAATCTTAAACGCTGGCCTACAATGAACTCCTTTAATGGCCCAAACATGGAAATCACTTGGAGTGCGGTCAGGACTGCAAGGGGGATGTAGGAATAACTCCCAGACAAGTGAATGACTCTGTGTACAAATGTGTCTCTTCCACAAGTTGGCGACAAGTTATCCTTCAAGGATAAGGTATTCCACTTGCTGAACATGTTTTTTACAAAGCCTGCAGTGGGCTCTGAGCCACCTCAGCCAGGATTTTCATTCACAGATATACAGCCTTTTTTAAAACATTTGCACCAGTAAAATGTTTTACTGTAGCTCAGTCTCATCACCATACTAAGTCTTCTGTTAGTAACAATTGGTTTTATGCCTTACTTCCAAAGAAATTTCATTTTAAGTCCGAGTTTGACTTAAACAGCCCCATATAACAGTAACCACCCTGGAATCATTAGGCAGCGTGAAATAAATAGTGGAAATGAAATGCTGGACATGGAAACTGTATGCTGGGCATGCATACAATATGTCTGACCCATGATGTTTACATCATGTCTAGCAGTTTTGTTTTGGAAATATTAACATAAAACATGCTGTCTTGCACGTCCCAGCATCCCTTGAATATTTAACAAAGCAGCCAAACGTGAAATTAAAAATAGTAAAAACAGTATTGCAATGAACTCTGTCATGTTGGAATTGTGGATGTCGATTAGAAATATATATCAGCATCTTCAATAAGCTATGTTTTCTTTTCTCCAAAATGCAAATGAAAAAATAGTATTTTTAGATGTCCTAATTTTCTTAACTTCATAAAATTGGAGAAGTGGAATCATATCCACGTGGCATGAATGTCTGCATGTCACTCGTTTGCACGGAACAAAGGTAATGCAATACATTAAAAGCAAAATTAATTAAAAAAGATATCAGTTTTAAAAAGCTGTGTTTTTGTATATGCCACAAAACTATTAAACTGTATATAATAGATAAACAGAGTTTATGTTATTGCAAATTGTACCTTCTCAAAGGGTAGTTGCTTGGTTAGCAACAAGGAATCTTGGTGTAGTAGAGAAGACATAAAAAGGTCCTCAAAATAACTTGGTTCTGTGACTCCTGGGTGAGGATCACATTGATAATGTTTACCTACAATGTCATGATGAACAGGACAGTCTTTAGGACTACCCTGAAAGGTGATCAGAATCGACCACTTGGCCCTCAAAGCATTGGGCACCATAGGAGTGTCCCGAGTTGGTATGCCTTGAAGTGATGGCCATAAGTAGACAACAGCCATGCTAGAGTGGCATGTCATAACAGGAGCTGTGTATCTGGTCAATCTTCAGCCAATATCCATGATCTCCAACACCAAGTGGGCCAACCTTTATTTAGCCATAAGGACCATTTGAATCCTTCCTCTGTGCCAGATAAACTGTTGATCTGAGAATTAGATGGCCATCATCTGGTGATGAAGTACTGTAGGGCACATGCCAGCCACAGCAGTGAACACTCTGCTGGTGTGCATTTTTGGAGGGAAGCAAAATCATTTGACAAATTTGTACGATTTGACAATAAGGTCATCCCAGAGTCATCTGACTGCCAACGCATGCCAGGAAACCATACTGTATCAACAGCGCAATTCATTCTACTACCCTTTCGGCCAGTTATCACTAGAAAAAAATGCAAGCCATCATGTTGCATAGGCTAATATGTGCCTTTAGCATGTTTGGCATGAAAAGGAGATCCCATGCCATGCTCTTAAGACCTCTGTATATTTCTGGCAAAGACAATGGTAATGCGGCTTTGGGAAACAATACAGTTTAATTGTAGAGGTTGCAGATTATGTGCAGAGGATTTGCTTTCTGTGTCAAGCACATGGACAAACACAATATAAGACAAAGCCTGACACTGGGATATTCATACATAGCAGCCAAAAACAAATGCAGAATGTGTGTAGCTTATAACAACAATTCTTCTAAACTTTGTTTAGCCAAAAGTATACAAAAGGCCTTTTGGGAATCATGTTGGAGAGAGGCACCGCACCACTTTCAGAAAGATCATCATAAGTTTATGAGATCCCAGAGAGATGCCATACATGGTGTGGTGGTACAATGAGATTGCAGCCAAATAGACATTTAGGATAGATGGGGAATGCCTATCAGGCACTGGAGAAAGGTTTTCTTTGTTTTTGAGCAATAAACTGAATACAGCCTATGGAGTGCACAATATTCTCAGAACAATTTCCAACTAAGGGAATGCCCCAGTCTTCAGCTGGAGATTCATACAACGAGGTCGAACCCACAGGCAGGAGAGGATTTGGCTGAGGGTGTCGATTCTCTCTTGTCCATTTGTGACAGCAGATCTGGACAAGTATATAGCAGATGGAAAAGTCAGTCATGGGCCAATGCACCCTATCTGGCTCTTCCAGGGAGAACCACAATTCGCAATGTGTTGACTTGGCATTGGCCTCAACAAATGAGATGCCACTCCACTGCTTTCATCCATTGCACAGTTATAAAGCCAAAGCACATGGGCTGCCCTCAGGGAAGGTAACCATGGATCTCGAATCTCCACAAAGCTAGAAGCAGGGCTCCTCTTGTGCACGCTTCATGTGTGGCATTTCGGGTCCTTCCACGGGCCAGTAACTCACTTATGAAATCCTTGGGAAATGACTCCTGTGGATGCTGTCCTCAACATAGAACTATACTGCATATAGAAGTCTACTCAATCCCATTGGTAAGCACCATAATGTCTGCCGCAATGCCTGCACTGATGACATGCTTCAGGAGCGGCTCATTTGGTCCATATCCACTCTCCTCACATGTCTCATACATAGTTATGCCAAGTGTGCAGTGTTTTCAGCTGTCCAGTCACCAGCTTTTGCCCTTAAAGGGCATGCTACATAGTAAGAATGTGGTGGTGGTGGTATTAACCTTGTCACCTAGACTCTACTCTTGTGTACATTGAATTTTCTCTTCACTGTTTTTTATTATTATTATTATTAGAACCAGACAACCATAAATGTTTCTAAACAAAAGCATTTGGCAAACACTCCCTATATGAGGATGATAATCTTTATCTAAAAAATATCAAATAAAATTTTAATACTATTCATATTATCCTATATTAACTAACATTTCCTATATGTTAGTTAAGCTCACTATTATATTTAATGAACTGAAAAAAACAAAACAAATGGTAATCCTCATGAATATTGTGTATCCCTAGGATATGTGAATGTGTATTTGAACATAAAATGGAAATTCAAAAAAAGAATCTCTTCTGCAGGCATGTTATATAGTGAAAACTATACTTTGCATGTAAACTTGTTAATGATCATGGGCCCTTTAACAGAGCTAAAAAGGTGCTATAGTGATATAGTGATATTCCTCTCTGGCATAAACCTTCGGTTTGGGTTTGGCTTGGTGTGTTTCCCTCTGTACGTCAGCATGCATAAGCAATATGTTCTATGTAAGCTGCTATGAGATGGAATTAAAAAGAAAAATAGTCTCATGCTTGTTGTGCAATTAAATGGAAGGCAGTAATACCAGGCTTATGTGGGCAAATGAGTATAATTCATAGCCGAGACTTTGCTTCTAGCTGCAGCGGGGAATTACAATCAGCTGTCAACTTTCATGATATTTTTTAAATCCGTAGACTGGACACTGTGGTCAACTTTCCACCTCTGCTTTAGTCCAAAGTACATACAGTACTCACTGAAAGTAAGAGTAACTGACACGTACTGTATACAGTGAGGGAGGCAAGTGACTATTTTAAAGTTAGCGTGTGTTTACTTACCTCTCAATAATGTCAGCGATCACGCAGGCAAACATCTGTAGCCCCTCTGGAAGCTGCAAAGCCACTGTGGAGCAGAGAGGTGAGGCTTGGTCAAGGCAATAGTGAGTGATGTGAGTGACACCAACAGGGCCTGTGGCGCACTGTGACTATAAAACCTTTAAGACTTGTGTTTTATTGACGAATAATGCCATTGTTATTATGATAATAAAATAAGATTAAGAATCTGAGTTCAGTATAAGAAAATACCAAACGAATAGTGTGGCAAAGACTTCTGCGTTTTTATTTAAAGACTTTTTAACTGGATACTCTCAGCTCCTAACGGGACTCTAAAATTAGTGCTTTATTAAAGGCCAGTGCACTTGTAAAGTAAATCAGGTTAACCCAGAGAGAAAAAAACTCAGACCGTGCTAGAATCAAATATAAAGCATCAACATGCTACTGCAAAAAGAGGCTTCCAGTAATGAAACCAAAGATCAAAATTCTTTTATAATGAGATCAGAATTGTTTCTAATGAAACAGTTCCAAACATTTATTCTTGACAGTTCCCATTCCAAAAAAACACTTAAATACAGAATATGTACACTCACGGGCCAGTTTAACAGAAAAGTCTGTATAACTGCTCGTTCACGCAATCATCCATTTATGTTGCAGCAGCAGCACAGTGCATAAAATCCTGCACATTAACTGAAGCATTCATTACACCAAAAATCAGAATAGGAAAAAAAAAAAGTCAAATCTTCTGAAAATAAATGGTCCAGTTTGCTTTTCTTCTCAATACTACTCAACAGTAAAAAGTGGTTTACTGTATACTTTACATTGGCTTGAACCTGTTTGCCTCTTCTCCCTCGATCACTCTAACCAGCAAAGTATTTTCACCCGTATATCTGATACAGAAATTTTGTTTGTTTATTTTTCATAGCATTATGCATAAACTAGATAGTGTTGTAGATGATTATCCCAGGAGATCAGCAGTTTCTGATAGCCCTTCTGGCACCAACAACCATGCCACAGTAATCATCAATTAAATCACATTTCCTTGATACGAACATGAAACTCTTTACCTGTACTTGCATGATTTTATGCATTGCATTGCTGCCACATGATTGACTAACTGAACAGCTGCATAAGCAAACAGGGGTACAGGTTACCAAGCGAGTAATGAATGCACCCTGCAGAGTGTATAGCTACAGTTTGTTCCACTACTAAACAAAATATAATATATACCATACCATAATGTAATTCATACCGTCACACACTGCATATTTGACTATGACAACAATACTGCCATATTTGTCAGATAAAAATACAAACATTAGAAGGAACTGCTGAATGAGAGAAAAATATTATCATTACAATTTAATACAGTGATATGCTTTTACATTGCTTTAGGTTATGAATGTTCACTGAGACAAAACAGATTCTGCATTTTATACATTTAAATACTGTACACACACACATTTGTCTTGAAAATATGAAAAACAATAAGAAGGGAAAAAAACAACATGATATCAGTAAAAAGATTAAACATCAAAATATAATTTTGATCTCAAAAAAACAAGTCATCATACAGTTTGGAGTTACAAAATAATAAAGTTGTTTGATAGCATTTTGATGTCGTACAAGGTGCTGGAGAGTAAGTATGAGAAAGTGAGGTACGAAGGAAACAAGAAGCATCTGAGGCATTTAAGTGAAACATAACTGGAATATCCAGTGAGAAGTACTGACTTTAGTGATGTAACTGAAGAGAGAAATGAGATAAAGGCCATTTCTAATGTCTCAGCATCCTGACTGACTTTAGTAATAATTTTACTCTTTCATTGTTGGTTATGTGTTGTTATCGGGGAATAAAAGCAAGGTCCAACTGCGGTTAATCTATATATTGATATTATACTCTAATTAATAGATGCCATTTCTCTAGTGTGCTGTTTGTACTAGCTTTGAGTTGCAAAACGGCTAGAATTCTTTAGTCGGTATTAAATCTCATACACATGTATCAAAATTTTTTTAACTGGGATCACTTGATTCCTACTGCATGCTCTATAGCATGCCCTCAGTAGAACTTGTGATGGCTGATCATGATTAGGGTTGGGTACTGAAACCCGGTGCTAATATGGCGCCGGTGCCTATATACTGCAACCGGTGTGTACTAGAACCGAATTCACATTTCGGCTTAAAAGCAGAACTTGGGAAATGAGACCATCCACGTTAATGCAGTAATTACATTTGCTCTGACGGTAGTGTTAGCTCGCTAAGCTAAACACGTAAATTAAAATGGCTAACGCTTAATGTTCTAATGTTTGGTTGTATTTTACAACAAAGGATTCCAACACCGTGACATGCAACAAAATGTCTTTCAACAATTGCACGTAAAGGGGAAAACGTCTAACATAATGAAACATTTGAGGACACATGGATGAATTTAAAAGCAGAGGGATGCAGCGTGTTTAACAACGCGCAGACATCAGCTGGCAGTGTGTGTGTCCTTGGCCCCAGTCAGACCAATCCTAGTCAATCCTAGTCAAGAGAAGTCTCGTATTTTGCCTGATAAGGTGGTCAGACTTGCTGAAATTTTAAGCTGCTTTGTAACATACCAAGAATATCAACTATTCATGTAGTTGCATTAGGTTGTATGTAAATTTGTGGTGTTTAGTATTAACTTATTAATATGTAAACTTTAAACTTTTAATATATTGTTTATTTTAAAAAAAAAATTTTATTAAAATTTTTAGTAAAAAGCTGTTCTTTAATGTTATCCACCATTTTTTGTGCCTCTTTTTTTTTTCTTAGTATTTTTAGTATCGGTTCAGGCACTTAGTCACCGGTACCATTTTAAAAGTACCAATTTGGTACCAATATCATAAAATCCCAAACAATACCCGACCTTATCATGAAAATTTCATCATTAGCATAAGAATCTTATCACAATATCTGACTGAATGTATAATGAGAATAATGTGTGGAGAAAAACTATTACATACAAATTTGCATCTAAAATTCTTATTTAACTTAAGTGCATAACTCAGACGTTGCTCACTCTCAATACCAGACATATTAAACAGAGTTATCGTGACAATTTTACGGAAGTAAAAAAAAAATGCTGACAGCTCTGTATCTGTCTCTTTGTGCAATTCTTCCATTGACTGGACAACGTGCAGTCATTGTATTCGCTTTCAGTGTCTCCTCTGACAGTATTTTAGAATAACAATGTAAAAACGCCTCGTTTGTGTGTGTTACACTATGACTGTATTTTATGTATGCCGATGAAGTGTTACAAATGTGTCAAATATCAGTGCTAATTTAACTCTGGTTATTCAAATGGCATGACATAACTTGGCATAAATGACACAACTTCAGTTGATTGATGTCCTGCATGTGTCCATAGCCTGGGGCAGACAGAAGCAGCTCATACCATTCTTTCTATTTCAGCGCCATATTCTGTATGGATAAAGACAGTTCTGAAGCAAGCAATCTGATGACGATGTCAAAAATGAAACCTTGCAATGATGTCTTTTTATCTTTTTCCATTGCTGCATTTCAGTCTTTCTACTCTGCTGTCCCTGAGCAGAAAAGAAATTTTAAAGTAAGAAACGTTTCAGCGCATAGTTTAGCTCGTGCTGTAAAATTAGCCACTAAAAATGGTAATTGTGCTGCAGAGTGCTGCATTCCAGGGTATATTAATAGAATGAATACAACAGAGCAATGTATATACAGTACTGATTTGTCCTCCAAGCAGGCAGAATATAGGTGGGTGGCAATCAAACTCCAATATGATTTATTGTCTGGGAATGATGGAATGATTATAGTCTAGATCTGATTATACAAATATATAATAGTAGGCTGTTTCTTGGATCAGATTGCTACATACTGTGATCCACAAACTATTGTTGAGCATTGCATAATTAAGGCGATATGATTAAAGTCAGGCCTGCAAGATTTCCATAAAACATCTTGGCTGTCCGATATGAATGCCTGTCAGAAGGCCCACAGAACTCTGATGAGGAACCTCCGAGACCGGCAAGCATGCCCACAGAGTACAGCACAAACTTCTCTGATTATCTAGAACTCTCATTTGCATGTAGTGCATACTTCCGCTGCATCATAATGCAGAGAACAACATGGCAATAACAAACAAGAAAAGATGTATTGAGTGGCCCTAGTAAGCAGAGCAGAATCACACTGCAGCACTGCTACAGATTACTGATGCACCCTTGAGGTTCTACATACCATGTTCTAGGAGAATAGGATGCCAATTGTCTGTCTAAAAATACAGACTGGTTTAATAAACAACAGGTTGGAGTCTGTATATCCAGAGATATACAGTGATCACACAAGAAGCAAGACAAAAAGTTCACAAGCCCTGGGTTTTTTTTTTTTTACTTCTTTAGAGACAAAATGAAACACTAAAAAAAGATCTGATGTAGAGCCCTGAAGATGGTCAGTGGAGCGAAAAAGCAAATCAGTGTGAAACAAACACGGATTAAACTAACATGCTTCCATGAACAGTATGAAAGAAGAGGATTGGCAAGAGTGAGTCCATTAGTCTGACAGCAAGCAGAGCTAATCAATAAATGATGCTTTAATTAGAACGCTGACTCCTGGTTGTGTCAAGACAAAACCCATGTAATTTAATGACACGAGTTTAACAGAAAGACTTAAATACATGAAAAGAGCAGAAAAACAACATGATCTTTAAAAATAATTCAATGGCTCCCAAGTGTCACTGCTATGCACATTCGTGGCCATGGACCAAGGGGGAATGCTCTCTGGGTAGGAGGGATGGCATACTGTCCTGTCCAGCACAGACAAACTAGTCAATTGTGTGTGTCTGTGAGCTCACGTGTTATGAGCAGGTCAGACAGTGCTTTGCTGTGAGTGTGTTGTGCTGTCCTATTACACTACAAAGCGATTTTAAAAGATGCATTTGGACAGCTTCGCACGTTACAATATACAGTGGGGCAAAAAAGTATTTAGTCAGCCACCAATTGATGAAACGTGTCTGGGTATTTCAGCATGAAAATGATCCCAAACACACCACCCGGACAACAAAGGAGTGGCTTAGTAAGAAGCATTTCAAGGTCCTGGAGTGGCCTAGCTAGTCTCCAGATCTCAACCCCATAGAAAATCTTTAGAGGGAG
>JAQMYJ010000003.1:15623652-15635328 GCA_030014305.1 Clarias laeviceps | reverse complement strand
ACATGAAATTTTATTACTGAACAAATACTTATTTTCCACCATAATTTGCAAATAAATTCTTAAAAAATCCTACAATGCGTATTTCTGGATTTTTTTTCATAGTTGAGGTATACCTATGATGAAAATTACAGGCCTCTCTCATCTTTTTAAGTGGGAGGACTTGCACAATTGGTGGCTGACTAAATACTTTTTTGCTCCACTGTACATACAGTATATAAATAAAAAATATGACTGCTCTTAATTATTTAATTATAACAAAAATGCTTTTCTGCCTCACTGTGTGGGCATGACTGATTCCATACCGATTGCCAGAGGCGTCTCCATGACAGCATACAGAACTGACAGAACGTTCTAAAAAGTGCTAGTACTAGGAACAAGTGCAAGAATGACAGAATTATTCTGTTAAAGCATGAGCAAAATCAGAACTGTATATTAAAGACACTTCATTTATTCCTGTTGTGGCTTAACATGATGTGACAAATAGGAGAGACCACGCACATAGTTTTCAAATATTTCAACATTTTTTAATTAAATATACAAATAAAAAACAAATAGGTTATGGCTGTGAAAAAGTCAGTAGTGAATGCAGTGCTTGGATGGGTGATAAAATATATGAGGAAATAGATCAAACAAGGAACAAACGAAGACTAAAATCGTCAGGCAGGCTACGGAAGAGAGAAAGACAAAGGATCTTGCAGGCGTCATTTATATAGTTGCAAACCCTGCCTACTTAGATGTGCTTCATCTCTAACAGCTTAGCTCTCAGGTATCAGCTCCACCCTCCGACTTCCTCTAAGACAAGGAAAAACACAGCCAACCAAAGAAGACAAGATATCTAAACCTGAGGCTGTCACACTATACCAGATTCAACCGTATGATATTAAGTTAACGATATTTCTATTGGCACTGTGTTCTGGTAAGACTGCCATTAATGCACTCCACTGCTCAGCTTTCCTCTCCTCTCCTCTCATCTCATTTAACTGTCTACTATTACACGGCAGTAAGAAGCTTGTTAAGTTTTTAGGTTTGTGAGATTTGCCAGTGAAGCTTGGCAAGATCAGATTAACGTTGTTCCACTTTATTCAGCTTATAAAATTGTACAGTTTTATTTAATAAACATGAACAATCATGTCTTTTCATTTTGAATACATGCAAGGGGAACATATGACTCACTCACTCACCGTCTATACCACTTTATCCTGTGTACAGGGTCGCAGGGACCGTGGAGCTTTAGGCCTGAGGCGGGTACACCCTGGACAGAATGCCAATCCATCGCAGAGAACATAAATACATACACACGCTAACATGCTCACTCGCACACTACGGGCAATTTGGGAACTCAGATTAGACTAATCTGCATGTCCTTGGACTGTGAGAGAAAACCAAAGTACCCGAAGGAAACCCACCAAGCACAGGGAGAACCATGCAAACTCCATGCACACAGACCCATGGTGAAAATCGAACCTGGAACCGTAAGATGACAGTGCTAACCACTAAGCCATCGTGCTGCCTTGAACACATATTGCATACATTTTTAAAATAAAGATATACATCAGCTCAAATTATGGCGCAAATTCGTATTCCTTTCAATGATCAGAAAAAATAACTGCATTTGAACCACTATACTTAAACCGTAACATTTTTCAAAAGCTTATGCTAAAGGACAAAAAAAATATATGTGAGCAGGAAAGAAGTCATTATTTGGAAGGGGGGTAAAATTGGAGCTGATTGTTCATTCTGAATGGTATTTTGGAAGCATTTATATTTTCCTGCTGGAGGTGGATTTGCCACAGGAGATATAATTAATCACAAGAAGTTGATTATTTGGGTTAACAGGAGCTTTATAAATCTAAGTCCAGCAATAAATGTCCTGGAAAGGGTTAGACTTGTCAAGCGTGCATGTGTGAATGGACATCCCACCCTACATGGAAAAAAACGCAACTTTGATACAATAGAATCAAGTTAACCAAATGGTAGAGTGGTTTATTCACAAAAGACTGACAGACTCATTTAATGATCAGACACAAACAACACAAAAAATTGTCTGTGCACAAATGCAAAACTGTAAGCCTAATCAGTTTCATTCTGTAAAGGCTGGGGAAAAATACTGAATTTTAACTCTTATCTACTATTTAGTGACCATTACACTAGGCATGAATGATTTGATCAATTTCAAATTAAAACAATGCAACTGCCAAGCTGCAAAGGATGTGATTTTGGATATACATTATGCAGATGTATTTAAAACATGTTAATGGTTTTACAGTACTGGGTGACAGTCATGCTCACCAATAAGAAGTGTGGTGCTCCTCGTGTACCAGGCATGCAAATCGCAAATGTTTAAGGGTCCACACCCACCAACACCAAGCATGTGAAATCCAAGAAAAACAGCACAATAATGATGTGAAAAGGTCCTCCTCTGAGCCAAAAGCACAGGACAATTTAGTCTGAAAACAGGAGCACTTCAGTGAAATATCGGAGTATTTCAGGTTTGAGATGAGAGTGCAACAAAAGGTATTGTGCAAGGCCTGTTGTAGAACAGACGTCATATCACGAGGCAACCCGACAAACCCATACCAACACCATTCGAAAAAAGCACCATGTGTACCTGTAGCTATATCTCTCACTATATATACATACACAAACACAGTTGTGAGGTGCGGTGCCTAATTCTCTCATGTGGTCTAGCTGACTATTGTGCTTTCGTGCTATAGAATGCAAATTGTCTGCCAGTATTTTCTGATAACATGCTGCATTCATCTTGCTATCAATTCTGAATCACTTCCCTGTGTTTGGAGCTCCCACATCCTGAAAATATAAGAGATCCACCACCATGCTTTACAGTGGGGATGGTGTACTTTTCACTGTAGGAAGCTTCTTTTGCAAACTCGATCATGCAAGTCATTTGTGTTCAAGTACTTCCATGACCTCCATATTGCGTTCCTTAAAAGAACAATAGGACTTGTTTTTTTCCGAGAAGCCTGTATTCCTTTCGAAGTAGTTTGTGGATTTTTCTTCGCGTCTTAAATTATTCTTCTGGCAGCAGTGGGTGAAATCTTTCTTGGTCTACCTGTCCATGGCTTAGTATCAACAGAACCTCTTATTTCCCACCTCTTTAGCAGAGTTTGAACAGTACTGACTGGTATTTTCAAGTGTTGAGATATCTTTTTATATCCTTTTTCTGCTTTATAAAGTTTAACTACCTTATTACGCAGGTCCATTGGCAGTTCTTTTGTCTTCCGCATGGTGCAGTATCCAGCCAAGTCAGTGCATCACCTCAACCTGTCAACCTGTGACCACAATCTTCTATAAATATAATAAAACTGTAAAGTTGGCATGTCTGTACATTGAAGATATTTGCGAGAGAAAAAAAATTGGGAGGATGTAAGATGAATAATAGCACAAATCAACATGGTCTGTCTGTTTGTCGAGCTTGAGGTAACAGTCTTTTTCGCAAACGGCCCACAGAATGAGAAGACATGCAAATTTGAAACTTAAGTAGAAAATGCCTTGATCATAAAAAAATCATTAATTCATCTCAAAATTCAATAGATGGTGCTGTACATTTTTTATTACGCGCTTATGAGTGTGCAATTGAAATCGACTTAAAAAAGCAATCTCACATCTTCATTCCACACACCAGTAACACGTAAAAATTTTTGTTCATTCCAAAATGCAACAGATGGCGTGTACATTTTTTTTTAAAAACACGCTTATGAGTGTGCAAATGAATTCCACACCAAGTCGTGGTAACATCTAGTCCTTAAATAGAAAATATATATATATATATTTTGCATTATCAGTCATATTTTTCAAATAAATGGCAATGTTTAATCATTTCTTTGAGGGTTCGCAAACTTTTGAGCACAACTGTTTATATACACTGTGCGAGTGTGTATAGATAAATGGATGAAGAGATGAATAGATAGATAGAGAGAGAGAGAGAGAGAGAGTGAGAGAGAGAGAGAGTGATGGACAGACAGACAGACCGTCCGTATACAATTTGGATTTCAGTGTTCTAAAGTGAGAAACATTATTAACAAGTGAAAAGCATTCGACGGTTGCCAGTCTTCCTAGGAGTAGGTGTCCCAGCACATTCACCCCAAGATCAGACTGTGCTCAGAGAAATACAAAAAACCCAAGAGCTATAAAGTAATGATGACTTTGGTTCTACATGAAATATCAGAAAATCCAAATGCACAGCGTGATGTCTGAAGCCTTCTCTGTCGACACACACCGGCAGGACTTTTTCAGTCATTGACCACCGCTGTGTTGACAGTCAGATCCATGCTGGTTGAGTTTTATTAATCTTCCTAGGTTTTATAAAGAAGAGCCATTCACTGTGTGAAACTGTGTCTCTCTACAGAGCATGAGCGACCGTCAGTACGCCCTTCTCATTCTTTTTACCACCTGTGAGAGATTCATTAGTAGCAGACATTATACCATTCTCGTGATACCTCATGTATCCGTTTATTCTGCTAAAGCAAGAGTGGTGTATCGTCCGCACCTAATTAATCGATCACGGACGACATCAATGGCAGGGTCGTTACACAAACAAAAAACAATGAATTACAAGGTGTATCCAAACTTTTGACTGGTAATGTATCAAAGTACCACGTAAATTAACAGATGTCATATAAATGTATATACAAATAGTTGCAAACCACTGATTACACTCAGGCCACACTTTTCCCTTTTCTGGAGCAATATGCTTTGGCCATATGAAACCAAGACTAACTTGTACCTGAATAATAGGAAAAAAAGACTATGGAGAAGGAAAGGAAAGGAATGTGATCCAAATAATACCACATCATCTGTCAAACATGGTGGTCAGTGTTATGGCATAGTCATGTATGGCTGCCAATGGAAAAGAGTCACTTGTGTTTATTGATAATGTGAATGTCGTGCAAAGTAGCAAGATGAATTTTGTAGTGTATAACACTTTTTGCTCAGAATCAGTCAAATGCTGCAAAACTAATAGGACAGTGCTTTAAAGTACAAATAGAAAATTAACCAAAATGTTCCATTAAATGCAACCCAAGAGAATTTTAGACAAAGAAACTGAATGTATTTAAATGGTACTAAAGTTAGTCACTGGATCTCAAGCCAGTTGAGTGTTCTTTCCCCTTACTGAAGGTAAAAAGACCCACAAACAAGAAGCAAATAAAGCCAGCTTCAAAGAATCTCAAGGGAGGAAACTCAGCATTTGGTGATGTCTAAGTGATTCATACTTCAGGCAGTCACTGACTGTAAGAAAAACTGCAATCAAGTAAATAGATAATGCAATACTTTTGTTAAACCCCTTAAATTAAACCTGAATGTCCACAATTCAATCACATCATGATCTTTTCATTTCAAATAAATTTTAGCGGTATACAAAGGCCAAAATATGACAACTGTGTCATTGTTCAAAGTCTTATAGATTTCTGTTTCTAACTGAAATTTATTATTAGTAGTAGAAGCATTCATAATAATAATAATAATAATAATAATAGTTGTTGTTGTTATTATTATTGTTATTATCATCATCTATTACATTTCTTAAATATTTCTAAGAACAACAATTACAAAATTATTAAAGAACTGGTGACTGATAACTTTCCAATATGACAAACAATAAATAAACACTAAAAACACAAGGATAAAATCAACCATAGACTTAGGAGAAAGGAAGGACCACTAATGATTCTGAAAGGAAAAGAAGCAGAGCAGTTCGTTTGCACTTCATAGACAAAAGGTTAAAGGACGGCCTTCCTTCAGTCTGGACACACAGAGAAGGTCATTACCTGGGAAAGGGCAAGTTTATTAACAGTAAAAGGTTACTCATCTCAGCATGAGCTAACAAATCCTTTTAACCATCCCTTCATCCATCCATCCATCCATCTAGCAACTTGGAGGTGATGAGAAGGCCAGGCTCTGCTTGTATGCAATCAGAAGTGATGAACTCACAAATGCCATAAGAAAGAGAAGAAATGTCAAGCACTTGCAGACGACATTGACAAGAAGAGAAATGAGGAGTAAGACCGTGGAATTGAAAACACAAGTGTGCATACGGCTTCTGTAAATGAAACTGTGCATACAGTCATAGAAATGCACTCTGTACACTCTTTTGGATTTCAGTGCTACAGTGTTCCGTGTGGGGACACAGACGCGTTACTAAAGATTATGATAGAATGTTATAATAGAATGCTGATAAATTGCTGACAATTCGCTGAAACTGTAATGAAGTGCAAAAAAAAAAAAAAAAAATCAGAATGCAATAATTTAACTATTCAGCTGACTATTCGAGCACAAATGCACATTAATCTGATTAGCCTTTCTGGTGAGTTCTGCTATAATTAGCAGCCTGCTCATCCACCACTGAAATGACGGTTTTATATATATTCACTAACAGAAACAGAGGTGAGGTTATTAAATTATTCCTTATACGCAAGAACCGGGAGAAAAAGCACAACCTTAATAAGCAGTGTGATACTGTTACTTCTCTATATTATTAGTATAACATTAGATTAATATTACTACCGTTTGTAACAGCAATTATATACATTATATTATTTACACATCTCTCTAGAAGTGTCTTGTATTGGTAAAACACTTACTCCACTACCAGAAAGGCAACAGGCACATTTTTCATAAAATAATCTTAATAATAATCATGAATGTGGGCTCAATAACTTTACAACCAGATTATCTGAGTCTGCCCCTTACTTTTTGTACATATACAACCCTTTTTTCCCCCTCTTGATTACTTAAAAATACTGCCAACCAAAACTAAGCCATGGCATTACCAATATTACTAGAAGAAAACAAAAGGAGCAAGAATTCCCACTGATGAAAATTCCATTACCAGAATTCCCAGTGCAAGTGCACTTACTAAATTGATTTCTTTTTTTTTTTTAATTCCCCTCTTTCCTTTTAAAGCAATCATGGCTTTAGCACTTACATAAATATCAGTGCACATGAGGATTTGTATTAAATAGAAATGTTTTTTATATAATTTGATCCGAACCAGTGTGATCTCAAGAGTGTAGAAAACTGTATGAAGATGGTGTGGAAGAAACCGTCAAAATATTTGTGACTATTCTTGAAATATGCTTTTTTTATATATAATTGCTGACTAAAAAAGATTGCAGCAGTCCTGTAGTTATTTGAAGGTGGACTGTAGAAGTTTGTTGGGTGTTTTGGAGACATTGTATGTGGTTTGAGCCTCTACAAAATGGACTGTCCAAAAATATGCTGAATCCCACATGGGCAGTTTTGAGCGGTCACTAAGGGAGACCATAAAAAACTTCCACACAGAAGCAAACCTGATAAAGTATGCTTTAACACAGCCATTCCCAAACTTAACAAGGCCAACCTGTGGGCCAACCTGAACTGTGAAAAACCCACCAAAGCCCACCAAACCTTTAATCACAAAAACCTTTGAATGCAAATACTTAATCAGAAATATTTGGGAGAATTTTACACCATTATGATGATGATATATAAACGTTTTATTTATTTGTTACAAATGACCGTCAACCCATCTGCAGTACACTTATGGCCCATTAGGAGGGCCATGGGCCACACGTTGGGAAACACTGTTCTAATAGATACTGTGCATGGTGACAGTAGTGTGCTGCAGATTCACAGCTTTATACAGCCACAGGAATCCAAAACTCGAGCATCCAGGTCACTGCCAACAGGTAAGAAATCAGAGTAGTTCTTGACAATTCAGATAAAATTGTAAAGTAGGCACTTTGTTACAGCTGGAAGGTAAATCCTGACAGTTCTTAGACAGTTCACTTTAAGTTTGGCAGGAAGGAAGCTAAAGTGATTGTAAGTACCTCCTGCAGCTAGTGCGAATTCAATTCATTCCCCGTAGTAAAATATTGTCCTTTTTGTATGTGCTATTTTTTCTCCAAATCTGGCAGTTTAATGGATATTTAGAGATAAATATCTTAGTAGAAGAACATGTCTTTGATAATATAAGACACGCTAAGAAACTTTTTTCCCCCCCTCAACTAGCCAGTCTGGCATGGGACCATCACCAATTTCAGAGTACCATCACCAATTTCAATCCAGGGTCATCTATATCTTTATTGAGTAGTGTGTCTGATTTCAATCACAATAAATGTATTTTTTCTATAAATATTAAAGTGTTGGAAATTTTTCATATTAGGTTAAAATGTGCGTGACATTTTACAGGATTCATTACCGACCATGAGAGTGAAACCACAGTGAGGTTTCTGTAATAGTAACAAGTGACCTAAATTCTGCCATACTGCCATTTTTCATGAAAACTAGTTAACTAGGATGAATCTGTTAAACCATATGTGTTTAAGCAACAGAAAAAACAGTCAAAAGAAAAGTCAAAAGAAAAGACAAATAACAGATAAAAAAAATCCAACAAGTAAGTAATTAAATATTTAATCAACATTTGCAAACATAACCATAAAATGATACAGCTTTCGAGAATGAAGGAGGAGTGATAACCTAGAAATTAGCATGCTAGAATCACTCTTTTTTTCTTAACATGATAATTTTCATGTGAAAGTTTTCTGTAACTAGTCAACATTCTGCCCACAAGTTATGGTTGTGATCCCACGCAACCTGAGCAGGAGGAGCAACCATCTCAGCATAGGAATACTGCTCACTCAGCAGTGAAAATCACAGTAAATGGTGGCATCCCAGATTGTTAGTGTCCTGCTGCACTGCCTGATAAAATGGTGTTACTCCTTGCAAATGCTAACTGAGTGTGTTTAGAGGTTTTTACATAATTGCTCTGTGATTGTTAACGAGCACATTTTACAGATCATGGCATTCTGTTAAAAAAAAAAAAAAAAAAAAAAAAAAAAACAGGATGTGGGGGAAAACATATTTGCCAATGACAAATCTTCTATTGTGCAGCTACAACACACTTTTGAGATGACTTTAATGTACAGTAACAAGGCACATAACATGGATATGAAATGCCTATTTAATGGCCCTGTTCTCATGTGCGGTGGTCTAGAAAACCCCTCTCCACTTTCAAATATGGTTCTAACAACTACAGACTAGCCTGGACTATAACATCTTTCTTGTTGGTTTTAACCACATGTAAATGTGTTTCCCCCGGGTACTCCAGTTTCCTCCCACAGTCCAAAGACATGCAGATTAGACTAATTAGCGTTCCGGTAGTGTGTGCCCTGCAATGGGTTCGCCCGCTTTGTGCCCCATAGACTCCAGGACCCTGTGACTCTGTATATAGGATAAGCGCAGTACAGAAGATGAATAAATGAACAAATGAACAGGCAGAAAAAACTGATTTTTCACTCTGAAGATATTCGTCAGGTTTTCCCAAACCACCACACATACTGTATATTATTAGAATACATCATTTACTCGAGTCTTTTCTCGCATTCTTTTTTACCATGATAAGTAAAACCGACTTGTTTTTCCTGACAGCAAATTAAAATAATATTAGTGCTTTAATTAAACAGTTAATCACACTTATCATAATCATTTGTTCAGATTAGCCCTAACTGCTGTTTATTGCTAGAATCCATTAAACAACTTTGGAGTGGTGTCATGTTTTAATTGTAGTGGATGGATATAAATTATGGTTATTGCTCTGTTGAGAGAAGTGTTTATATCGTTTGATATGTCTCAATCAAGATGAATATGGCCTCATAGTTTAATAAAAAAATAGCAGTATGAATTCTTAATTATTAGTCATTACACAATTAATGACTTGGGTCTTCAATCTTTTAGTGCATCGATCCTGACTGGAACTGTTATGACTGTTACATTAGAAAAACAACCGGATAAACTTAAACCTAAAACTCTTTTTGGGGCTGATAAAAGACAAAAATGTGATGTGCTCACTGGTGTCCAATTTGGTGCCATTGTTTGAAAAAGGGAAAAAAGACAGAAAATGACAATCAGTTCTAGCAGCGTCCGGACTTTTTTTTTTATTTAAAACTCATGACCATTACTACAAGCGTGATTAAAAGAATCTAATAGAGGACAGCATATGATTACACAAAAGTCACACGACAGCTACGAGCACAGGAACATATAATTAAAATATGATAATAGACAGAAAAATAACATTATTATTCCAAGCTTATATTGAAGAATGTGGCTGTTTATTCAAACTCAAATCTGAGTGACGAAGCAAAAACAATGCAATTTTATTTAATCCCAGGTCTATCGGTACACAACTTTCACCTTCTAATCAGACATGGAGAGCACAGTCACACATCCTGTTATATAATCTGGAGACGTTTTAATTGGGATTTTCTCGTTTTGGCTTTGATATAAACACATGGAATGTGATTGGCATTTGGTAAAGCAATGGATGCAATTATAGCAAAAATATGCTTGGGGTTTCGCTGTGGAGGACGGCAAGCAGTTAGTTGGCTGTATTTGTTGAGGTCAAGAAGAAGGAAGAAAGCGAGACACCTCACTATGGCTGCTTAACACTGCTATAAAATCCCCACCCTGCCGGTGCGGACTCAAGTCAGTGAGTGACTTACAAAAACTCACAGGAATTCTGATCTACCCCTTCTCATTCCCGTTGCGTGACAGTGTATCATACATGCATCAGATCCAATCTGAAGAACATCATATTTATGAGTTCAGACAGCCTTAAAAAATCAGATTCACGTGACATTGGGGTAAAAAATTGGAAATGAGTCACTTCAGGCTGGTAATGTGAACATAGCTGTAATGTGATACAGAATCATTTTAAAAGACTGAATAGATATCAAAGTAAGAAAGAAAAGTGGCTAGTAGAGGAGAAGGCCATCTTTGTTCTGTGTATCAAGGGAGAGAAGAATCTTTGTTCTGAATAGAACAAATAATAAAATCCCAGCACAAATTCCCCAGGAGAGATCCCAGAGAGGACCTGGCACACAAACCGAGCCACCCGCTAACACGCGCACTGCATCAAACACCTATTTAGCGTGATTCACTTAAACGTGGGCTTAAGAGGACTTCATTCAGCAACGTGCTCTCACCATTTCACCTTCGCATTCTCAATGGATTTTATGAATGTTCTGATTTCACCTCAAGCTTCTCACCATTTTTCTCTTTCAGAATATGCAACTACTTAATAGCTAACCCATGTTCCTCACAATCACGCCTGTCTAAAAATGGCAAGAAGTCATGCTGGGTCCTGGATTGTGTGTGTGCCACAGAGGGATGCAGTGTGGAAAAGTTGGAAGAAGATTTCCACAAGCATTCTAGAGGTTTTATATTCTAATTGTACAGTCATTGAATTGGATAATGAAGTGCCAGAATTAGAAAGGAAATACGGTCCAACACCCCAGCCCCCCCGCCCCCGCCCCCGCCCCCCAATGCAAACTAGCATCGTGAATGTTTTCCATCTCAGTGTCTAGGTGAAGAGAACACGATAGCAGTTTCTTCAAGCTGAAAGAATGGTGGGAAAGGCACACACAAGAACAGTGCAGAGACTTGCACCCAGAAACTATTTTTACCCTAAAGTAGCAACTCAAATTGCTACAATCTCTTTCAGCAGGTTTAACAGAAACGTTCATAAAAGGTTCTGCAAATGCCTGTTTTACAAAACACCTAGTATGTATTATTCAAATTGCGACTTAATATACTAAGGAATCATAAATCTTTTTAATACAAACTTAGCAAAATTATATATATATATATATATATATATATATATATATATATATATAT
>JAQMYJ010000003.1:15581264-15609193 GCA_030014305.1 Clarias laeviceps | reverse complement strand
CAACCTTACTGTATTCTCTAAAATGTTTTCTAATTTAGATAATTCCAATGAGATATGACCCTTTGCAAGGAGATCGTAGCTGTTGTTTTTTCTTGATGCAGGAATAATTTGATCCTTCTGAAAAAGAGTAACAACTACAGGATGTCTTCTGACATGGCTGTTTAAGAAATGAGAAGCTTAGCTATTTGCTTATTTAAATCCAGGTGTTGTTTTTTGTTACCCAGGCACTGTATATTGGTCAGATTGATAAACGGAAACGGCTTTTATGGAGCAGATACAATCTATAAATCAGAAATATGTATGAAATGCTTGTTTCCCATGCAGAGACTGAGAAAATGTAGATTTTTAGCCTTTAGTAGTTATGCTGGAAGGTTTGATGAAGCCTGTCAACCCTGGTTAATGTTATATTCCCATTGTCGGTTCAGAGTTGTCAACTCTGAAACGGGTCACTAGTCACAGTAGTCAAGTGTGATAACCTTTCAACTTAATTTTGTCTTTGTTAATGTTGTCCTGAGCCACAAAAGTCATGATCCATAGTTTCTCCTGTCAACTTATTCAATATTAGAATTTCTTTAACAACCTTTAACTCCATTAACAAGCCCATGGAAACACTTTAATTCCTTATCATTATAATATTAGCATGACCATTTGCAGTAGTAAGTAGTAAGTAAGCCTCAGGGTTTGGAAATATACAAGAATTCAAGGCTAAAATGAACATGCAGTTGCACTTAAGGAGAGTCAAGGTTTTGAAAAAGTGATATCAATGTGGTTGAATTTAGAATTTGTGAGAAAAAAAGTGTATCCTTAGCTGGTAGCATGGTGTGGGAAGGGTTAGCGCTGTGGGGTTCAAGTCCTGTCACGGATCTGTATATGGAGATTCCATGTTATCTCCATGCTTCATGAGTTTTCACTGGGTTCTCTGGTTTCCTCCCTCAGTCGAAAGATATGCAGACTGTCGTTTTCAAATTGCCTGTAGTCTGTGATTGTGTGCATGCTTGTGGCCTGCAATGGATTAGCCTCCTGCAATGGATAGGTGTACTCCACCTATTGCCCTGGGATAGGCTGCAGGCCTCCTGTGATCATGTACAGGATAGAAGATGAGTGAGTATGCTTAACCTTTTAAACTATTTTATATGAATTAAGTCACATCTCAAAGGTAACGAAAGAGTGCAAGCATTCCACATTAAAACTGGTCTGGTTTAAAATGCCTTAATGTAATTATCTCATATACTCTGGCCTTTTCTTATGTACTGTAGGTACAAAAGGTCAGCACACACTGAAAGTGAATGCCCATTTGATTTGACATGTGTTTTATTTTCAAACTACTTGATATATCAGCATTTGTTAAATATTATATACAGTATAACCGTTGAAGAGATCAATACTAGTTGAGTTGCTCGGAGCCGAGGCTTATGCTGAAATGCTAAGAAAAATTCTAAGAGCCTAACAAAAAATGTGCCTATTTTCTGTAATTACAGTATATGTAAAGGTATGTCTGGTAAAGGTGTTTATTTTGTCTCTATGATAACTATCTTTAAATTGCCTAGTTTATATTATTTATTTTTTACTTTGAACATTAAAAATAAACTCTAAATCTTTGTTTTATGAATATGTGAGTTTTAAATGTCATGTGTCAAACACAATTACTGTATATTTTAATACATTTATATGTGTGTGTGTGTGTGTGTGTGTGTGTGTGTGTGTGTGTGTGTGTGTGTGTGTATGTGGTTGTCAATTCATGTAGGATAATATTTTGTCATTCCACGTGTCTATATTTTATTGCCGCATACCCTTGCTGAGTCTAGAACTGACCAAATGAAGCAACAACAGATCATAACACTGCCTCCAGAGGCTTGTATAATGGGCACTATGCATGATGGGTGCATGATTTTATTCACTTCCCTTCTTATCCTGATGCGTCTATCTCTCTGTAATAGGGTCAGTCTGGACTCATCCGGCCAAATTACCATTTTCAAATGTTCCACAGTACAATCTTCATGCTCCCTACCAAATTTGCCGCAGATTGGCCTCACTAACAATTCATTTTCCTATGGACGCACAGCTGGTCAATCCCAATCCTGTTCTTGTTGCACTGTGTGTAGAAATCCTCTTAGTTTCACAATTAAACATATCTGTGTTTTCTGCTATTGAGGGTTTGTGCGACTTCATCAATGCAACTTCATCAAATGTTTAAGTAATCTCTCCCATTCTTTTTTTTCGTGGCACATTTTTTGAAGTTTACAGTTCAGCATTGTTCAGTTCTTAACCCAATTCCATGTTTTCTTTGCTTGATGTAGGCCCTGAAATGGGAAACTTTTTGGATCTCTTGCTGGGGAACAAAACTTTTTGAGCATGCTGCAGAAATATGAATATACAGTGCTGTGAAAAGGTATTTGTGCCCCCCCCCCCACTTTTGCATATTTGTCACACTCAAATGATATAGCTCATCAAACAAAGTTTATTATTAAATGAAGATAACCCAAGTATATATATATATATATTTTTTTTTTTACAGCTTTTAATTGATGAAGCTGCCTGCTCCTTTGTAAAAAAAGCAATTGCCCCTAAACCTAATAAGTGGTTGTGCCACCCTAGTTGTGCAACAACTGCAATCAATCGTTTGCTATAACTGGCAATGGTTCTTTCACATCACTGTGGAGGGATTTCGTCCCACTCTTCTATGCAGAATTGTTTTAATTCAGTCACATTGAAGGGTTTTTAAGCATAAATGGCCCCGTTTAAGGATTTCAATTACATTTAATTTTAATGGCCATGCTGATGTGCTTCGGATCATTGTCCTGCTGCATAACCCAAGTGCACTTGAGCTTAGGGTCACAAATTGATGGTCAGACATTCTCCTTCACGATTTTGTGGTAGAGTGTAGAATTCAGGTCCTGAAGCTTCAAAGTAGACCCAGATCATCACACTACCACCACCATGTTTGACTGATGTTATGTTGCTCTTTTTATAAAAAGCAGTGTTAATTTACTCCAGATCTAACAGGACACACACCTTCCAAAATTATATATTTTTTGTTAAATGTAAGACAAGCCTTTGTGTTCTTTTTGGTCAGTGTGGCTTTTTGCATTGGAACTGTCCCATAGATGCCGTTTTTGCTCAGTTTCTTTCTTATTGTTGAATCATGAACACCGACCTTAACTGACACCAGTGAAGCAGTTCTTTAGATGCTGTTCTGGGTTATTTTGTGAGCTCCTGGATAAGTTCCGATTACTAGTCCAATGCCTTAAGCACTGAGCTACCCCTGCCCTGCTTCACTTGTCAGGTTCTATTTATGTGATTTCTTGATTCAAAAGGTCTGGCAGTAATCAGGCCAATCAGTAATGGGTGTGGTGGTGAAATTTAACTCAGCTTTCCCAAAATGACAGTGCATTCATTTATTCCCTTAATACATTAAAGTATTATTTAAAAAAATGCATTTTGTATTTACTCTGGTTATCTTTGTGTAAATTTTTTTTTTTTTTTGATGATGATCTGAATCATTTAAGTGTGACAAATCTGAAATCAGGAAGGGGCAAATACTTTTTCACGGCACTGTATAACAAATCTGCAGATTTTATTACAAAACAAATCAAATAAAAACCGGCCAATCAGAAGGGCTAAAGGTTTAATTTTAGTTATTGAGACTAAGATGTGTTTGCGTACAGTGCAGACATTATATTATTAATTACCTGCATCATTTTGTCCTCACAACGATAGGAAGACAGACGCGCGCGCGCACGTGTGTGTGTGTGTGTATACGCGTCCGCGTGTGCGCGCGCGCAGAGGACGAGCTAGAGAGAGAGTTTCATAAGACTGAATATTGCACTTATAGGCGTGTAGGATCCATAAGAAGATTTTTTTAAATTATTATTACTGTTTTTCCAGTGCCTGTGGTTTGTTCACGGTCCTCTGTGTGTATCTTGGACAGTCATCAGTCGACTGGTGTGGAGCAGCATCACTCTGTTTCTAGTCTTTATCTAGTGCGTAAACACCGGTGTCGCGCCCTAACAGCGCCTTGCTGTCTCCTGTCTCCGAACCGGAAATGTGAACGTGATGCTCTCGCTCTTTCTCTCTGTGTGTGTCGGAGCGCTAGTGTAGCGGACATCTCCTCGCACAGACATCTTCTTCTCGGTGGTCAAACCCGGCTGGATTGTAGTGTTGGTTCAAAGAGCGTTTACCAAACGGATCCTACTGGATTGTTGGGACAAAGTTTAACCGGAGACGCTTCTTGCCTCACCGGTTGGTTCAGACCCCCTGGTTTGTGTTGGAGTTTAACCTGAACGTTCAGTTCATGGCTCATTTCTGGACCTTCCTGGATTCTGGCTGTGTATAGGACGGACGCGCGCGCGCTCCAAGCCCCATCAGCAAGCGTGTCGGACTGCAGGATGCGTGTCTGCGCGCGCCGCGCCGCTCTGACTGGAGGACTCGAGCTCCAACATCAGTGTAGAGTAGCGTAGAGTAGCGTAGAGTAGATTCCCCGAATTAAAATTCAAGCCTGAACTCTCTCTTGTTTCTCCTGCTGCGCGACTTTCTAATCACGGACGGACGTGGTCACACCGCCAATGCATTCAGTCGGCATCCAGCGAAAATTTCATCGCTTCATATCTTATCGAGAGTGAAACAATCATCTCATCCGGAGCGCAACGCAACGACTAAATGATCCCTAGAGGGGTTTAACGCGCACCACCACTTTTCCAACATGTTTAAACGGGGTAAGGCTCTGTCCTCATTTTTTTTATTGGCTGATTTGTGATCAGAAGTTACACCTGGCAATGTTTTGTTAGTTTATATGCTGATTGCGTAGAATGTAAATAGATCATGATGCTAAAATAGAGATTAATATTAATATAAATTACAAAAAGGAATAGATAAGTTCATTGGCGCGTGTTCTGGTCCGAAAGTGTAATGGGTTTAACTAGTAGCAGTGCTTTGGATCTGGATTGCATGGCAGACTATATCCTGGAGATGTAAAGATACCATGCGATAAAACTTTAATCCGGAAATATTATGCGGTTTTTATATTAACTCTGGGTGCCGCACTGCAGTTTTTAGTCCATCAGTTGAAAGCTATGTTTGTGTTGGACGTCGTTCATTTGGTGTTTTCACTTGTGACTCAGAACAGTCATAAAAATGGTTAGTGTGTGTGTAGTGTAAATATATGTAGTTATATGAAAAGAGCCATAATGTTGTTAAATGCGGATCGTTTTTAAATGGGCTAATCACATCCATATATGCAGACTTTTCATAAATAAAATACTGGGCGCGTGCTTGTCAGTGATGCTGTGTCTGTGCTGGCAAAGTCAGTCTGCCATCACTGCGCTTCCTCACATGGCAACAAACTGCACTCGCACCTCAGCCTGCTTATATATGTATATTTTTTAGGTTTTCAATTGAATTATTGTCCGGTTTAGGAAAACAAAATACCTAGGTTTTTTTTTGTCATTTCAACGCTCTGGTTTTACACAAGACAGAACTTCAGACTGCCCATCTGCGTGCGCGCGCCGTGCGCGTCAGTAGCGGTGTCTGTCTCTCAGGTTATGGCGCCGCTCACTTCACTTCACTTCACTCAGTCCGGAATGGATCCATCTGATTGGCTGCTTTTCTCACGAACTGATTGGCTACATCAGAAACCGCATACTTTTATACTAACTAGTATAGTACTCGAACTGTGATTGAGCTCTGCTTCGACATTCTGTGTAGTATGAAAGTAGGAGTTTCACTTTGACCAGAGTCGTTGTTTTCCCTTCCCGAGCGAGTCGTGAGAACGAAAAGATTTTATATGTATAATTTAATAATAAATTCAGCACACCAGGAAAGAAAAAAAAATCACACAAGCCTTTGCTGATATGTTGTACAGTCTGTCATTTTATGAAGATACAATTTCTTACAAATAATTAAACCTTTATTAGCATGAAAAATTTGAGATGTTTTGCAGCCCCACCCAGACACATGGTCTTTACTTCCTGCATCAGCAGCAATACTCCTGACCCATATTAAGCAAAGATTTTCTCAATATTTTTCCCAAATTGCCCATAGTGTGTGTGTGTGTGTGTGTGTGTGTGTGTGTGTGCCCTGTGATGGATTGGCACCCCGTCCAGGGTGTACCCGGCCTCGTGCTCTAAGTCTCCTGGGATAGACCCTGTACACAGGATACATCAGAGACGATCATGAGACGATAATGACCATGATCATGACCATAAGGATAGGAATCCCACACTATGGGTTTGATGGTAGTTCATATGATAAGGAAACTTGAAAGTATTATTAAGAAAATAATATAGAATAAAGTTTTACATTATAAATAAGCAAACTGATTATAATTCTGCATAATAACCTAATAGGTTTGTTTCCAAGTTCGCAAAAGAATATTTTAGTAATTTTCAATACTCTGAAATGGTTATCTTTTTACTCTGTTATGGATATATTGTATTATGTCTTTATGTATTTGGTATTCAGATAAGAGAAAGTAAACAGAATGCATGTTTTTTAATGTTTGTTTGTTTCTCTGCTACATTGCTAATGACAGTTTATTAGTTGGAGTTTGAGAGATTAGGATGATCTTTCAAACAAGGTAAATGTTAAACGTCGATAATTGACTGCAGCTGCATTTCTATTAATAATTTCTTTTACTCTCCCTCTCTCTCTTTTACTTTGACACAAAAAGGCATGAGACAGATGATATTTCAAAAGTGACATCAAATAATAATCTATTAAAGGCTTTTCTGAATAGAGTTGTTATATAAATGTAGGCTCCGCCATGAGTGTTTTCATTCTTCTATGTAAATGCCAGAGTGTGTGTGTGTGTGTGTGTTTGAATGTGTGTGTGCACGTGTGTGCGTGTGTGCACGCACTTGTGCGTGTTTGATCAGTACGAGTACCCCTGACACTGTCATTGGGGCGAGGTTTATTTTAAGCCATGTGGCTGTGGCCTATGTGTCAGGTCTGGGATGAGTGACTCTGTCGCAGCTGGTAGCTCCTGATCAGCACACAGTGAAAATGTCCCCATCCTGCCTACTCAGCCATGGATAGATGTGTCAGTGTGAGGCAGTGTGACATTGGTGTTCATCATGGCAGTAGGGGCTGGTGCATGTCCCTCTGCCTCATACCCTATTTTCTGTATGAATCGCGAGGAAGTGAACAAAGACCCAAATGGCATCCAACATGGCTCCATAAAACAACGTTTCCTCCTGCTGGAAACAGTGGTGGCTTTGAAATCATGTCTTTTAATTAGAAAGCACTTAGTGTTTTACTGGAGGGTACATTTATGGAGTGGAATCCCTGGGATATTAAATCCTGCAGCCTTCTTATCTAATCTATTTAATCTAACATTAGCTCATTTCCTTGGTGCATGATGCAGAAAATGAACCAGCAATCATGTGGTCATCGATGCAAAGCACCCCTGTGTCTGCTGCTTGAGTTTGATTACTCTAATATTAGTCTGATGTACATGAGAAAGCTGTGAGTGATGGGGCCTTGATTGGTAAAATAATAATAATAATAATAACAAAATTATTATAGCATACACGTATGAATGCAAATAACTTTAAAAAATAGGTTAAAAACAGAAATAAATAAATAAAAATAAAAGCACAATCTTAATAGACTGGCATGGGAACAAACCAATGGGAAAATAAAATAGTGAGAGTTTGACTAAATGCAATGCAGAAGGATCAGGTTGAACTTACTGAACTCAGCTTACTTACTGACTATAACTATAACTGAAATAAATATATCCAGTACTTTCTATTATGTCTCTTACAGGATTTACTAGAGGTTTAAGGTTCTGGTTGGATCTCGCTCTCTGTCACGATCCTTTCAATTCAAGAGCTGCCTGATTAGATTAAGGTCAAGTGAAGTCATTACTTTATAGGCAGCTCAGTGCTCTTACTCTCCCCATATTTCTTTTACATCTTTAAGAAATTTGTTTTTAAGGATCACTGAAAAAATCCTAAAATAATATAAAATGTACGATTGAAGCCAAAATTTGCATTCAGCTTGGCAATCTCAGCTTTTTACAGCACCACACACCGTACAAACATTTATTTTGGCAAGTTAATGAGGGAATCATCTTTTTTTTTTTTTACATCCTTTAAATCTCCTTTAAGTCAGATTTCCTGTGAGTCAAATGTTTTCATACATCAAGATCACTATTTCTGGAAGGTTTCAGAAATTGCTATAATTACTGTTAGAATCTGTCTACTAAAAATAGATAAAGATACACAGCAAAAAGATTAAGGATTTACTTTTACTGTTGGGGGTTTATAGATGCCTTGGAATCATTAAACAATTATCATGTGTATCAATAAAATGTGAATACAAGTAATAAGTAAGCATATTAAACGAGAGTATTAATTACTAGTAAATAGTAACTAGTAGCTAAAATAAATGTGGCTCCCTGGTATAATTTTAAATTGACCTCTTGTGGAAATAAAGTAGACCAATTGACCTAACACTGGAACTGTATGATAATTTGAAATGTGTGGAGTTTGAACGTCTTTTGTCTAGCTGTAGGTTAACTGTACAAATTACAGGGAAGCCCAACTGTGATCATGGCTTCTATTTGCCCTGTAGCTACACACTGGCCATCAAAGTATTACTCAAACATGAATTAATAGGAAAATAGTCCACACAAATTAAGAATTTAAGGAAATATAGTGATGTTCTCTACACACATGCTTTTTATAGGCTAGTAGTATATACAGTGTCCTCACATTCGGAATATAATATCGAAGACATCAAGAATCCATTAGAAGCTATTTGTGCAATCCTTTGAGTCACTTAAAAAGAGAGATGCCTTTACTGTGTTAAATTATACATACATCTAATTGGGAAAAAAATATCCATCTAAATGATTAATGTAAAACAATGGTACTTTCCTTCCCCTTAGCATAAAATTTAACCACAAAGACATTCACATTAAGACTGAATAGACAGGAAAGAACAAGACGAAGCGTCTCCGTCACACAGACTGTACAGCTTATTGCTTTCATTTAATTTAGTATCACCAAGGTTATGTGCTAATTGATTTTACACTTTTATTTCAAAATTATTATTATTATGCTTATTGAATACAAAATGATAATACCCTCAACATATGATGATCTTTAAGCATGTTATTATCTTCAGGCAATTAAGAAGCAATCAGTAGCATAATGACAATTTGCAAATCAATTATACAACTCTTGTAATTATAACAACTATTAGAATGTTTCACAATAATGATTTCAATGTAAATTGGGAGTTATTACATAATAACAGTTATTACATTAACTTGTTTAGCATCTCAAACCTACAGTATGGTGGTGCGTAAAATACCAACAGCATATGTAAAAACACTAGCCTGTAGTTGACACATTGATAATTCATCCATTTTTCCAAACACAAAACAGCTCTACTGTATGACTTCTTGTGCCTAATATAACTAATTCTATGTTATTTAACTTTACTTTAACTGGCGCAGGTATGAAATTAAACAGAAATAGCAACACCTCTGTGAATCAGTCTTGATTGTCTAGCCATGAGGGATCAGGTAGGTGAATGGTGGTACAGTATGTAATAAGAAAAAGGCTGAAGAGAAAAGACTTGTAGCTCAGCTGCTCTGTCCTTGACACTGTATTTATCTTCGTCTCTTCTGTACGAGCTATTCTTCTTACTTTCATCCTTGTAAGTAGGCACCCAAATCAGCCAGAGACATTTAAACAGCCATGAATCTGTTTAACATTGTAGAACAGTGTACTGGCTCTCAACACTATAGTTATTAGAGATGCAAGGGTTATTTAACTCTGCTGACCATACTGTAGGTTGGAATGTACCTTCGTAACTTATACATTTTCAGTATAGTAGTGATATCTGACCCAATATAAGACAGTTCTTTCTGAATTGAAAATAATTGATTGAATGTCAGCAGCACGGTGGTGTAGTGGTTAGCACTGTCGCCTTGCAACTCCAGGGTCCGGGTTTTATTCCAAGCCAGGCTCGATTCCCGTCTCTGTGTGTGTGGAGTTTGCATGTTCGTCCCATGCTTGGTGGGTTTCCTTTGGTTTCCTCCCACAGTCCAAAGATATGCAGGTTAGGCTAACTGGCGTTCACAAATTGCCCGTAGTGTGTGAGTGTGAGTGTGTGCATGTGTGTGCACTGCAATGGATTGGCACCCTGTCCAGGGTGTACCCTGCCTCATGCCCTAAGTCTCCTAGGATAGGTTACAGGCCCGCAGCGACCATGTACACAGGACAAGGGGTGTAGAACATAAATGAATGAAGATGTTGTATTGCAATTTTACCAATCAAACCAACACAGTTCCATTTTGGACATTCAACTACTCTCACTCACTCTCACTCATCTTCTATACCGCTTCATCCTGTATTCAGGGTCGCGGGGACCAGGAGTCTATCCCAGGAGACTTTGGGCATGAGGCAGGGTACACCCACTCTGGTACACCATGGACAGGTTGGCAATCCATCGTAACCGGAAACCCAAGTATGCAGAAGAAAACAACCAAACACGGGGAGTACATGCACACTCCACCCACACAGACATAAGGCAAGAATCGAACTCTTGACCCTGGAGGTATGAGGCCACAGTGCTAACCACTACGGCATCATAAAAACAATAAGTTTTTGCCCAGTAAAACAATATATTATAATAATATTGTTAAAGGTCAAATTTTCCAAGTATATAACAATTTAACCTTGTAAAATCTGTCCTGAGCCCTGACCAGCAGAATGGAACTGAGCCAAACTGAATCCATAAATGACATTATTGACTAGATTGTTTTTTTAAATGAACTAAAACCCTAAAAACCTCCAAATTTACTTAATTGCTTCATAGCACTTGGGAGGTAGAGTTAAAAGCATTATTGAACACTCCTGAGGTGAGGAAAAAACGTATTGAGATGATACAAGAAAAAATCTGACACCTGATAGTGGGATTCTAAATTATCGCTATTATACAGCTGTAGGAGAGTTAAGAGTACTGAATATGTTGAAATATGTGTGCTATTAGCATATTATAAATAAGAGTCCTGGGATGAGCAAAGGACAGTCTTTATGATTACAGCAGCATTTAAAATGTAGTATGCTTTTATATTCAGAAATACAGATCAAAGGTGAAAAGCATGTTTTGCTTAATAAAGGTAAACGGTTGAGAAATATTTTAAGGATGTTTTTTTATTATTGGGTGTTAACTAGATTGTTCATAGATGTCTTGGAAAATCATTAAATAAATATTAGAGAAATTCTGAACGCCAGTAATAAGTATGCATGTTGAACAAGCTTATGACACATTATGTGGGGCAATTTAGAGGTTTTATATTCCCCAGGGTAAAATTGGCCAGTTCAGAGAAATCAGCTTGGTAAATTGAATAAAATGTTCCATCACTATAATAACCGACTGCACAATATTTTTATTTGTGAATAGAGTCTTACTGATCTCAGAGGTTTTATTCTTTGCTTATACACACTGTGTTTATGTATAGATAGATCTTGCACATAAAAAAAAACTGTATGTGCACATCGAAAATGACTTTACAATACTAATTTACTTTTTCTGCTTTTGGTTTCTATGGAGCACCTAAAGTCCCAAAAGGTGTGATTTATTGTATACAAGGTAGGTACAAAATACAAAGGTGTATCTTTTGAATACAAGTTATATAGATTGTATGAACAAGTTTTTATATTATTTATCTGTCTAAGTTTAAAGGTGTGATTAAAAAATTTAATAAAAACCACATGAGTAAGTTGCACAGTAAAGCATTGTTAATTCCCAAGATATATTTGGACCATGAAAGGCTTCGTTGCTGTATTAGGTCAGTTATTTTGCGTTGTGATTCGAATGTGAGAACAAGATCTTGTTTCCACAAGATAAATAACTTGTGCACATAAGATAACATCCAGCAAAAACATTAACATATTATCAAGTGCATACTGTATGTACTAAATCATCCTAGGAAAGTAAGACCAAAAGTTTCCAACGCTGCAGCGAAGTTCATTTAGAGCCTCAAAAATCACCAGCTAAAAACACATCAGATTAGAGCTGTTATGAAGGCCTTACAGAGAATAAGTAGCGCATATATCTCAATATTCAACTGTTCAAAGGAGATAATTGCATACTTTGATGCCTTTAGCATTGTTTTACAATGTAGAAAGAAATAAAAATCATGAAAGACCACTGAATTAGTAGTGTGTCCAAACTTTTGACTTGTACTGTAGTCATGGGCATTTTTTCAACATCATCCCAGTAATTCTGACTTTCACAAACTATTACCAACATTGTCCGAACGTCAGTAACATTTACCACAATAGCTGTTAAAAAACAGAGAGCCGTTTAAATGCATAAATAAATAAATGTCCCTGTTTTTTTATTTAGTACAACCTAGGCAATATGATGAAATAAACCTTATACAACCAACCATACAAACATAACAGCAAAAAAAAAAATCAGAAATTCAGAAATGCACAAATACATAAAGTAAAATGTACATGTTTTAAAAGGAATGATACTGTAAGTCTGGTTCATCCTTACATATCCAAAATGCACAGTTTGAGGTCTAAAGCCTTCCCTATTTTCACACGACAACAGGATTTCTGTCTAAGCAGTTGTTTTTGTCTATAATCGATCATAGACCAGTGCTGTGTTTCTGGCATGAAGCTGTGCTGCTTGAGTTTTAAGGGTCAGCATTAATGTCAACACAACGTTTTGACAACCAATAATTCCTGCTGGAACAATGTAATGTCACCTAAGCACAAGGTAAAAAAAATCATGAGCCAAACTCAAGATCTATTGTAAAATTTCGGAGGTAAACACGTACTGCTAAGGAAAGCAAGTCGCATTTCAATGTCATATTTTTGACACTTAGCATTAGACCAAGTCGCAATCAGTTGATTCTGAAATTATCGTTTTTAATATCTACACAATGCTTTATTTGCAATTTGATAATTAATTAAAATGATTTTCGGAATTTACTGTCCAGTTGTCTAGACATCACATCAACACTTAAGTGGTGTTTATCACAATCCCCTTGCAAGTTACCTTTACTGGTGTAAATATCATAACATTATCATAACAGTCAAACCAATGATTGTTGCTGTGTGATTTAAATGAAGAATTTAACGCGCCAGTTCCACTACATCAGGATCAATCTAATGGAAATGTTGAGCAGATTAGATAATCAACTAATACATTTGCCTACCATTAAACTGTCACTGCAAAGCTGCGTTGAAACATTTGATGAATAGCTAATTTTCTAATTTGTGCAAGAGGAGCATTAATTTCAAATGGGACATTTGTACATAAGCAGGCGGCGCTGATTTGAGTGCAGTCGTGTAGTTTTCTGTAAAAGCCAAGTCATTCTGTGTGTGAGCAGAAATAGTCCTTGATACTAATTAAACTATTGTGCAGTATATAAGACAGAGTGAAGATATGGATGGCAGTAAAATAGAAAAATTAACACTAAACAATGAACCAGAAAAGCCTAGAAATTAGACATCTAATGGAAAACTGTTAGTCTTTTATACTTCTTGATTAATTAATGTTATGACTGTGTTATAGTCCCTGTAAAGACATTTGCTTACATGATACAATTATTTGTCCTGAAAGCTTTCACTATTTTGTAGGATTCTGTTGATTATTAACAGTAGGTTTATTGGCCATTATTTGACTCAGAATTCACAACTGGTGAATGCACATAGACTCACTTAGTGCTTTTTCTTAAATTGGTAAGCAGTTTTGTTTAAGTTGACATTTTATCAGTTAAATTTAGCAGAAAGTGCACTTGTCAGATCTGTGAATAGTCCCTTTTTCTGGATTTTTACTAAATTTCCACCAATCATGTTAGGGCAATCCCCCATGAGTAACAACTCCTAACCAAGAAGCTGTAGGCTAACACGTGCTTCTTCTAACGAACGTGAAGCCGCTGACTGCATCTTTTCCAACTACTACACATGCATCATTAGGGAGTGTCGTAACAAACTCGGAGGAAAGCACCCCCTTCCACATGCTCACAGATGCCCATGACTGGCTAGTGATTGGTGATGATTGATGTGAGAGCAGGTATGCCACCCCTCCCTTCCAAGAGAGCATGGCTAATCTGCTTTTAGCATCATCCAGGAATCAGACTTGCGATCTCTGGATGACATTTCTGTGTTCTGGGCTTGGGCACTCTTTTCATTTGTTCTCTTTCTCTATGTGTCTCCACATATATGGCGCAATGGCTTAGTGATCAGCCCTGTGGCCTTGTTACTCCAGGGTCAAGTGTTCGATTCCCATGTTGGGTCTGTGTGTGGAGTCTGCATGTTCTCCCCATGCTTGGTGGGTTTCCTCCAGGTACGCTGTGGAGTTCCTCCTATAGTCCGAAGGCATGCAGATCAGGCTAATTGTTGTTTCCAAATTGACCCTTAGTGTGTGAATAAGTGTGTGTGTGTGTGTGTGTGTGTGTGTGCATGTGTAGCCTCTGATAGATTGGCAGCATGTCCAGGGTGTCCCCCACCTTGTGCTTCTTTATAGTATAAGCAGTATAGAAGGGAATTTATTTATTATTTAACTATCTACCTATTTATGCTCGTACATTACACACTGTATATAAAAGAAAACTACTATGATCTGTAGCTACATCAAAGCTTCTGGCTCTTGTACAAAGTTATATTTGTTTAAAAAAATATGTGGTAGAAGTGGTATATTGTATAGTGGTACAGTATATGTAGTGCTTATTTAATGCTCTGCCACCTTATAGCACGATTAATGCATTTGTAAGGCAATATCATGTACCACTTTTTACATAGTCAATTTCACTTCTGATACAAGTAAAGAAAAATGTTTATTTGTGTGCTGAACCTGACCATAAAATAATTTTTTTCTTAACTTTCAACAAATACACAGTTCTTAAGAACAAGAAAAATGCAATGAATAACAAACCAATTGTAATTTTATAATTTGTGCAGTGTGTGATTCAGTCGGTCCACAAGTAATTGTTGTATTTAACTAAATGTTGTCTCATTGTTATCACATTGACTAGTTTCATTTAGAGCTGGACTATGCGTCAGGGCGCACTTCATGCCAAGCTACAGTACCTCATTTAGGAAATCTCCGTGGTATTAGACGAGGCCCCCCCTCTTCTCTCCTGTTTCTATATTACTCTACATATATTGCTTTGAGGTTGCCTTCAGAGGTGGGTAGAGTAGCTCAAAAATTTACTCAGTAAATACTCTTAAGTAAGAGTAGCTTGTACTTCAAATTAATATTACTTAAGTAGAAGTAAAAATTAATCTTCCGAAATATTACTCAAGTAAGAGTAAAAAAGTATTCGGGTAAAAGACTACTCAAGTACTGAGCAACTGTTTCAATAGTAATGTCCGATTTTTTTTTTATTAGAAATTATAATACATATGTGTGTGTGTGTGTGTGTGTGTTTCCTGTACAAAACCTACGGAGGTTTTACAATGCTTTGCGCATGCGCGGCCAGTAGAAAACGAACGAATCACTCTCCGAGTGACTCCGTGACTCTTCTGAGTCACGTTAAAGATTTGTTCAAAAAGAACGAATCGTTCATGAACGATCCATCACTAGAGTGTAGCTGAACGTAGTGGAGTAAGAGTAGCGTTTGGTGCAGTAAAACTACTCATAGAAGTTTTTTTTTTTTTTTTCAAAAAGTTACTTAAGTAAATGTAACTCATTACTACCCACCTCTGGTTACATTGTATGGTCAAAAGTTTTGGGACACAAGACATGACACTCATGTGTGCTTGCTGAACACAGCTTTCCAGATTAAGACCTTTTTTGCTGTTATAATAACCTCTAATTCCTTGGGAAATCTTTCTAATAGTTTATAGAGGGTGACTATGGGGATTTGTGATCATTTAGCCATGAAAGCATTAGTGAGGTCAGGTACTGATGACATGTAAGGAGGTCTGGGGTACAGTCTGTGCTCTAGTTTATTCCAAAGCTGTTCACACCCGGAAGTTATTCCATTCCAGTCTTAGCAAACCATATTTTCATGCATAGGCCAGATATTATCATTGGAAAACTGTAATGCAACAGAAAAACAAACAAACAAACAAACAAACAACCTTGTGGCAGCTATTAGGGATGTCTCACATATGGGTGTGTATATGGGGTCATTCATCTCATTGGTAAGTAAATAACAGCATGTAATATTGATATGCCATTGTGTAATTTTCAGTTTCCTAGAAAACTGGAGCAGCCAAGCCATTTACCATCAAAATGTAAACAACTGCTGATTTATTTGAATATATTTTAAGCCACGGGTGTCCGAGACTGCCCCAGTGGTTCACGCTGCATCTTCCTGTGCCCTTTACCATCACCTGAAATTTCAGCACAAATTCCCTGGATTTCTCTTTGGAGTGGAAATGAGATGCTGGCTTGGTCATTAGCAGATGGTAATGAGGTAAGCGAGACAAACAACCCTAAGCCCTGTTGGTTTTGTTAATATTAATAATTAATCGCCAATTAAATGGCTTATTGCGGTGGAAAGGTCAATGTCAACGTGAAGGCCGCTGATGTCGTGTCGCAGCGTGAAGAGAGAGACTGAGGATGACATGCCCGGCATGGGTTGATAGGAATCCCGAGTGTTTTTATGCCACACTGACGTGCCTACCTCCCACCTTCCACCACAATGAGCCAACAGTGCTGACTCCAGCTTTCTGTTTTACCCCCCAGGCAGGTTGTCATCTGCCCCCTAGGCCTTTCTCACTACTACAATTCTGGGGTTCAGGGGAGTTTCTGGACTGGTTTGCTAATATGGATGTGGACATAAGCCACAGGAAAGGGCAATGTTACAAATCTCAGTGTGTATATTATGCATTCAGAAACACCCATACCCACCCCACACACACACACACACACACACACACGATACACTGATACATTCATATTCACTCAGTCCTTTCCAGTGACACTCACTGCCTTGTGGAAGTGACCTTCAATGTGGATACTCCTCATTACGATTCTTAATATCACTCTTATATTCTACTCACACCAAGCCCAGTTCTGAATTATTCAGACCCGTGTAAGCTTAGCAAGGTCCAGTCCATGGCTTGTTTTCTTTTTTTTTCCTCCATAAAGAACTTCCTTTGTCTTGTGCACTCAGTTTTATTAAACTCTCAGCAGGGAGCTGACGGTAGATGTTCGAACCGTAGGACATTCTCCGTAGAGTAGTGCCATGAATGGTCTTGCAACTGTCTTTATCTCTGTGAGACCTCCCCTTGTTTACTACCACCCTGCAACTCAGAACATAGGTACTCACACTCTCTCTCTCTCTCTCTCTCTGGCCCCATTAATCAGACAGGATATTGTGACAGTGAGATCTGGATGGGCTCTCACTAACAGCCGGTGTTCCTTTGTGAGGCTGAATGTTATCAGTGTTCTTTCTTTACTTGATGTCTGAAACCTGGCGAGAGTTCGCCTGTCCTCCTCGGCTCCTGCAGCGAGATTATAACAGCTCAGAAACGCACGCGTCGAGAGGTCTTCTGGTTTGTCTATGCTCCTGATGCAATCCCCACCTGAGTCTAGGCATCTCAATTAATAAACCCCGATTATTTCACCCCTCCTCCCTCCCCAGGTTAATATCTCACAGCCAATCCTAGCAACCACCTGCAACCACACTGTGCAAACGTGTGTACGGACATGCCTCTTTTTAATTACCTCAGGGCCATGTTGTGAACTGTTTATTCCAGCACAACTAACACACCACTATTTTCCTATGCGTTGCAAACAGTGGAGCTGACATTATGCTGGTTTCAAATCAGTGCACACAGGTAAATAAAGTAGTTATCTGTGAAGAATATTTGTTCAAGGTTTGTTCCCTGTTTCCTTAATAAATATCATACAGAAAGCATCCGTAAATGGACACAAAATGGAGTTAGTTCCATTAAAAGGTCAGAAACGTTGTCCATAATAACCAGGGCTGATTAGTCTTGCATATTTGCTCTAACTGTATTATATCTGTCTGTCTGTGTGGAATTTTTTTTGTCTTATATTGTTTTTTGAATAAAAAGGATATTCATTACTTTTGCTCATGGAGTAACGTAACACCGCCCCTGACACACACACACACACACACACACACACACACACACACTGTTCTCCAAAGGATGCTGATTAATATCTTGAGATCATACACAGGACATTTCAGGAATAAATGACTGTGGAGCAACATAAATCTGCTGCTTTGTACCAGACAGATAAGAGTTTTACATCAGAGTAATGCTTACACGTGGGAGGTTACAGGGAGGAGTGGGATGCTGTGTAAATTCTGTTTTGATGGCATGTTCATAGACAGAAATAATGACAATCACTTCCTATTTGGAATCTTCAAAGCTTGGTTATAATCCACGATAAGGTTTTTTTAGGTGTCTTTATATCTTATCAATCATGTTATTTTAGTAAATACAAACTCAGTGGAGGAGAAGGAGGAGGCGCAATAAAGTTAGCACTGTTGCCAGTGTCACCGTGTTTTTTACTCCATGTTATTGACATATGCAGTAGTACCACCTGTTGGCTATCATGAACACAGAAGGGGACAGTTAAACCACAGGGAGACTTTTTTTTTAATTGAAAGGTTAAAAACAGAGGAGTGTGCAGTTGTCCCTGAGTGCAGCGCAGCTCTGGTGGGTCGAGTAGGTGATTGACAGCACCCTTGAGAGAGCGTTTTCTCTTTCTTTTTTCCCAGTGAGTGGCATTTCTATCCTCTGATGAGCCACCTACCAGGATTGATTAGGATGGTGAGTGGCATCCAACCGTGAGCATTTAGTTCCAGCTCAGCGCTACTGGTGTTTTTTTTTTTTTTTTTGTTTTTGAGTTTTGAGTTTTGATTGCGATGTGATTGCTAATATGATTATATAGTTGTATGGTTTTCAATCCCTGGACAAGCAGTTCACGCTTACACATTCCAGTCCTCAATGTGGCATTAATACAGGTTCATGTGACACCTGATTAATTGCATCATTGTGTACATCACAAAAAAGTACTGATTTGCATTTTTATCTTTCTTAGTTATTTTCCTATATTTCTTTTTTTTTTATTTATGAGATATGTGGTGTTTTTCCAACACAGTTAGTACTACGTGATTCTTTATAATACATCAAACACTGGCATTACCAGTTTAACAGACAATAATTCAAAATATGAAACGTGAAAAATGATTGTCAACAATCTAGACAGACAAACAAATGTATCTTTACCTTTTAAAACACACAAAGCTTTGCAGTAGGGCTGCATGATTAATCAAAAAAATCACAAACCCGATTCATGCATTCATGCATTCTCATTTCTGAATGACGGTGATTCTCTAGCATGTACTTCCCTGCATTCAGATCACACCACATTCACAGGTTCATTTATTTACTTAACAACAATCCCAGATGCAATATCAGTCACACTCATTGGTCATACTCACACAGTATAAAAAATATTAATTCACCAATCAGGCCAGAGATTAGCAAATGATTCAGTCAAACAACTCAATCAATTACTTATTTCTTCATTTATAGTCACTCATGTGATGTGTAACAAGGTTGCGGACCTAAACAGACTACACAGTTTACCTGGTGGAGTTGGAGTAGTGTGCCTCCATTTTTTAATGCCAAAAACTTAAGCATAAAACTCTGTCTTTTGTGCACTGGTTTTATTTTTGCTCGCTTAAACACTTACTTGCACTGTCAAACTCTCACTTGTGTTATGCTCACACTGTATTTCCCCTTTTTTCCCTGTGCGTGTTCAATATCACAACACTGGGTGCGCTGAATTCCAGCAAATCAGTGGATAGACGAGGGACAATACAGGCCAATCTGAAGCTGGAGGATGGTACATTCTGTCACAAATCAAACCATAACCTTTTCTTCCGTTTTGTTTATCATTGCATGCGTTAGTTTATATCGTTATTATTTTTAGCGATCAGAGACGGGCATGTACATATCTAATTGGGATATAACTTACTGTATTAGTTAATAATGCCTTTTGCGTTGATTCTAGCTGTTATACAGAGACTCTGAGAACAGATCAAAAGCTACAAAGAATTAGAAGTGTTAAGAAGGACCAATAAAACCTTTGACAACAGTACATTCAATTCTGTTTAAAAAAAAAAATTTTAATTGTGAGAGAATTGTGATGTCAATTCCCATGGAGAAAAATCGTGATTCGCATTTTGGCAAGAATCGTGCAGCCCTATTTTGTAGCCAGGTCTCTGTTAGAAGACACAATTTATAGTTCTGACTTTATGCCAAATAATTAATAAATTATTGAATGTTATGGAACTTAATGGTAAATAATTGAGCAGCACTGCAGACTTGGGTTAGTTCTGCCTGACATTGATGAAGTCTTTTTCTTAAAGTTACTACAATATGTAATCCTGCAGCTTACGTTTGACTTCTTCATCACCTGCAGTTTGCATGTTTGCTTGCTGGGTTTGCATGCAGATTAGGCTCTGTATAGTCTCGAGCCCTTTGTCTCCTGGGATAGGCACCAGGCTCCCTGCGACCGTGTATACAGGATAAAGTAGTATAGACGATCTGTGAGTGAGTAAAGCATTATATTTGTCATTTCAGATGGACTTATGATGGGTTTGCTGGGCTGAGATCAAAAACCGGATTTCAAACTCTAACAAATTCTCTAAATTATTGGCCCAGCTGTCATTCCTCACTCCTGTAACTACACACAGATGCTATTAGTTTTACTGTAGGTATAGAATAATTTAAATGAAGTTTCTAAGATGAGATGGATAACTGAATAATAAGCCAGGAGTTTAATGTATAAGAGGATTTCTTACATCAGTGAATCAAGGGCTTAGGATAAAACACCAAAAAGATGTTACGTCCAAAAAGTGCATGATCTCCCCTTTAAGCAGCTCTGCATTCCCACTGGGTCTTGGTACCATTGAATAAATTTTGACAGCATTTTAGGAAACTCTGTTCTTCAATCAGATAAGAGAAACAGCAGAGAGAACAGACGTACTAGCATACAGTGCGAATCTGCTCCCATACAGCTCCCACACAGCCTCCATCACACACTATCACACTCACAAGGGGACCAACAAGTGTGCTGAGACATCAGCCTGGGACATCTCCTACTGTGCCTTCAGTCCAACAGGTTCAATGCAAGACCATGATCTCTCTCTCACTCGTTCTCTCACACGTCCAGAAAGAGAGAGTACTAGAGCAATGACTCGAATAATCTACAATAGAAGAAAATGATTTTGTCTAATAGGATTTAAATCTAAAACGCAAAAGTGTAAAATATTTCAGACAAATAATGTCAGTGTTTGATGTGGATGCATCTAGAACTCAAATATTAAAATGACACACCAAAAATACTGTATATATAAACAGTTTGAAAATTATAGACTTGTACACAATTATGGCAATTATTATGATTTTTTAACACAGTGTTTTTCTATGTATATGATTTTTTTTTAACTGCTACCTAACCTCATTTTAGAAGCTCTAAATTTCCACATTTCGAGCAAAACACAGCATGTAGCCGGTAAACAAAAAGTTGTGATCAGCGAAGTACTTCAAAAGTTACTTCCTGTGCAACACAGTGGCTGTTATTGTTCAAAGAGTTACTGGAAAATGTTAAATCTAAGAACCGGACTTTTATACTCTGTTACTGTCATTGCAGTTACGCCAGCATGGTACGTGTTACTTAATTTCCATAATCCATTCTGTGAAGCAGGACATTATGCGATTTGGATGGTGTGTGAAGAGCATGTTATACACTTAACAAAACTGTGTGAAATTCTGTATTGTAAGCACTGTGGTGAAGCAGAGAAGTAATGTTACAAAACTTAAAATGTGCACAAGTGACTATATAAGAAACATGAGATGCATGTTCTGTATGTGTGTGTAGCTATTGGTTAAACAAACTTGTGCTATGACAGCAAGCTGTTTTCATGTACTAAAGTGGAACTGAAACTGCTATGATGATGTAAACTGAAGTTTCCGTATTGGTTATATTGACAGAAATGTTTATCATGGTGTAGCATCTCCTCTTATTTTTCAACACAGTTTGAAGATGTCTGGTCATTGATGTCAGGAGTTTCTGGGGGTTTTGTTTTGGAATTGGGTCCTATTCTTGTCTAAATAGGTTTCCAACTGCTAAAGAGTTGGTGGTCGTCTTTGACATATTTTTCATTTATTGATGCACCAAATGTTCTCTATAGGTGAAAGATCTGGACTGCAGGCAGACCAATTCAGCATCCGGACTCTTCTACTATGAAGCCCTGCTTGTAATAGCTACATTATGTGGTTTTGTCCTGCCGATATATGCAAGGCCTTCCCTGAAATATATGTCATCTAAAACCTTTATGTACCTTTTAGCATTCATAGAGCCTTCCAAAACATGCAAGCTGCCCATACCGTATGCACTTATGCACCCCATACCATCAACGATGCCAGGTTTTGAACTGAAGGCTGGAGGACATGGCGTCCATGATTTCCAACAAGAACGTCAAATTTGGACTCGTCTGGCTATAGAACACTTTTCCACTTTGAAACAGGCTATTTTAAATGAGCCTTGGCCCACAGAACACAATGGCGCTTTTGGACCATGTTCACATATGGCTTTCTTTTTGCATGATAGAGCTTTAGTTGGCATCTGCAGATGGCACGGCGGATTGTGTTTACCAACAGTGGTTTCTGGAAATATTCCTGCCCATCAACAGCCCATTTAGTAATGTCAATGACACAATTATGCCGATGAGTGATGCAGTGTCGTCTGGAAGACCACAGGCATCCAACAAAGGTCTTCAGCCTTGTCCCTTATGCACAGAGATCTTTTGATGATGTAACGCACTGTTGGTAATGGGATTTGCAAAGACATTGCATTTTGACGTTGAGTAACATTGTTTTTAAAGTATTCCACAATCTTTTTACGCATTCTTTCACAGATTGGAGAGCCTCTGTCCATCTTTACTTCTGAAAGAGTCTGCCTCTCTAAGACATCCATTTTATAGCTAATCATGTTACACACCTGATGCTAGATGTTCTCCCAGCTGAATCTTTTCAAAATTTCTAGCCTTTTTAGCCCTTTTTAGCCCTTTGTTTCCCCATCCCAACTTTGAGCTCATTTAGAGGATAAAAGTATAAATTTGTCAGTTTAAACATTTATGTTCTCTATGTTCTATTGTGAATTAAATATTGGCTCATGTGATTTGAAAGAATTTTATTACATGTTTAAAAATCTCCCAACTTTTCTAAAATTTGGGTTGTATATAATGTATATTTGGGGTGTACTGCAGTTGTTTTTTATAGTCTGCTTACATCACCATACTTCACCATTACTGGATTTGTGACTCAAGTCTTTTCACTGTGGGAACCAGAACAACTTCTAGCTGAGATATTACTTTAGTCGATTTGTCCCTGTCTCCAGTAGCGCAGTCATGTCAATTATTTAAAAGAACAAAAAACAACGCCGGAGTGGAGCACGCTAGCAGTTTATGCCAACGCTTCTCATTTACACCCTCTATTCCCTCCTGAGTATTCTGTGCATTTGGGCCATAAAAAGCTGCTTTAGCTCCTCCTGTTCATTTGTCTCTATATCTTGCTTACTAGGGAGACCAAGGAGATGAACAGGGAGTTCACTCACAAAAGACAAGAGGAATGGAAGAGTGATGGTGAAAGTGAAAAAAGGATCACTGCATACATATACTGTACATGCTCAGCTCTGGATTAGCATTTTTTTTTTCTTTTTAAAGAAGAAGAAACGTGTCACACTGTTAAAACGTGTTAAAATGGTGGTTTAGAGGGGTAAATAAGTGAGAAAGAAAGCAAAAGCAAGAGAGCATGTGAAGATAGGCGTGACTTTATTTTACTGCTCTAATAGAACAAATAATTTTTTGTGTCGGCTCACACTGTTGATTGACTGGGAGATTAACAAGCAACAAGGAGTCCGGAAACCTTTGGCCTGTCGAGCCAGTCAGGGTTCTGCTCTCACAACCTTCTGAGTGTCGATAATCAGACCCGTGTTTTGTCCCGACCATCCGAACAACATCACGTTGTCATGGGAACTGTCTGGAGTTCAGTGACGTTGTCTATTCTTACATGAGATGAACCACATATAGTGTTTTTCTTGGGATTCGGTGGCATTTTACCTGATTCAGAGGCATGCTGGGAAAAGCAAAGTGTGAGAGGGTTACAGTTGAGTGTTCAGTATGATTACACTGGCGTATAGGCTAATTATTGAGGGTCACAGAGCAAAAGATGAGAAAGATAATTAGTGGCCTGTTTACCTAAGGAACAGCCAAAGCCAGCTGACTTGCAGAAAGTGTAGTGACCCTTGAGATTACTTGCCACTGGACAAAATGACCGCAATCACCCACAGCCCCTCTAGCAAATACCTTCTCTCTGATTTTTCCTGCTAACTCTTGCCATCTCTCTCTCTCTCCTCTCATTCTATATTTTCCATTTCTTTCCCTTCATCAGTAAAGCACAAAATGGTAAATAACATCACACAGTATTTGAACGAAGTAAAGCTCAGCAGAACTTGGCAAAAGAAAATACAATTGTATGGTGTATTTTCTTTCTATCAAATAATCTAGGCCACGGTTTTACCAAAAAAAAAAAAAAAAAGACTTCATTATTTAAACGTCTTCTCTCTTGCTGTCTGCCTCTGGGGTTTTAGGAGAAATACACCAGGATTTAGCCAAGTGAACAAGAGATGAATGTTTCAGTTCTTGTGGGGAAAAAACACATGCAGTGTATAAAAGGTCACCTGAAGAAGCTTTAACAGTGTTTACAAAGGAAATATGACATTGGCTTTGTGATAAAAGTCAGGATATGCTGGTTCACGCAGCTCTCAAGAAGCACAGATAGATAGGTTTGTTACTGCTCAAGATACAGGGTACAAAACAGGTGTCCAATTTAACTAATCTCAAGTATCCCTTCAGTGATACTTAAATAATGGTTTGACAAGTCTAAAAATATTTTAAATCATATGCGTTAATCTTCACAGTCTCTACATCTCAACTCATTTTGGTGATTTTGGACTGATGAAGGTCTCCAACACCATCATGAAAACATAAAGAACATCTTTGGCATAAAAAGAATTAAACACCATTTTTCCAAAAGATGTTCCTTCGATTGAGGAGGTACCACACTGTTTATATGTAGATGATGATAAACACTGCTATTGCAACATTTGTCATGAATATTAATGGTCCCCTTGACGACACATTGCACTCACTATATCTCCATTAGAAGCAGTCTTCACACCTCGCAGAAGATCTCACTCCGTCAGTTGCCCAAGCTTCCAGAGCCCCAACTCCTCATGCATCACATTAAGCAGTATGCTTGTAGGCAGGGGGTTAATAACCCAATAAAACACGCAAACTGAGAAAAACACCCTTACACAAAAGACTGACTGTGAGCTTTGTAGGAGTCCAGAGGACACCGTGGCAATTATCCATCCGATTGGTACGCAGGGTCTTGGCTAAGCATGAGGGCAGCTGCACCAAGGCAGGTGCAGAGGATGCACTGGCAGCCATGTGTGCCTTTTTACTCATCCACAGAGCGGGTCGTCCATTTTAAATGTGCTCCACAGGCACATGATACTGCTGCTCCACTGCTGCTGCTTGAGTAAAACACCCACTTTACCAGGTGCCATGATTTACAACAAACAACAAAGTCATCATCTCACTCTCAGCCCATGCAGCGCCACCCATTTAATGTCCATTACTTGCCATTTCCGGGGCTATTTACAGAGCAAGGCCCAGCTGCCTACACGGATATGATTTTTGCACTGAATTATAAGTTATAATCTGGAATATGACATGCTGTAAGCATCAGACTGATATGGAAAAATTCTGACTGAGTGTTTTGTTGTGACTTCTGGATTGAAAAAGAGTTTTAGCGTCTTACTCACATCCGCAAACAGCCCTCCTACTCACAAAGAAAAGGTCAACTTAGACTTCAAGTCTACTCTGTTCGCCTGGGAAAGTTTGCACTGCGCGTCCCTCCTAGCGACCTGTTGCCAGTGTGGTGGATGTCACTCTCACTGAAACCACAAAAAAGGCTGTCAGGATTGACGACTAATTAATTTCTGAGCACTTAAAAAAGCATTTGAGCTTTGAAGGTGCACCGAATCAGCACAATAGCATATCGATCCCATAAGCAGAGCAGCCAGCTACTAATTCCTACCTCTGAGTCAAGAGTTCAAGAATGGGATAATAGAAGGCCCGACAGAGTACGCAACAGGCCTAGAGTCTTTATGGTACTGTCAATATTACCTGTCCCTCATGCTTTTAGGAGTAACTAGACAAAAAGCCCTTTCCATCCAAGACCAGCATCATTTATTATACACAGCTAGCAGGCTCCTGCTGGCTCCCCCCAGTCTGCCGTCTCTGGCTGGTTGCTATGTAGCACTGGGTCGAGAGAGCCTGAGAGAGGCTAAATGAGGCATATCTCCGGAGAGGCACATGCAGCTCACAGGCTATGACTTTGGCACACAGTGACCTTGTCTACAGTATATCCACAGATTTGTGTACTGTACTGTACACAAGTATGCAGAAAGCTGGCCAATGCAGTGTGTTACAAGATAACCTCCTACACAAACATAAGAAACAGACAATGTCCTCCTCCGTTGTATCTACTCAGTTATGATCAAATGACTACCTTTGTTTTACAAAGCGACTACTCTTTGGGGTAACTAATATCAGCAAACTAATATCATCTAATCTGTCTACTTAGAGCAGGATCAGGTCCCAAGCTAGTGTGCTTCTGTCCAGGTTTGGTCAGCTAAAAGACCTTAGTGTTGTTTCAAATAGAAATCAAAAAACATGCTCTAAGCATTTTTGAAAGAGTGTTGCGTTTGTGACTCCTTGATGAAGTAGAGTTTTGGCCTAAAATGCTGTCTTACTCACATCCTCACACAGCTCTCCCACACACCAAGAAAAGGTCAACTTAGACTTCAGGTCTCAAAGCTTTTCATTGAGGAACATTTGCACCATGCCTTCATTTCAGCTCTTCTGGCACTCTAGTGTCACTGGGGTGGACATCTACCTAATTGAAGCCACAGAAAAGTCTGACGTGCTGGAAGGATAATTCATACGTGTTCATACAGTATAATTCTGTAAAAGTTTAAACCAATATGAAGGAAAAAACACAGCCTTCTTAACCTGATAAATGCTTTTTATGGCCTGCAACACTTCCAAGCTGTTATTCTGCGGTCACAATTACATGTCGGGGAGCCATTCAAAAAGCCAAACGAAGTGAGTTTCCTTTTTTTTTGCATTTTGCATTTTGCTCAAGATTTAGTGAAGACATAGCGGCATGGGTCCCAAGGCGAGCCACTTTCAGTTTCGTTTAAACTGTTTCGTTAAGTGATGTTTAATGTCTAATTTTTTCCTGTTTTACTTCATTTACATGTCTTTTCTAAATGTTTTGATTTTTTATATCCCCAAAAAATATTATTGTGTTGGTAACTGGTATTGGTAAATTAGTATATTTTTAGATGGCTGCATTTACATCAATTCGCAATACAAATTATCACCTTAAGAACTCCCCTCTGAAATGCATTCAATTTGTAGCCGAGGTACCACTATACTGGCAAAACTACCTTGTTTTTCTGACCATCCTAGAAATGCAAGACCAAAACTTAGGTCATTTAGAGTCACCAGCCTCAAAAATCACCAATTAACCTTTGTGCCGTTATCAAGGCTTTACAGAGGATAAATAGCAGACACATCTCAATATCAACTGTTCAAATGAGTCATTGTATATTTTGGATGCCTTCAGCATTGTTTTACAGTGTGACCATGGAATGAGAAGTTGTGTCCAAACCGTTGTTTGGTAGTGTATGTACTCAGGAAATGGCTAAAATGTACCCCATCATGTGTGCATGTGTTTTTCTCTTCAGGGGTCCGTTCTTCGTACGTCGCTAACTCAGTTAGCTGGATTTGATTGTTGTGGATTTGTCCTGATCTTGGATTG
>JAQMYJ010000003.1:15509541-15569156 GCA_030014305.1 Clarias laeviceps | reverse complement strand
AACAAACGTTCGCAAAATGACTCGTAGAAAACGCTCTTAAGCGCTAAGATCAATCGTTATCGGGAAACCGGGCCCAGATCTGTAAAGTTGTTGATTGTTCCAAAAATCTTCCACTTGACAATGATGGAGGCTACCAGTCTCTACGGTGCTTTCAATGCTCCAGAAAGTTTCTTATATCCTTCCCCATATCTGTGTCTTGACACAATCCTGTCCCGTGGGTCTACAGATAATTCTCTCGACCTCATTGATTTATTTTCACTCTGACATTTTCGCTCTGACTCTGCTTCTACTTTGGCATTGTGGAGTATTGTGTGTGGAGTGATGAGGAAAAAAAAAGATTTGGATATATTTTAAGATGAGCGTGAAACCTGTGGAAAACTTGAAAGGGTCTGAAAACTTTCTGTTGGCACTGTATATATTTTTATAATATGAGTTCTTCTACTGCTGTTAGTTTATAGGCTGTTTTTGATTAATCAAAGTGGACAGGTTCTCAGCACTGTCAAGGCTGGATTTTATGAGCCACTCTGACGTGCAAAGAAGAACGAGGCCTAAATACAATGGCATAGAGTAAAATTGTGTTTCACACTATAGTGGTTAAACTTTGCAATTAATTCCTGGGTCGACCCTGGGGGATGGATCTGTTCGGATCACTGATATATTATGGTTGGTTACAGCAAATATGTGAAGTCATGGGTATAATAATTCTTTGGCAGTGTGAAACAGTTTTCAACCCATGTTTTTCATCACGGCTACTGTCAGTTAAGCATAGAGATTTTCACATGAGTATTATGGCAGGACCTGGATTTTTAAATACAGTTATATAATGTTAACATTAATTTCATTCCCACAATTGTTCCAGAGCTACCTTGGAAGATATTCATAATAGAATAACACTTTTTTGTGAGTATGTATTTTTCAATAATAAATGGAGTCTTAATGTTTGAATGACTCATAGCTTTTATTCAGAGTATTCATCAGTAGCAGACATGAGGTTTGCATACCTGTTATAGTTGTGGAAAAGTGTGCCATTGGTGAGCAGGCACTGTATATTTCAATCAGTATGTTATGAATGTTTTGTTCAATGCTGGCTGAGCTTTAAAAGGTAAGTGGAAAACGAGGTCAGAGTTGGGCTTGATTAAACTTTAATTACAGCTGCACAGTGTAAAATCTGAAGCAGCAGCGCTCTCGCTATGCATAGGAACATGATGGAACAGTGGGTGCAAAACTGTTTTGTAACACATCATTTGCATGCAGCTGACTAAATGTGCAGTGGTATGGTAAGTGACAGTTTAGTTAGGTAGTTAAACATGCCTTAAGTTAATTCAGTGTCTCACAAGGATGTTCTGAAATTAAATTAAGTTCAAATGTGGAGTGTGGTGTTGCAAGGCAGGTGTAGTGAGCTTAAAGTGTCACTCAGTGTGCTTTATTCGACCTATCATGCACACACACACACACACACACACACACACTGCAGCAGATACAGGCAGCTGAATATTATTTATATAATCCTTCGAAAAAAAAAATTGAATTGGAATTTGCCCGACATGCCAATTCTTATTTCATAATGATCACACATACTAAAATGATGTATTGTGTTGAGGAGTGTGTCATTAGATTAATGTTGCTTTTGTGCCGAGACACACCACTTCCCATCCGCATTTCTATGTACCCACAATAATCCTTTTGTAAACTTTAACATATTATATTATATTGTTGTTCTCTGGTTCTCCTGTTTTAAAAAATGAACAGGCACTACTTTAATCTCCTGAGGATTCTACAGATTCTAGTGTGTTTGCTTAACTCATGCTTTCTCCTTATTCTTAGTTCATAATGGTGTCTATTTTTAACTGGTACCTAAAGAAAAGGAGTGTAAATGTGTGTAAAGGGACTTTACAGCCTGAGCTCAACAAATGGAAAATTAATTCACAGATTAAAAAAAAAAATCACCAAAGAGACATATTGTCTTTTCTTTATAGGGTCATATATTAAAGAGAACTGAAGTTGTCTGTTAACTGAAAGCATGAGACACAGGGTGCTGGTTGGTTTCAAAGTAAACAGCGGTCCGTATTAACTCATTTCCTGACCATAATGGGTGGTGTCAGATAGTAGGAGGACAACTGTATAAGGATAAAACTGATCTTGAAAGAGAAAGGAAGCCAGGCCATCAATTTCTGCCTTTTTTTCTGACAGCTTGGGATGTTTGGTTGACAAATCACTGAGAGGTGTTTTTTTTTTTCTTCTTCTTCTTCTTCTTTTCCCTACATTTAGACAGGGCTTGTCTTTGTGTAGGTGGCTGGCTGACCCTGAAAAGAGCAAGAAAGAGAGTGAAGAAGTGAAAGAGATTAAGAGAACAAGAAAGAGAATGAACGTGTGAGAGGAAAAGGGGGGGGGGAAGCAAGAGAGCAGATGGCTCAAGCTAATGGCCAACTTTGTGTCCTCCCTGGCCCAGTGTGAGGGACAGAGCGAGGACAGCCGCCAATTATGTGTGTGTGTGTTAGATGAAGTTGTTAGTAGTGCATGAAGGTGTCTTTGCAGAGAATTGGAGGGAGGACAAATCTCATGATCTTTATACTAAACAGAATCAACATAGTAGACTGTATGAGTGTGTGTATATAAGTGGTTGCAGAGTAAATCTCAGAATGTCTCTCTTAACCTGAGCTGAGTAAGCAAACTGAAAAGTTATATTTAGAACAAAATCGAGAATAGATGTGGCAAGTGGATGGTTTTCTCTGGCTTGCCCTGTCGTTAGCTCAATTTTCTTACCCACATATACTCATTCATATATTTCCACCCTACTGTAATGAAGCAGCTTTAAGCAAAGGTAGGGGTGACAGACTCTCTGTTGTTTAGACATGCGTTTCAGTAGAACAGACTGTGGGAATTCTAGTCCACAGCCACACTCGCTTATGTATATGGAAGTTGCTATAGGGTATAACACATGCTGTGGAAGCTGCTTACATACTCCTGGAAGAGACTGGAAAGAAATCACGTTGCCTCCGATGCAGCAAAATGGATTTTCTTGCACCGAGAGAAAAGGAGGATCATAGTAGTGCCTAAACCAGGGCGGGACGGAAACATGGTACCAGTACAGAGTTTGCTGAGAATATAGAAAAGAGAAAAAGATCTGTGCATACAAACACGTATGCACAAATGCAGGATAAGCAAGTGCATAAAATAGATTTGTTATTATTTGCAGAACACACCTGGTTTTTGTAACTAGCAGGGTGTTAAAAAAATTTGTTTCATTCACTAAAGCCAGTTTCTACAGAATACCCCCTCATCTTCATTGACAATGAAGCTGCTCTTTCTCATAAAGATACCGAGCCAAGTAGAGCAGGAGCCTAGCCAGCCTGAGTGTCTGATGACATGGAGGAAGCCTTTGATGGGAGATAGCCATTCATCCAGCAATCATCAACAGAAGGCAACACAGGCAGGGTTGAACCCAGGTACATGTTTATTTTGCATTAGAATCTAAACCAGTCCTGTGAAAAGAAATGTAAAACAGTCTAGGTCATTCATTCATTCAATTAATCATTCTTTCATTTATTCATTTTAATGAAACACTTAATCCTGGTCAAGGTTGGGGTGGATTCAGAGCGTATTTACCCAAATATGGTGCCAGGTTCATCTCAGGTCAGCAAGCAAATCCAGATTCATGCAGTCAGTCACACACACAGTTCACTCATACAGGCAGTTTAGCATAACCAATTCACACACTTAGGATAACCAATTCACGCACATTGTGCTTTTAGACAATGTGCGGAAACCAGAGGAAACAATGTGGGAAAAATGTGGGAAAAAATGTGCAAATCATCACAGAGACAAAAACAGAGATCAGGACTAAATACCCTACACACTGAGACCACAGTACTACTAGTAAGCCAGCAGCTATATAATAATAAGGTTTAGTTAAATAATCCAGAGGCTACAATTAGTGCTAGTGTCATTTAAACATTTATATATTCATTTTTATCAATCATCTTTCTCCTGCTCGGGGTCAATGCGGATCCTGGCCCAGCACAAGAACAATTGTTATAAGCGTTTATTCTTTCACTAATTAAAATTACACACTGACCAAGTGAACATGATTTTAGAAGATAATGGGGATTTCATGGTGTGCTTGTTAGAGATATGTGATTTAAATTATTAAAATGAATTCACATTTTTTTTAATTATTCGGATAAACTTGCCGATGTTAAAATCCCTGCTTTTTGTACTGATACTTGCATTTTGCGAGAGTATCACTTCTCCTTCTTTTGAGTTTACTGTATGTGTGTTTGTTGCAACCTACTGTAATGGACTGGATTGTGGAGCAGAAGATTAGCTGGAATAAGTATTATCTCTTTGAATGAGACGTGAAATTTAAACAATCAACAGCACAAGCAGCACACATTTCAATGTTTATTAGATCGTTTTAGTAGTTCTAATGCTTCAAAACGTGTATGAAATATAGCTGGGTCAGACCAATGAGACAGTAAACTTTTTGAGCTAATGAGTCAAATTAAAAACTCAAATGCCCCAAAATTGAAATCTATCTACCTATGATTCATAGCTCTCAGCTGGTGCTATATAACTATATAATTCTCTCCTGAATTGGTCTTTCCCGAAGCTAAATCATCCCACTGTCACCTGTCCATACTTGGCCTAGGAATCTGGATTTCCTTAGCGGTAGCCAGTGATTGAAGGATTTTTAATACCCTTTCACGCAGACCATGAGCATTCCTCTGGACCATAGTGCGAGTCCACCAGATAAAGGAGGTAAACCAGGCTGGCCTTCATCTCAAATAGAGAGAAGATTCAGCCCCAGAACACAGAGAGGATTGAGTACAGATATGTGGGAGGAAATGTCTGGGGGATGGCAGCAGTTTGGCACTCTCGTAGCTGTAGATCAAACCATAAGTCTTATTTTATAAACATTTTGGCTAGCTTTACTTGTTCTAACACAGCCGTTACTAAAGATAATGGATAGATATGTTTTGTGCCAAGCCAGGCATCCATTTTCTTAAAAATGAAAAAGCCAGCTGCGGCTAGAGACAGAGAAGAGCGCTCGTAACCTAGTTTTGGTGCTTCCTTGTTTTATTCCTCTATTGCTTGGGTGTCAGTCAGTGACAGGGGATAAGCTAAGGGGATAGAAACAGTGGTGAGGCTCCTAGTAACAGATTTATCACATAGTCCCATGGTCAACTGGGAGGTCATTTGGCAGCTTTGTTCGTTTTTAATGAATACATTTGGTGGGATTTATATCTCTTCATCAGGTTTAGAGCCTTAAATATGGGTTACATGAAAAGAAACAGCTTGGGAAAGTAGCACCATCAATTTTCCCTCTATAGCCTCTTTCACACAGAAATCACACGGCTATAAAAAAAGACCACAATATTTCACTTTTCCTCGCGTTTGGTAATCCGCACAGAACTCTTTCTCTCCCTAATTTAGTCGCGTCCAATTCCTCCCTGTCACTAGGGGGCTCCCACATTAAGGCTACTACTACCAGTGGGGAGGGCCGAAGACTATCATGTGTTTCCTCCGAACCACGTGCCGCCATCCGACCGCAACTTTTCGAAACTGCTCGCTCAAAAAGTTGCGGCGTAACACACTCGGAGTTCAGCGCTATCCGCTCCTTCTTCTTGTGTGAGCTCACAGACGCCCCTGATTGGTTGTAGAGAGCCATGATTAATGTAGGAGCACTAAGTAACTCTCATCCCTCCCCTTTAAGAGAGCTTGGCCAATCTTCTCTCTCTAGACCTCTGGCAGCGAGAGGTTACAGCATCACCCGGGAATCGAACTCGCAATCTCCAGAGCACTTTACTACTGCGCCACTCGGAGGCCCACAAACTCAGAGTTAACCCTCCTCAGTGTTTTCTTTCAAATCGCTGTCGACTGTTAGGAATATGACGGCGGATGTAATTGCAGGTAATAGAAATGGTTTATTTAGACGATAAACACTGGCAATCAAAACAAACACAGGTAATCATTAAAGGAGGTCACTAAACAGACGGGGGCCAGTCGATCTACAAAAAACAACAACAGCAGCTAGTGCAAATCCAAATTCAAAATCAGAAATCAAAGCACGGTCATACACAGAAACCACAATCAATGCAAAACACTTCGGTAACCTTAGGAGAAACTTACTGGGCGTATACTGTACTTCGCAACGCTGCTGTTCTTCGGAGATCTATTTATATTCGCCGCTGATAGCGAACAGGTGTGTTCTCAGATTAGTACTCAGATGGGCCGGGGCGTGCATGCTGGGAGCTGTAGTTCCTTTCCCTTACACTCCAGGGCTGTTTGTTTTTATTCCTCGCTGCCGGTGGCTTGACAGCCTAGATATTTTTAATCTGATCCAAAAATAAAAGCCTGGCCCTGCTGATCAGTCTTAATCTCAGGTTATCCTTCAGTTCATTGTCCTTGATCCACTACAGCTTTTGCACTAATTAAGTGCAGTGGGTACGACTGATCTACTCTGTACAAATGAGTTAGCTGCTAACTGTTAACTGTTGTTTAAACCCCCCAACACTCATCACACAGCTCAAAGCATCAGGCTCCGTTGCATGATGAGGAGTTCTCGCATTTCATCGAGATCTCATCTTGTAGCTGTTAATCCACCATCACAATGATGGAGCAATATTCCCACCCTAAACTGGCTGTGATTTAGGCTTGTGAAATGGGTAGGGTTATGTGTTATATAGGACTAATCAAGTTAACCTTAGTGCTATGAGGCCATCAAGAAGATTATTGATTTATAATGCAAAATAAGTTAATGGGAATGTTGTCTCTAACTTACCATCCAGGTCCTCAATGCCAATATAAGAGCATGTGGATCAGTATGTGAAAAACCAACATATATAAAAGGCATGTCCATCTGTTGCCATTGTTTTTACTCAACTATTCAATACTAAGGAAATCACCAGGACAAGCAAGTTCAATTCAATTCAGTTTTATTTGTATAGCACATTTAACAATTGACATTGTCGCAAAGCAGCTTTATACAATCAAAAGAATTATTTAAGTTTGTATGAGATGTGAACGTGTATGACTCAAAATGATAAGATTGTCCATGATGAGCAAGTCCTCGGCGACAGTGGCAAGGAAAAACTCCCTGAGATGGTAATAGGAAGAAACCTTGAGAGGAACCAGACTCAACAGGCAACCCATCCTCATCTGGGTGAAAACGGATAGCAGGGATTGATCTGCATCATACTGTGTGAGACTGGAAGTTCAGTATAACAGGAGATGTGTTTAAGTTAAAATTGAGTCCAGTTTGTTATTGGCGGCTCGGGTAGATTGTAGGGAACTCTAGTCCTGAACTATCGAGCGACTGAAGTCACAAGACCTCAGAGAACAGCTGTCTGCATCAGCCGAGGACAGGACCGTCTACAAGTGAACTTGGAGGAAGATGGAGGACACCTAGCTCAGAGGTCATTATCATGAAAGCTCTACTTGCAATGTTTTGCTATGATTAGACATTAAGCAGTTCAGTATGAAATGATTCCACCCACCTTTTGTGGCCAGGTGCAAAAGGTTGTGATGCGGTCTTGGCAGAGCTCACCGTTTGTTCCATTAATAGAAGTTGTTTGCTTGCATCTTTCCCTGAGTTGAAATGGTCAAACACTTCTCAAATTGTTGAAATGACTGTCTAAAAGTAGATTGCTGAGTGAATATAGACATTGTTCTTTTTCAAGGACATAAATAACTAATGAAACATTATCCTTGTCAGTGATGGTTTTGGCTAAATCTTAGCACAGCGCACCAGGAAGCCCTTGCTGGTGAACATTTCTATGAACAAGGATTTCCAGACATCACCTGTCCACAAGAGGTATGATGTATAATGTGATGTATCCCAAACAAACAAATCACATCTTGCCTATTTAAAGAATTTCATTGATTCATTACATTCATTAAAGAAAGTCATCATAGGGATACTAGGTAAGTACAGTATCCACTGAAGTTATCCACTTTTCAAAAGACAACTTTGCCTTTATTGAGGTTCAACAGCAAACAAATAACAATCATCATCTAACAGAAATCTAATGTCAGCAGTATTAGATAATGGCATAAGCTGTCAGTTTCCTAATTTATGTTTACTCACAAATCTGGCTACTTGTTTAGAAAATCAATGTATAACATACGTAATGCCACATCTGGTTAGCTAATGTTAGGTAATTAAGTAATGCTAATTTTATTACTGGTGGTGTTGAGAATGTATATTCTTTCAGCTTTTGAGGAGTGAGTTGGGTTATCACATAGCATTAGGTTATTTGTATTTTTTTTTAATTAATAGAGTTGACGCAATGCTTTTAAGCTTAAGAATTCCATGACGATTTTAAAATATTTTTAGAAGGGTGAAATCCACCAGCAGATGAGGAGAAAAATGTTACAGAAGTAGCTAGCAAGGATATCTAGCATACATACTGTACTGTAGTTGGCAAGTCAGTAGGAAAACAGGTCACCCTGCCTGTCTGAGGGTCTTCATCAGTGAACCAAGCCAGAGGAATTCAAATACATAAGGTCATTAGAAGTGTTTCTCTTGAAGCTCATTCATATTTATATACAGTATAGTAAATAACTACTAGAGCACGAAAAATATTTACAACATTCTTCATAGACTACTTCACAGACTATTCACTGGTATATTTAACTTAAAAATATACAAAACTTTATTCCAGAAATTCCATGCCCTCAGAAGCCGCCCTCCCCCTCCCCCCACCCCCCACGGTAGGCAGTCCAAGGTCCAAAATCTATTCTGTAGAAACCATGATACAGTATCATGTTTTTGCCAGCTCCTTCACCCCTTAGGCTAATCACATATACATGTTTAATGGGAGCATCCACAAGTGTTCCTTGTGCTAAAAATGCCAGTTGTACACTTCATACACTGCATGGTCAAAGGTCTGTGCTTACTGAACATCCTATTCCAAATTTAGTCCCCCATTTGCTGTTAGAATACCCTCGATACTTCTATGACGGCATTTACAATATATTTTGGAGTGTAGCTATGGGAATTCATCCATCCTGCTAAAGCGCATTAGTGAATTCAGGCAATGATGTTGGGTAAAAAGGCCTGGGTTGGAGGCAATCCAGCGTATCCCAAAATTGTTGTAGTGGGATTGAGGTCAGGTCAGTGCAGTGGACTGCATTCCATCCAAACCTTGACGAACAATGGCTTCATGGACCCCGCTTTGTGCAGATGTGCATTCCCATACTGCAACGTGCTTAGAAAACATGGTGATTCCGAATATGACCCCCATATGGTCAGGTCTCCAAAAACCTTTTGCTGTAGTTAGTTTAAATTACAATTCTGCTGGCTTCATGAACTTTAGTGAGGTATTTCGGTGAACAATCCTGTGTGTAATGATGTAGACACAGAAGCGTTCGGAATCAATATTTAAAAGTGCAGAGCAGCCAGTATTTAAACTGCATTCCCAAGAGACCATTTTAAAAATGTTCCACTTTATGTACAACATACAAACTGCTTGGTTTAATACACAAGCATACTTTCTAGAGGGATGTCAAGACTAATGAGTAAAAGAGCAAAGGGAGAAGATTAAATGAGCAACAGGTAAAGATGTTGAGTAACCATGGCAACAAAGAATCCATGAAGTTGAGACCAGTGACGATCCACTGACTTTTAGCTGATAGATTTTTATCGTCTACAGTGTGTTGACTATATTACAATGACAAGATTTCTAGCTAGTCTAAAGGTCAATATAGACATTTATGCAAGTTCAAAGAAAGCTGAAAGGAGAGAAAGAGATGCTTTAGTTTGTGGTGCTATGATATATTCACACAGGTTTGTATTTTTTCAATGTAACCTGTCAGGTTGGCCTTGAACGAGATTAATAAAAGACACCAGTGTGCAGACAAAAAAAACACAATAAATCCATATAATTAATATACATGAACAATATGTACACATGCACTAATCAACCACAACATTAACCACGATGACCGGTGACAGGATCATGGGGACCCAAGGTTTTCCCATGCCCGCAGGGGCCAAAGTCCACGCGAAGCCATGCCCTGAGGGGCCAAAGCCAGCCTGGAGTCACAAGGGGAACCCAAGGTTGTTATATGTTTATAAATAGAAAGATAGATAGACTTTTAGCTTGTAGCTATATGGATTGAACCCTCCCTTCACCCTTCACTTCCATTTTTTTTCTTTTTCTGTTCCGTATTTTCTCATTTATATCTTTGCCAGTGCTCCATCATTTTGGTTGAATAGGTAAAATAAAACACTGGGAAAAATGATCCTCCACATGCATTTGGAATCATTATTCATCCTAGGCTTCTTTCTCTTCACCTGTGACACTAATTGGAAGAAAAATCACACCCCTCCAACCTCACTCACACTCTCATTCACAAGCTCTCTCTCTTTCTCTCAGTCTCTATTTCTCCCCTTACATCTACTTAGACACATAAATACAGTATAGAGGGGATGAAGTTGGCTAAAGCCAACTGCTGCTTTACACACAGGAAGCGAATGCTAGGAGGTGTACCTGGCTTTTTCCACTGACCAATGTTTTTTCAGCTAGGTTCTGCTCTCGGTGGACAGCCGGGGGATCATTAGCCGTAGTATCAGAGCAGTTCCCTCATGCCTGGCTTTGTGTGATAACCACTGAAGAGCTGGAAGTTGAGAACCATTTTAAAATGAAAAGACATGTTCACTTGTAAGTATCTCTCGTTGACATAAGTTTCATTTTATGTTTTATCTCTCAAGTTGAATTGGTCGTATCCTCCGCCACAGGTATCTTTATACATGTATACTACATTCAAGTATACAGCATTAAATAGACTTTGAACTACTTATGTTGTTTTTGTGTTCACTACCCTGTTTTTTATGTCACTACTGATTGTGCACTGTCACCCTCGTGCACTGATTAAAGTAGCCATTGCTGGACAATCCTGTGTGCCAGTGGGAGTGTGACATGGATGAGCTGTCTCTAACGGCAGGGTGTGTGAACTGTAGAACTGCAAACAAGCTTCTCTCAGTGTCTGCTGCCTCAGAGACATTGTGAACCAGGCCAAGCTTTCCTACATCGCCTTGCTATTAATAGTCAGCCTCCAGAGGAGCTACACTGAGGAGGAGACAGAGTTAGAAAGAGAGAGAGAGAGAAAAGGGACACGGAGGAAGGCTTATTACAGTCCATGCTCACCCAGGTCCTTTCACCTATGTGCTACCACCCAGGAGACTAGCTGAGTCTGGCCAGTTGCCAAGGTCAACTTTGTATCCAAAGCCAAGGTCAGTCTCCTTATCCCTTAGCCTCTTATACAGCAAAATCATGCAATCCTGTGTATCTCATTGTTGTTATTATTATTATTTCATGTCTGTAGAATAACGACGCCTCAGCATTTGTTCTGCCAGGATGCCTATATGGCTCTTTTTCTTGGAAAAATTACACTGGCTTTTATTCTGCAGCTTTTCTTAATTGCAACCCAACAGTGTTTGTCCCCTTTTACCCTGAACTAACTTAAGGTGCTGAAGTGCCTTTATACAACACTGATATTGCCCCATCATAACACCACCTGTTATGCTAAATGTTACAGCTGTCTCATCATTGCGTAACATAGCATTAATCAGTATATGAGAACGCTGTTCAGTGTTGCATTGTGGATTGTAGCACATGCTGCAGATAAAACACTTGCCCAAAGTCTCTGCGTTATTCATAAACCATGCTAACCATCTAGCTCGAGCACTGGTAATTACAATGGTGTTAATTGAAAATGGCCCCTGTTGTTTGACAAGCTGTAATACGTCTGCGGATTAATCCTCAGTGCCGATCAGTCCATGCTTCCAATTAAATGTCTGATAATGTCACATGCTATGCGCGCCATATGGGGCAAGAGACCTGCTTAAACTCAGTGAATGTTGGATCTGACCCTTACAGTTGTTCATAATCCTGAGAGCCTTGAGCACAGCCCTAATCAAAGCAAGCCTATTTAATCCTGCTGCAGTTATCTGATTTCACATCCAGATGCAACTGCTTTATTATAAGACTAATTGGCAAAGCTGCATATTCTGTGCCACAGACAAAACACAAAGCATAAACGTTAGCTAGTTAATAGTAGTTGATCTTAATGCATAACTCATTTAATAAGAGTGTAAAGAGGAATATTCAGTTTTAAAAAGGGTGTCACTATTTATTTATTTTTTATTTATAGATATTCTCCTTTGAGAAGTCTAGTCTATAGCAACGTAAATTTCTTTGAAGCACAAAGAAAGAAATAGCCCAAGTAACCCTGATGCTTTTGGTAAATGCTCAAATTTATTGAGGTAAAAGTGTCATTTGTTAGTACAGCACCAGGGTACTGCTACTTTGGAGCGGGATGAGCCAATGCTTTGGTTACGTTTCTATTTTTGTGGGCAGAAATGAATGCGTCTGGGCTGAAGTTGGTGCACTGGTGCAACACACAGTGTGATATTTGAAATCTGCTGGCACAGTAATATTCTGTAGTCAAAAAGTACAACTGTGTTACCACCGCTTAGAGCAAACACAGTCGCATAACTCGCATTTTACTAATTTGCTACTAAACAGACTGAAACATGTTTTGTTTCTAACAAATAAAAGCAAACCAAGCTGTAATTGAATCAACCGTTTACTGTATGTCTTTAGCACAGTTGTGCATTTTGACTTGTTGCCTTTTAAAGGAAAAATGCGCGTCTCATGGTTTTCTAAGCTGCCAATAAAATAATGATGTATGCATTTGTTATAAATGCTGTTTGCCAGTTCATTTCAATCACTGAATGTGAAATACGGATGTGAAATCAAATCATATATCATTATTAAAATGTCACTGCACTGCGTAGAGGTTTCAAAAGGAATAGCTGGAGCTGATTTGATTGGACAGTGCAGCAGGTTGTCTAAGCACTCCCCATGGTAATGCATTTTTCACAGGAAATACACAGCCAACATAGAGTTTAATGCCACAATCATATGTCTTTTCTGTGCTTATGTCTCGATGGTGTTTCAGATGTTTTTATTGTGTATTAATAAATGGACAGCTGGATCTTCCTTATCAAACTTTTAATCATGGCTATGATTAGCAAATGATCCTAACTCCATTTGAAGCCGTTCTAAATGATGATGTGATCTGAACTGCAGACACCTCATTAGCCCTTAGATGGGCCGTTCTCTCCACCACGCCAGCGCAGAGCAACAGCTGTGTGTGCGTGCTACCTTAATTAACACTGTACTTCTTACTCACACTAGCACGCCTCTGGGGAGAGGACAGTCTCCATCTTTTTCTTCCTAAAGCAGCCGCTATAAGATCTGACCAGTCTTGGCTGGCTGGTCGTATCACTACGACAGCACTTACTTTTCCAGACTGATTAATTTTTTTTTCTAAGCATTTTGTCTTTTTTATGATGCAAAATTTGCACATTATCATGCAGTAATATTAAGACTAATCCCATTCTGAAAGCTTAGCAATCTTCATTGACCTTGGAGTTGCATTTCTACCTTGAATTTGGATCAAGAGGGCTGCAGTATTACATGAGCGTGTTTTATATTCAGTGTGTGGCAGCATACTGTAGGTTGTGGCATAAATTATTTACCCTACAGATAGAGGCAAGAGGAAGAGCAATGCTACGAATAACCAACTGCAAGAAAAATGCAGGCATTCTAGCTTAAGAAACAGCTCGATATTTTTAGACTGTTAATTTCGTTCATTAACCGCTCTGTAGCGCACGACCAGGAACAATTCTGTTGTTTTTGGATCAAAAAACGAAGTAAATTTTAAAAAATCATGCGTTTTCTAACAATGACTACAGAACATAAAGAGAAGCAAAATGAATTGCTGTTGTTTCCTTTCTAACCACCGCTACCATCCTGCTTTATCGGGTAATTGAAGCCAATTCTGCTACCTGATATTGTTCTCAGTCCGATCAGAGAGACTGGAATAGATACCAGTCTATTGACCTGCACTGCTGGCAGCACGGAATTAAAAGCACTCCAGTAAGCATGAGCACTGCAGCAGACCATAGTCACTCTGCTAACAGAAACGGAAACATCCTTTCTGGCCAGTTGTAGTCCTACAACGCCATATGGACTAACCGTGTGTTTGGGTGTGTTTTTGAGAGGCTTACATCTGATTCTGCCTATTGCTCTCAGTTGCACCATTCTGCTAAGGCGCTGCTGCTGCATCCAAATGTCTGGCCTGGCATTAGTGTGGCTCAGCATGCCAAAACGAGTCTTTTCTCTCTATTAGGATATGTCCCCAGAGGGTTTGATTCTGAAGGAGGAAGAGAACTGACACAGCACGCACGAACGGCCACGCCAAAGGCAAATGTTTAGGCTAATTGGTGACAACAGATTTATTCTCATTTCCTTCTTTGCCTGTGTTTACTTTGCTATGCACTGGGCATGAATTCAAAAAGGGGAAAGTGTGCACATAATAATTGTGACCAATTCAGCGTGAAGAGGTTAGGCATGTTCAGCCCGGATGTCTGTCTTTTTGTCAGACAAGCTGTGGGGGATATCATCAGTCAGACAGAGAAAGCTATTCCACTAGAAAGAAAATCATCAAAGACACGCGGAATAGAGGCGCAGGGAGGTGACACCAGCACCTCTTCATATCCACTCTAACACAAGCTTATTCAACATGTGCCCTTTCCTCCTTAATGTCACTACAGGGACTATTAATATCATCAGGGCCTGGCTGAGGTTTACGTCCACCATCCTTGCCAGTGTTTGAACTACTCTTGTCTCCATCACTGGCCTGCTTGCACGTTGACACATCAAAGCCTGTCATACTCGAAAGAGCAGGGACAGACGTCTGGAGGGGCTCTGAAAGCGATTTGTGACTGCAAGCTGACAGACAGGCAGAACACATTTGCTAATGGTCTTTTTTTGGTCATTGTTGTGGTTTCAACGTTAAAAAAGTAATGCTACTTTGAGCCATTAGGCCTTGCGGATCCAGAATGCCCAAATATAACATCTGTATATTAATATATTAATATAATAATATTAATATAATGTAGGTTAGAACAGAGATTGAATCAAATAATTTTGTATGTGTTATGGTTTAGGATCACTTCAGTCACTCTTGAAAATGTAAACCATTCAAATGTGCGGCAGGGTGGTGTAGTGGTTAGCACTGTGGCCTCGTACCTCCAGGGTTGAGGGTTTGAGTCTTGCCTTCAGGTGTATATGTGAAAAGAGTTTGCATTTTTTCCTGTGCTTGGTGGGTTTTCTCCCGGTACTCTGGGTTCCTTTCACAGTCAAAGACATTGAGAGTAGACTAATTGGCGGTTCCAAATTGGCCGTAGTGTGTAAGTACTTGTGCCTTGTGGTGGATTGACACCCTGTCCAGCGTATAACCCTCTTTGTGCCTTCTTGAGACACCTTGGATGGGCTCCAGGCTTCCCATGACTCTGTACAGGATGAACAGTCTAGAAGGTGAGTGAGTGAAAGAGTGGGACGAAAATGTTAGCGTGTTTTTCTTCCTAGCATTTCCATTTCATGGGTAGTCTCACCAAATCTGTAATTTTATGTGCTTTGGGGTCAAATAATTTTCTAACCATGAAGCCTGATTTTTTTTCAGTTATAATTTAACTGTTTTTTTATTTTTTTTTTCAATTTTAAAACTAATTCGTCAATTTCATTACTGCAAGTTGCCACTAGTTTGTTCTCCCCAATCCCTGTACACTTACCGGCTCATGATGTCAACTTGTTCTTTCTCTGACATGTTTGAATGTGTGAATCCATCCAGCCACATTTTTTTTCTAAATTGTTTCTTATGCAGGGTCACATGATATAGGAGAGTGCTAACTGCTCTTTTCTGTATAAATCAGCTACCAGATGTCCACAGTTGGCTAGAGTGGTTCTGACTGTCAGGAGTAATGATATTCATCCCACCCAGACAACAGGACCAAGAAAGCTTTCTTGGACTTCCAGCTATGGATGATCGTGGCATTGTTAGGATTTAAACACACACAATCCTAAATAAATGCTTTAACAGGGGACCACTTGGGTGGCCAGTTTGAAGTGATTAAAATGTAACCACAGGGGTGGATTAATGAGAAATTCATGAGCTAGCCCACTGGACAAGTATAAGCTCCAGATCTCACATTTTGCTTGACTGAAAACATAACTCATAACTGTCTTTTTATTGACTAATTAATTCACTTATCAGAAAAAAAAACATTTACAGACAGTCAGATTTGTTACAGCTGTACGATGTGTCATAACAGTAAGATATACATCAAGTTTAAACACAGCAAATGAGAGGAGGGTTTTATGTTTCTGACTATTAATTCTACTTAGCATACCCCCTTTATTTTTCTATATAATCCCCTGAAACACTGATCCTACAGTAGCGTTTCACTAGTGTTCGGATACTATCAAGTTGTCTCAGTATCCCAGAGCTATGATCGGACTGCCTGCTTCACAACTGAAACGCTGGCCTCCCAGGAGCTCCTTTAATGGCCCAAACATGTGCAAGTGGCATAGAGTGAGGTCAGGTCTGTACGGGGGACATTGTAAAAACTTCCAAATGAGTTCCTGTAGTGTGCTTGTGAATGACTGTGTGTACGATTCACACAGACAGACGCGTCTCTTTCACAAGTTGGCCGCAAGTTATCAGTCAGTTTTTAAGGATCAGGTGCGCCATATGCTGGATGTTCACAGGGACAACTGCATTGGGTTCCGAGTGACCTCGGCCTGGATCACCTTCATGGACCTACAGCCTTCTTTAACACATTTGCTCACTCACTTATCACTACACCGCTTTATCCTGTGTACAGGGTCGCGGGGGACCTGGAGCCTATCCAAGGAGACTTAGGGCTTGAGGCGTGTTACACCCTGGATAGGGTGCCAATCCTTCACAGGGCACACTCGCATGCTCATTCACACACTATGAGCAATTTGGGGACTCCAATCAGCCTAATCAGCATGTCTTTGGACTGTGGGAGGAAACCGGAGTACCAGGAGGAAACCATTAAGCACGGGGAGAACATGCAAACTTCATGGTGGGAATCAAACCCGGACCCTGGAGGGGCAAGGCGACCACTATGCCACCGTTCCGCCTAACACGTTTGTACCATTCAAATGGCTAAGATGGCAAATGGCTATAGCTAAGTGTCTCATCAACGACTTCCCAAACAGAGTCAGAATGCTGTTTAAACCTTAATAAACAGTGAATCTGCTTAGTTCCACTGACATTCCACTGACTAGGTTTCTAATAGGACGAAGCCAGTCTGTAATCAGATGCAGTGCACTCAGGTGCTTGTTCTAATAATTACACGAGCATGCTTCAGATTTCTTTTCTTTTGTCCTGCACTCTATGTAGATGAAAGAGATTTATTTATAACTTATTTCATATATGGCTTCTGTGGATTTGTAGCATGCTATTTATCTTTGTCTTTCAGTTCAGGATTCAGTGAACAATGCTTATTTTTATTGCGAGCACAAGCTGGATATCCTCAAGCAAATGTTTCTGTATTTGCTGCTAAGATGGATTCTAAATTCTCTGGGCAACACTGTAGACTGTGTGCGTGAGAGAGAGAGAGAGAGAGAGAGAGAGGGGAAGGGAGTGAGGGAATTGCATCAGGGTGAGTGTGTCTTATTATTTATGTGCTGCAATCTAGTTTAGAATTATGAGAGGGCTTGGGCTCTTACTCCGAAGGTCTGAGTGTCTTTACCTATATGTTTGTGCGTATGTCTCGGGATGACACGCAATTTAAAATACATCATACAAAGAGCCCGGACGGGATTTGCCGCAGTATGCCTCTTCTTACCGTGCTGACAGGGGTATTATGAAAGTGATGCAACAGTAATTACTCTTTATGCAAATGATGAATCACGCAACAGCCCCATTTTGATCATCTACAAGCAGCCGAGACTTAGAAGTACAGCATCTAGATGCCAAAATCCAATTTGTAGCTCAGCGTGCGTGACTGCAGTGTTCGAATTTGCTCTGTATATGATATAGAATGACAATAAGGGAATGAAATGTTGTAAAACTATCAGGACACCCTCAAGAATGCATTTTTCAAACAAGAGTTTCAGAAGGGTTCTAAACAGATTTCTTTCATGATGAAAAACACTTTGACATCCTTCTTTCCAAAAGGAGTGAAGAAGCTTGCCAATGTCTCCAGGATAATAACAGTACTATTTTGGAAACTTTGGTAAGATCTGTGGTAGTTGTTCCTCCAGAGAAACTTTAATTCACCTTCAGCTGCCTTCATGGTGTACTGTAAGTAAGGCAATCTGTCAAATATTGAAGGGCCGTATTCTACAAACAGACCAAAATAATGGAAAAAAATGGGTCTCGAATGGCGGCACAGTGGCTTAGTTGGTAGCACTGTCGCCCTGCACCTCCAGGGTCCCGGTTCGCTTCCCTCCTCATGCCTGTGTGCATGGAGATTGCATGTTCTCCCAGTGCTAGGTGGTTTTCCTCCAGGTACTCCAGGTTCCTCACGCAGTCCAAAGACATGCAGAATAGGCTAATTGGAGTCCCCAAATTGCCTGTAGTGTGTGAAAGAGTGTGTGTATATGTATGTGTGTGCTCTGCGATGGATTGGCATCCCGTCCTGGGTGTACCGTGCCTCTCCTGGGATAGACTCTAGAACCCCGGTGACCCTGTACACAGGATAAAGCGGTATAGACAATCACTGAGTGAGTGAGTGAGTGTGGGTAGATCAGTGAGTGAGTGTGGGTTTCAAGCAAAATAGGTCTTAAAAAAAGAAAGAAATTTAAAAGTGACAGTCATGATTTAGGCACATTCTGCTTAGACACATCCTTTCTTGGATTTAAAAATTAGAAGCATTTTCTCTTAGATAGAGTATTCAGAAGCTCTCTGTTTGCCCTTGAGACACACAGTAAAGAATTGTTTCACCCCACACAGACAACACAGTATAAAATCACTGTGTGTGTGTGTATGTATGTGTGTGTGTGTGTGTGTGTATGTATGTGTGTGTGTGTGTGTGTGTGTGTGTGTGAAATAGCAGTGAGGTTGACATTGGCAGTCTGGATGTACAGTATATCAGTGTTACTCGTGCCTCATAGATTTTTTTTGTGCACTTTTTTGAACACGGTGTCCCAAAAGTATAAGGCTGCACCATATGAGCAAAAAAAAAACGAGGATTAAGACCTTGTGTTATGGTTCAACATCAGCCTACGTTAACTTGATAAATATTACGATTCATTATTTTTTTCATTCATTCATTTATTCATAACTAGCTGAAGTACCATCACTGATGGGAAAACTATTGTAGAAATAGTTAAAAACCTTAAAAACTAAAAATAAGCTGATCAGTTTCAATGATGTCATCAGTGAGATTTTTTATAATTTTTAGGATGAAGCCCACGTACATGCCTGCCTGTCCTTCTGTATGGCAGAACACCTAATGCCTAACTTATTAATACAAAGAAATAAAATTTTGTAAGGTTGAGTATCTTACGCCCTGCTTGGTCATGGGAGCCTGGAGAATCTCCCAGAGAACGCAGGGCACAAGGCAGAGGCCACCGTGGACCTGGAGTGCCAACCCATCGCAGGAGATGAGCACACACTCACACACCTCATCATGCACTGTGGGAAATTTGGAAACAACACTCAGCCCCAATGCCTACAATGATCGTCTTCAGATTGTTGGAGGGAAACCAGAGTACAGTACCTGGAAAGCACAGGAGAACATGCAAACTCCATGCAGACATATAGCATTATTATTATTTATTTATTTATTTATTTTATTAGCACACCCTAACATTTTGAAGTACACACAGCCAACAAATGAACAAGACATTAACCAAGATTTCAACTGAGACGTAGTGTTCTGTCTTCACAGTGCACATAAAATCTTTATAGCGACTTTATTTAGTCTGAGTGAGTCTTACACTGAAGTGACTGAATTTTGTGCTAGTTGGAGAGATTTGTGACACCTTTTTAATGGCAAACTGTATTTTGCTCATTGTATCATCAGTGATTTCATATGCCTGTCATCGCTTGTCATTCATAAATTCATGAGAGCAGATAAAGTGAGGAAACTGCAAGCTGAGTTCTGAAAACCTGCAGTGTAGAAGCGAACAATGATAGATAGACTGAAAAGTTAGTCTTAAACAATAAGTGAGTAATTTAAACAGGCAAAAATACCCAGTAATCAGACCTACTGTACTGTGTGATGTTACCATACATTCATATGAGAATGCATCAACGTGCCAGGTAACGATTCATTTTCTATGCCACAATCCTAGTGACAGTAGCAAGTGGAAATGCGTGACGATGTGATGAGAGACGTTTATTGAGATGTGCTCAGTTCAATGCTAATTATTTCTGGTGCAGTAAATCGAGAAATCCAGATAATTGGCTCAGACAATGCCTCGGACAAACCCTATAGCATGTGACATTCATTCAATCCTCCTTTCACAACTAACACAGTCAGTCAGTTTCATCATGTCCTGCCATGTTTGACCTCTCATTAATTGTGTGTAGAGACATTATGAAGAAGTGGACCATGGGATTGTTGGGGTCTCTGGTGAGTGGCTGAGAAGTGCATTGTTACTCTGCTGAAAAAGCTCACTACTATCTCACTACTGTACAGCCATTAACTTTTATTACATTCTAAGCAATAGTGCTGTGTATAACTCACAATGTAGGCCGTCATTACTTTCTGTCTATGTCAAAACAAACAAAAACAACACCTAGCAACACAACAGACTTGTTGCTTTCGAGTGTGATCATAAACGAAGAAGTAAACAGTGAATTGATTAATATTATGAGTCATATGTAGTGTGCAGTTAACTAGGGTGAGTGAGATGGTGTAACCCGGACGTGCAAGGCTTCATGACTACACTTTATGTAACTGAGTGATTTAGACAGGTGATGATTAGACACTGGGGCAACAGACAGGGGAAGTGCTGTTATGTTATTAGTTAGCTGGTGCTGGGAACATGTTCAAACCCTGTGGGAACATTTTGGTGGACTTCATGATGAAGATTTATTTCTTAAAAGAAATGAAAGGAAAAGGTTAGGTTAGGATCTGCCATGATTTAGCTGCAGTAATACACGTGCCCTATAAAATTAGTATTCCAAGATAATCTCTATAAGCGTTCATGTGTGTACGTGGGCTATGTGAACTCTTAGCAACAAGGCACATATATACCATCTGTCATGACCCAGTGCCACTGAGGAACGTATGCACCAGCTGTGAAAGGTCAGGACAAAAGAAACCCACACCTAATCCTCATTCACACAACATATCTTCCAGGTGCAAAAGCTCTACAGCATTTATCTGCAATTTGGGTCATCCGGGAAGCTTCTCACACTCTTACACTGGCATTGGTCAGAGATCTGTGTCTGTCTTGATTTCTTTCTCTGTTCAGGACTTGAATCACATGATCATCAGTTGAACTGCTTGCACCGTGATTAGTGTAAAAGCTCATACTATGATTTACGTGACCTTTCCTGGATTAGCTTTTCCCACTTGCAATGATGTTGAAATTCCACTGCCATACGTGATTTCATACCAGCTTTATTCGCCATGGACTTCGAGAAGCCCTGGCTGACACAGGTGACAGTCGGCTGTCTCTCCTTTTCCTTACTAAAGCAGAAGGGACAGGCGTGACAGATCCTCTAAGTTCACAGACTATCATTTTAGCTCAAGGCCCTTTTATGGAAACGGCACTACTGTCATTCCGGGCTCGGATCTTATGGACCATGCCAGGCACTGCAGAGAGAAATGCTTGATATATTTTTAATAGCACAAGTCTGAGTTATATAACTGTGTTTTTTTTAGACTCTCAGAGAGACAGAGCTCACAGACAATAGTGATAATGTCTCAGTTGATGCTTTTTGCTCACATGTAATAATATGAGTGTAATCAGCATCAACGACTTCAGATACATAATTAGAGCATTGATGCACTTGTAATCACTAATGATACTTGGCCAGATATCTGAGCCTTGTAGGTTAGGCATGTACATGACATTTTGGAGCTAATTAGATCTGAAGAAAACAATAAACAGCAAGCTATAGTGGTCCATCTGTGTAAGGGTTCTCAGGAAAGGTTTTTTTTTTCCCCAGCTAGGGCCCTTCTTTAGTCGAAAATAATTTTATAGACCTCTCCTCTTGCAGCACAGTTCCATTTTATAGATATAAATGTCCAAATACAGAAATGTTAACCATATTATTCAAGTGTACCTGAAGAGCTTTTACTGGTGAACTTTCCTCCAGAACCACAACTGGAACTAGGGTTGAAATGTCGAGGGTTGAAATGTCGAAAATGTTCCAAGATTTATAATCATTGTAGTGTTAGCATTATTTTTAAGTTATTAGATGAAAGTAAAACCACTCTGACTCCCTGTCACTCATTCTCTATATCGCTTATCCTATACAGGGTCACGAGAAGCCTGGAACCAGTCTGAAAAGAGCAGTAACCTTTTACAGCGGCTTAGGAAAAGTCCAGCAGTGAGCATTTAATCAGACGCATGAGACGTTCTGGTCTCTGGTCTGTCTCACCGAGCAAAAATAGATGTAAAACAAACAGTGATACATGTAAGAATAAACAGCGAGTTTTAAAACGGTGCTTTTCAGTAAATAAACAGGAAAGGAGCAAAAAAGCCCAACCTTTCTTGTTAATAAGGCTAAACATAATAAAATTATATCAGCTATTTAGAGCATCGTAACAGCTTGAAAACCAGAAGGCTATTCTTTGGAGTCAGATTTTTTAATTTTTTTGAATTTCACATGCTTTTAACATATGGCTGTCTTTCACTAACCATAGGGAGAGCACTGCCTGAAATTACATTCACTTATATTATAGTCCCACATTTGAATAGAGGACGGCAGAGTAACTCTGGCACATTCACGCGTGCACTTAATTAAAAATTAAATCTTTGATGCATAATGTTGTTTAAAACGGCTGTCTAGACGATTTATAGCTTAGATAGAACGGAGGATTCCGAATTCAGCACAAGGCTTAAGCAGGCTCACGTCTTGTAGACGTGTGAGTTCGACTGGCAAGATGACTGTAGCAAAAACAAAATCTTGTGAAAATGTGACAGCTGCATAAGCTATATATTGCAGTAGTTGTCTTTATTATACATTTTTGGATTTCATGGTCCTAATGTGTTTTTTTTTGTGTGTGTATGTTTTGTGGATTTTTGGGGGGATTTGATATATATTTGGATAATAATGTATTCTTTTATCCTATTAGTATAATATGATTATAAAACATATTATAAAGATTCCTTATTGTATCTTTTAATAGTAAAATGTTTTTTCCCCTTCTAAATAAAATAGATAATAATAAAAGTACAACTCAACCTCAATGGCGATGCCTCTGACAACAAGAACTTGTTAATAATTTGTAATGACTTCACAAAAAAATCACATAAGAAGAAAGCGAAGGAAGAAAAACTGACAAATTGACCTTGCTGTGGCCTTGACCCTGTTCAGACACATGGACACACAGACAACTAGAAAAAACACAATACCACCTAGTGGCAGAGGCATAAAATGTATAAAATACAGGATATATTGTCTAATATTCATTACTAGCTGAACAATTTGTATTATTAAATTTTTTTTTGCTAATTTTAATCATGAAGTTTAACTGAGTTTCCTGATTTTCCTATTTCAAAAAACAAATATGATGTGATATGATGAATAATATGATGTGATATGATAACAGAACACCTTCAACACTGAAGTTGACCCGTTTTATGAAGTTACATTGTCATGATTAGCTTTTGTTGATTTCTAATATGTCGCTCAGAATTGAAATTCCTCCAAACTATGTTTGGACAAGAAATCAAATCTCTAGTGCATGGCCGCTCTGCAGATCGGCTTTGTTAACTACAACCTTTATTCATTTAGGTTGGACCCTTCAGACTGCAAATATTTTACTGTCTAATGTGAAAAACAATGCTGACATCCAAAACTAGCTCCCTAATGTTGGGTGTATATAATGAAGAGACACGAGTCGAGTCAAGAAACTTTAATGTTGGACCGAATCCTATCAGAAAGAACTCCAGCACAAGAAGGAACACAGAAACAGTAAGAGTAAACAGAGGAACAATAAACAGTCTGACTGAGACAGCACACTGTCCGCATTCTCATCCTGACAGCCTGCAAGAGGGAGAAAAAGCAACAAGATTACTTTAAGAAACAAATCCTATTGGAAAAACAGTTTGCTTGGTGAAGTCAGCTATAAAATAAGGTTAAAACAAATGTTCATGTGCTGGAAAGACATTTCAGTGGTAGCTAGCTAAAGTCATAGACAATAACTGATTAAAATCTTAATTTACCTGAAAACCACAGATTCTTTAGCTCCAGAATATCATGAAATTCAGCCCATCTGCATTTTAAAATAAACTTAGACAGTTTCTCTCTCTCCATTGGTCTATCAGAGTGGCCAAGAGTGGCATAAAAACCCTCCCGCCAACTACAGATTTGGCAGTTTAATTGCAGAGTGACACAAACACTCGCAATGCCATTGGTCACTTGGATAGTCTATCGCGTAGGCTCCGTGTAGACTTGACCCAGAAGCATAAATCAGCCTGCCCAAACAGATATGTGCTGTCTCCAGTAGTGCGCTGACCCCAAGCCAACCTAGCTGAGACGTTTGATGAGCTGGGAAAATCAAGCACTACACATCAGAAGAAATGCTTGTCAGGCATTTGAAATAGGAGGCTGATATGCCACTCTGAGGCCGACGTTGGTGAGATGTATGTGTGCTGTCTGGGTATGAAATTTTTGAAATAATATTTTTTTACTTGAAACTTTTAGAAAAAAATACCCCATAAAGGTTTCCACATAAAAGAAGAACAAATTGGGAGTTTATTCTGTGATAGCAGTTGATGATAGTTTATTGTGAGCTTCAGTGTCATCATGAACACATACTCTGAGAACCATCAACCATCAGCATTCTGGGAGATACTTATTTACTATATTTAGTAAATACTAGATACTATATTTCCAAGGCTCCCCCTTGCCTCAGTGTATAATCACACCTGGATAGTGGAAACTTGTCATTTCTAAGAAGTGCTCCTCTAATCAGTTGTCTTGTGCTTATCCCAGGACTCACGCTAGCACCTAAACACAGTTAATATTGCTTGCCTTTACTACACCTATATACTGTCCGGATAGCCGGATGGTGTCTGACTCCTTTTGAGTCTTGATCTTCTCTTCCTCACTTCATCTTAGGCAGTTTACCATCCTGCTGTCTCCTATGGCTTGCTCATTAGGTATCTTCAACATTTCTGTACAGCTGCTTTCTGAATGGCACTATACAAATTACACTGAATTGAATTGATAATAAGGATATACTATGTGATGCACGGTGCTATAGGTCGGAGAATCTACGTCATCCATCCTTCGTTAACAGGTAAGCCTACAGATCCACACATTGGTCCAGATGCTTAAAAAAACAGACAAGTGAGTGGTGCAGACCAATTGCTTTGCAACTCAAGCGTGTAGTCCACGTCAAAGCTGAGACACTTCAAAGTGCCTGAGAGCTTAATGCATTTTTAGCCGAGCTCTTTCAAGCCGTTTGCTGTGACTGTGCTCGTCACTAGGACTCGTGAAGCGGTAAAAAAGGGGAGACTGGAGTGCCTAGCGGTATTATCGGTTCAGTAAGAGAATAAACCACGTCAAATAAAGCTAAGAGACAGAATAAATAAGTTTTTTTTTTTTTTTTTAAACAAACAAAAAAAAATCCACTGTAGCTTTCTCTGCCATTTAAACCTAAAGGTGTTGCACATATACTGTGTCTAATAGCAAATGTGGATTGATTACAGTTTCCAGACTGCAGAAGAGCGAGGCACTGGGTGAGAGTGTGTGACACACATTTTCCCTTAACACTTAGGAGCTGTAATTACTTTCTTGGTCTTCAGAGAGCGAAGCGCAGAGGGTCAGAGCACCCGACCGGACCGGTTTAAGGTGCAGAAGGCGGATATGTTCAAAGTGTGTGACAGACAGCTTGTACAGAATCAGTTAAAGCCTACATCGCTCTCTCTTCTCTGTCTGCCTCATTGACACACACACATACACACAGCTGCGTGTCTCTCTGCCCCCTCTGTCTGCTCATATAACTGCAGTGTTGCAACACGATGTCACCATATCCAGGTCAAGGCCAAAGACATCAGTCAGCAAACAGCCTAAGATCCATCACAGAGGGAAAAGAAAACTCACTGCAGCCATGAAAAACGTGAGAAGAAAAAATGTAGAGAGGTTGTATGAGAGTGAATGTGTGTATGTGAGAGAGAGAGAGAGAGAGAGACTGGGTGAATGAGTGAGTGAGTGAGAACATGTGTGAATGTGAGAGAGCACGCCAGTGTGTGAATCAGTGAGGGTGAGAGCAAGCATGCAAATGAGTGAGTTAATGAATGAGTGTGTGAATTATTCATGCACTCATTCACAGTCTCACTTGCTTTTTCACACCCTCTTTCACATGCTACTAATTCACAAATAAGTAGCATGTGAGAGAGTGTTAGTGAGCCTGTGAATGAGTGCATGAATAATTATGAGAGCGAGCGAATGAGAGAACAGGGGTATAAATGATTAAGTAAAGGTGTGATGGAGTGAATGAAAGAGAGTGAATAAGAGAGAGGGAGGGAGAGTGTCAGTGAGTAATTGTAAGTAAGAAATCAACAAAGATAACAGGAGAGTGTGACAGAAAAAGACAGCTTGAGGAAGGGAGAAAGGAGAAATAAAAAGAGACAATAAAGAAAAAAATGTGAAATAGAAAATGATGGAAGGTAAGGAAAACAGCAAAAGAAACAGACAGTAGGGAAAAGCACATAGGGATATTTAGACAGCTGATGAGAGAGAGAGAAAGAGAGAGATCACTAAATGTCCAATCAGTGTGATGACAACAAATGAGGAAGTTTAGTGCACTGCTCTATCCAGCTCGTTAAAACAGCACTGCACCTGTGGCTCTGCTGAAGCTCACATCTGTGTGCCTCCTCACTCATCATCATCATCATCATCATCATCTCTCTCTCTCTCTCTCTCTCTGTTACTTTGCCAGTAAAATACTAAGAATTATGGATTAGAGTATTACAGCCATTTTGCATTTCTACCTCTTTTGCTGAAGCACATCATATTACTATTGTCACTTATCTGAGAAGGAAGGACTGATCACAGAAGAAACATGTAACACTCACTCTCTGAAAGTGAGATGCGGGTGGGGGGGTGGAGGGGATTTCGGATTAACCTCTGCATTCCTCACATCAAAGAGCCTGCTGTCCGCAGCAATCACGTCCGAGTGCGGCAGGCAAAAATGTTCTGACCTTTTCCCTCCATAAAACTGCTTCTGCAGCAAACTTGTGTGATCCTGCAGTAAGTCCTGCTGAAAGGAAATAAGACTGACAGCGCTGATCACACCAGAGGTCAGCACAATCACGTCATCCATATACAACACGGCATAACAAAGGCAGTGTGTGGGAGTGTCTGTGTATGTGTGTGTGTGTGTGTGTGTCTATTTCAAGTGAATGCTCCTTTCATTTTTGTATTGCAGCTTTCTCTGTTCTTTTTTTTCCCTTGAAACTGTGTGCATGTGTATGTATGTGAGTGTGTTCATTCCTTGTCAAGCTCTGCAGGCTACAGGAAGATGCTGGCAGGCTTCACTACACAGACAGAAGCTGTCACTATTTCAGTACCCATGCAACCTTTTCTTACTCCAGCTACAACATCTGCCTCAGATCCTACTCTGCATTCTTATACACCCTCAGCTGCCGGATTATTAGACACCTACAAGATACCTACGTTTACCATCTAAGTGCACTTGGTGCAACGTGCTGTGCGACTATTGTATTGCTGTAAGTCTTTTGTAGAGGTCAATAATCCAGAACCAGAATAAGAAATATGATTCAGTGAATAAGAAGGAAATATGGAGCTAGAAAAATGAGCAAGGAATCACCAGGTGGATTGAAAGGGACTGTAAGGCACAATAACACTGAAAGGTTAATGGACAAAACAGGGTATAAATAGACAAAAAATATTAAGGGCGAACACAAACGTTTAATTATAATCTGAGAACCAAAGCAGAAACCAAAACAAACATGTGCTTGGGGTGGCCTATGACATGATGGGAAGATTTATGACAATAAGCATACAATTACCACATTCCTCCCTTTGTTATATAGTCATGTTCAAAAGTTAGTATCTCCTCTTTTAATTCTTTTTTTTTTGTGAAAACATAATAAAAATCATCCGATCGGAGTGCACCTCAGTATTAGGCAAATAATACCTCAGATGAATAACAACATATTACTTATACACTGTAGCATTATTTATTTAACAAAAATACAGTCAAGAATGCGGAAAAAATGTGGGCAATATTAACTACTCCCTGTGATTCAATATCTTTGAGATCCACCTTTAGCAGCAATAACTTGAAGTAATCATTTTCTGTATGCCTTTATTAGTTTCTCACATCGTTCTGAAGGATTTTTGGCCCATTCTTCTTTACAACATTATTTCAGTTCATTGAGGTCTTTGGGCGTTCCCTCATGCACAGCTCTCTTACTGTACGATCCCTTCACAGCATTTCTATTGTTGACCAAGACCAAGCTTTAGTTGTCAGACAGATGGCTACGCCTCTAGCATAATCTGGTATACAGAGGAGTTCATGGTCAGCTCAATGACTGCAATGCGCCCAGGTCCAAGTCCTGAGCCAAAATCATCACCCCTGCACCACCATAGAGGATATGAGGTGTTTTTGCCGAAATTCTGTTTGGTTTTTGCCTCATTTGTCCGTAGGATGCAGTTTTGTGAACCTTAGTTGTGATTCCGTGTTCTTTTTAGACGGAAAAGGCTTTCTGCTGGCAGCACTTTCAAACAAGTGATTCTGGTTCAGTCATCTTCTAATTGTGCTGTCATGGACTTTTAACATCACATTTAACAGGCCTTTGCCCTGGTGCTTGGTACATGTAAGAGACTATGTAAAAAACTTTGCATGCTGAGAAAGATCCAATGTCAAACATCTATATTGTCAAGATAGATCTTTTGTTGGCTTCTGTTTTTAAGTGAAATGAATAAAAGGGAACTAAAAAAAATGTATAACAACAGATTAAAATTAGGAATTGTACACATAATAAAACTTACTTGTTTATATAACTTTTAAATAAAACCTGTGGACTCATGTCTATGGCTGTGCCAATTTGCAAATTAAGGATTAATCACTAATCAATCAATTTCTGTTTTGCATAATGTTCGTCCATAGTTCACCTTTTAAGGGTACACCGCATTAGCCATTGTATTTTTAAAAGCCACATTTTTTTTAATGAGGACAGAGATTAGCAGTAGAGCTGTATTGTTTTGTTTTTATTATAATATTGTGTTTGTTTAAACTATTTCTGCCTAATTCATCTCACATATATTTTTGGAATAGTGCTGCTAGAACTGTTTAAATAAAACTTAAAATGATTTTAAAAAAAGGGACGTCTTAAATGCGCATCATGCCCGAGTGTCAATATTCAGTATAACAAACCTCTTGCTTGTGTGACATTGCTTAACTAAATCATTACAGTATAGAGGTGTATAAAAGCATTAAAAAGGAAGTTTAACGTGAAAATATTGTGAAAAAGAGACCTGCGATGAGCACAGGACAGTTTTTAATGTATAATTACATCAGGAGTTCTTAAGTACAAATCTGGTGGGATTATCCAAGCAAGGGTGAGTCACGGGAACTATTTTTATGTAGTGTACGTTTTTAGGTTTTTCATGTGGGACCATGAACAAAGGAGGATGTGAGTCACAAATACAGAAAGCTCCATAAACTACATCCATCTATATTAGTGCTGTTGAATAATTTGAGTAAAATAATTATATTGTTTTGTGCAGTTGGTTGATATTTAATTAGTCCTTTAAGTGGTTGGTTTTGGAAGGTTATTATGTTCCTTAAGCCTTAACCGCTGCCTTTTCACTGGCTGTGCTACAGTAGATGTGCTTATTGTTTAAGTTTCATTACTTACTTTCACTACTTTACTATATTCATTTACAGTTCGGATCATTTAACTGTTGATTATAGTTTATAATCTATCTAACCCCATATTAAATGCAGTTTCTCAAAAACGTTTCTCATGGCATGTGATTTGGGAGTAAGACAATCTAAAAAAGACCAAGCATGCTTCAAAGGCTCCAAATTAGAACATGTGTCCTAAGCATGTTAATCTGTCATTAACACTTGAACTCTGCCAGCTCGATGTATTACATATTAGCATCTAACACTAAGCTGATGGTCTGCTGAACTGATTTTCTATAATGTCTGTAAACACTTATTGGCAGCTTTTTGGTCCTTCTTTCTGTTGTACTTAATGACATGCATGGGTGAAAAGCTTTTGCTGCTTTAGCCAATCTGCTGCATGTCTAATCACATTTTCCTCTCTCTGTTTAAATCCTCACATTAAATAGCCCTTTTGGCTTGTGCTGAAAAATGTAACATGTTGCTCATATAACTCGTATAATCTGCAGCTCTCACCTCAGCCCGGAAATACAAGCTCTTTAATGGCTCACACCTTAGATTTTCTCTTTTTGCATCATCCACTTCTGTCAGTGGTGATTCAACCTTTCTTGGCGTTCATCAACTTCTTTTATGCGGTGCTTGTGCATTTGACATAGCATTAACATTTCCTGTAATCTATAAATGCCAAACCAAACTAGCCTTTTCAGCCTTTAACACCTGCACCGTTCTTCCTCTCTTTCTCTCTCTCGGTCCTGTGCTAATGCATGGCTGCAGTTCGCTTTGAGCTGATGCAGGAAGCAAGCAGCACTGGCCTGATAATTACATGGCTGCTGTTTATATAAAACACTTATGAGTAATTTTACCTCCTGCTTAAATGTCAAGAGTCACACAGTCACCTTCCCCTTCTGTGTGCAAGATGAGCCTCATTTGCTGTTGCCAGGGGCAGGCACACTCATTCTCGTTTATATTTATTACAGGTTTTGGGACCATCGAGGACGGCAAATCAAAGTATTCACACTCTTAACCTGTCGGAAAAACTTTCTTTCATTAGTATCATTAGTGATACTAATCAGGTTAGGTCCATTATACACATTTTCTTTTATGTTTATGTATGTGTGTGTGGGTGGAAACGGCACAGCAGCATAGACTTCAGTGCATAACCTGTCAAAGTGCTATTAGTGGTGTTGAAATAACTGAAGCTGTGTAGCAAATATTACTTTGTGTATGTTAGTGTGTGTACAGTATTATGTTCATACTAAAATATTTAGTGAGATGTGATTGATGTCACTATTACTAAAATGGCTGAAAAAAATGTAGAGTACTTTTTTGCTTTTTTTTTTTTGTGGTCAGTAGGTGCAGTGTCACAGAGGGCTTGGCTTTAAATGTTGCTAAATGGTGGGCACACTGAGTCCGAATGCCACTACACACAACAAAAGGGAAAAAATGACTGGAGCAGAGATTTGGGATTTTTTTTTTCCTGCGTTGTCTGCGCTACAAAAATCAGGAACTGCATCCTGCGTCATCAACTTATTCTCACACTTACGTTTAACAATGCACCGATGCCAAGATCTGATGGCATGTGATACCGTGTGATTTAAGCCTATTGTACATCGTCACTCCAGTGAACACGCAATATAAAATCTTTCACAGTTAATGATAGCAATCAAAAGCAGACTGTAAACTGTGCTCAGTGAAAATATCAAGAGGAAGAGCTACAGCTCCTTCTCGCAATAAAATTAAACTAATAAAGTGAATTAACACAAAGGTTAGTATGAGGAATTCACTATTAGAGGAACCTGGCAACAAACAACGTCAAACAAAGCAAATGCAATTAAGCTTATATTTTATACTGTAATTAACAGGTAAGTTTGTACAGTATTAAATTATATTTGAGGGGGAAAAAAGCATGTACATATTACATACTGTAATAATTTAACATTTTAACATAAGATTTATTATAGACCACTGTAACATCACTACTGTAACATCATACAATTTTCAGTTATCGTTGTTTCATCGTCGATATCACTTTATCCTATCTTCAGGTTTGCGGGGGGCCTGGAGACTATTCCAGTAGACTTAGGGTATGAGGCGGGGTACACCCTGACAGGGTGCCAATCCACTGCAGGGAACACACATACACACATACACACACACTATGGGCAATTTGGGAATCCCAATTAGCCTAATCTGCATGTACTGTATTTGGACTGTGGGAGGAAACTGGAGTACCAAGAGGAAACCCACCAAGAACCCGGACCCTGGAGGCGACAGTGCTAACCACTACACGACTGTGCCGCCCTATTTTCAGTTATTAACAACAAAAAAGATTGTGTTGTCACAAAAAAGTATAGTGACATACAGTAGGCAGCATGGTGGCTTAAAGTGTAGAACTGTTGCCTCACACCTCCAGGAAAAGGGGTTCAAATCTCATCTCCACATTGTATGCAGAGTGTGTGTGAGTGTGTGTGTGTGTGTGTGTGTGTGTGTGTGTGCGCGCACATATGTACTGTAGTTGGCTTGTTTGGTTGGTTTCCTAGAAGTTCTCTGTTTTCCTCCCACAGTCCAAAGACGTGTAGTGCAGCCTGATTGGTGTTAATGAGTGTCTGTGTGTGCTTGTGCTCCATCTAGTATATGTTCTCTGGGATTCCCTGTAACACGACACAATATAAGTGTTGTAGACTATAGATATTGTGATATAATTTATCATAACGTATACAGATATTATCTCCTCCTCCTCCTCCATCTCCCAGCCTAGCTATAATCTAAAACACTGTTCTTGAAGATCAGCCACAATCTGAGCTGAAACACGAGTAATTAATTAGCAACGCAGCATTTTACAGATAGAGGAACAAAAGCCAAAGTGTAAAAAAAAAAAAAAAAACTTTTTTTTGCATTTTATTTAAACATTATAAAGAACTATTAAGCATTTTTCATAAAGACTAATTATCAGTAACCAGTATCAACAAATACCACAAAGCATGCAGTTGTGTTTGTTCTCTAACTGAAAATATGGTATTGCTTTTGGTTTCATGCCGTGAGAAAATGTCCTAAATGAGGTGGTGTACACAGGAGAAATTCCCGTCGGGAATATTTTCTAAACATAATATGAAATAAGTCGAGGTGTGCCATTATAGATAAACGGTGGCTAAGCGTGCAGCATTATCAGGATCATTATTTCCGTGTCGCACTCACAAACTCCTGCTGACATTTAGAAGGGCTTTGAAATGTTTGCTTAGGCTACGGCAGGGTGAAACCGAGCAAGCAGCATTAAAACAATCAATGCCGTCAAAATGAGGTTTTTGCACGCATCATTTGTTCTAACTCTAGGGCCGTAAGAAGGATAAGATTGATCACATCTCTGCTTTTTACAGTGCTGATTCAGGCATGTGGAGTGTTATTTTGTAAACGCCTGCTCTTGGAAATGTAGCTTGCTAACAGTCATGGTTTCATTCAGCTGGGTCACAGTGCTGTCTCTGGAGTCAAAGCCAAAGTGCATTTGTGAAAGTCTGTAGAGTTTTTGTCATGCATGAAAAAGCAGGGCCATGCTGGAGTTTAACGCTTACAGAGAAGTCTGGATGGCACTGACGATAGCAGAGCTGATCACATGGTCTTTCTCAGACAAGTTCTCTTGCAGCACCTGTTACATTCAGTAATGAGGCTGACACCTACAGACATAATGTGAACAGATCACATGATCAACAAAGTCCTTTTTTATTGTAGAACACAATGCCAACTCCATGCTCGTCTCACCAGCCTTCTTTCTAATGATTCATACAGGTCATAAAAGTGTGACACCTTCACACGCGCAGGCACACATGTACTGTATACACACCAGCATCAACCCTTTTTATATAGACTATTATATAGGACATGCATACATACAGTATAAATGTGGTCTCGATTAAACCTTGCAAATCATGCACTTCATTAGAGCAATTAATTTCCCTTAATATAGTACTGTATGTGTGCGGCATCGATTGTGTTTTAACACGAGTAATCAGAGCAATATTATATCAGCAATATATCAGACCCATCAATATTTCTTTGTGGGGTAAAATGGAAGGGACGAAATGAGCTGGTTTCTTTCATATCATTGTTGTTAATAGTAAAGAGGAGGTCAGTCTGGAAAGGATAATTGTAAGAGGGTAGAGAGAGTTCATACTTAAGAAATTTGAATATATTTTTTAAAAATGGAGAAAAAAAACACAGCTCTCATGTCCATTATCATATTCTGTGTATTATAGCCTAATGTGATTTAGACAGACAGATACTTATATATTATATGTGTTGTCTTATCAGCGCTTTCTGTTCAAGACTACTATCCACAATTGCCAACCAAGAAAAAGTTCAAAAGTCAACCAGCAGATGCTTACAGTTTTCTGGGATTTTCAAGGTTCAGTATTGGAACATTATTAGTATAATAATGTATAATAATATAGAAGTATTATACTTCTGCCCACACTGTCGACACTCTGTGAAAATTTCTTTTTGAGGTGTTAAAGCATCCTCCCTTTTGTCCTGATCTTGTTCCGTTGGCCTTTCACCTCTTTAGAGATAAAAAAAATATGTATTTATCTTTTCTAAAAGTTAATTGAAATAAATTCTACAGGAGCCAGAGTGCAGATAATGTGTGTGTGTGTGTGTGTGTATACTAAAACATTAAAAGGGAATTAAATAATTTTTAAATCATCAAATTTGCCCATGAGTACAGTTTAAATAAATGTATGAATGAATATGTAACATTTTAACCATTTATATTTAGATTTAATATTGAACATCCGGTAGGATATTTAAGTTCCCAGAAACCAGCGCACGCTGTGCGAACATTAGATAGCACCAGGTACGAGAGCGTGGCTCTGGTATAGAGAAAAGTGAAAAGAAAAGAAAAGTGAAAAGAAAAGTGAAAAATGAAAAGAAAAGTGAAAAGAAAAGTGAAAAATGAAAAGAAAAAAGAAAAGTGAAAAGAGTAAAGAGAAGTGAGTCATAACATCACTAAATAATATACCTGTTTTTGGTGACGAGAAGCACGCCCTCCTTTCCTTCATAACGCTGCGTGGTGTTCACGCGAGCCGAACATTCCCCCACCAAAAAATAAACAATCCACGGCCCAACGCCCACTCCGAGTCCTGCGTTGGGGCTTCCATACGTGATAGTATACCGAGGGGCGCCATATTGAAGCACCCCACATAACAATTATTATGGACCAGCATCAAGCAAAAAAAAAAAAAGTATTTGAAATTGGGTTAAGAACTGTCCAACAAATTATATTAACACCTGTAAGGATAGTGCTGAACCATCAGCTTCATGGAAGAAATGTGGTCGGATAAAGGAAAACATTAATTGAGATTACTTAAAGGCTTGGTTAAGTTGCATTGATATGATATGAGCTATGTATAATAATGATATTAAGAGCATTTGCACATGCATAATTTTATGAGAACTCACAGGTTTGGGATTTAACAGCTGTGTGACCATAAGAGAACCATTAGTCAGACTAATCAGAAAAAAGGCTTCAGTTTGCTAGCAAGCATGAAGATTGAACTTTGCAGCAATGCAAAAAGGTCATGTGTTTTTTTCAATTTAAATTGACCCTGTTCCAGGGCGATGTGTGCGTCAGGGTAAGAAGCGATACACCCATCATGCATAGTGCCCACTTTACAAGCATCTGGGGGCAGTGTTATGATCCGGGGTTGCTAGGCTCAGCATCATTATGTGGCAGTAAAATGAAGCTGATGACCTTAATGTACTGAATAACCAGGAGTATCACATCGATGGAATCTTTCTTGCCTGATGACACAGATATATTCCAGGACTCAAATAGTGAAAGAGTTGAGAATGGGTCCTGGCGCATACTGAATCATTTTCACATTGTGAAACTGACCACCACATTGTGTGCTGTAAACAAAGCTGAGGGTGGTCAATCAAAATATTAGGATATATTTTTATATATTTATTTTTTGTTCCTTAGATTATGTGCAACTGTGACCTATCAGGTACTGTATGTTACAGCTGGAACTACTGTTATATCCATGCCGTTTAAAAGAAAGAATGCACACTTAATGATTCGAGAATTTAACACTGCAGTGTTGAAAATCCTGTAACAATGTGCATCTTTAATGCTTGGGTAGAGAATGAGGTAACAGGATGGACATGACAATGAATTTCATCAGAGGAGAAATTGAAAAAAAAAATGGGAGGGGGTGAAAAAGGGGATTTAGTTATTAGATAGAGCCTCAGTTGGGTAGAAAGAAAAGCACAAAGAAACGAGTGATTGTAAGGATAAGTTATGTCTATTTTGTAACAGTGAGTCTCTCTCTCTCTCTCTCTCTCTCTCTCTCTCTCTCTCTCTCCCTCTCTTACTAACTGCTGTAAAGACACCAAGACATTTACATGTAATAAGCCAAAAACGAGTTATCTTCAAGTCATTTTGATTTAGGGTAAATGTAAATAGAAATTAAAATTCTGAGTATTGATGGTGCAATTTCAAACGTGGAAATCTGTGAGTATGATTAGGGAAGGCATGTTTTGAGTGCTGCAGTAAGACAGACTGACTTATGGCATTTGGGAAGAAATCAGGAAAATGGGGTTGTATGCTGCCAGAGCACATGCCGCTGAGGAAGCTTTGGCTGTCTACTGGATCCGTGCCCTGAAGCTGACGAAATATTGATGAGAGAGGTCCAGTCAGTGGAAAAGGGTCCAGCACTTTGTCTCTGTGTTTATGTGTGTAGCTGCTCCTCAAAGCACGGTGGCCTCTCTTTAATTGGTATCCAACTCTTCCAGAACAGATGTGCAACAGAGCTGCTAGACAAGTCCCTATGCGGCTATATAACAGAAGCCGAGGTTGGCAGCGCTGCAGGAGTATGAGGGCGTGTCTGGAGCGAAGGTCTGGTACTGTTGTAATGCATTATTGAGACAATCCTATGTGTGAAAATGCACATGTATATGACCCTTCCTCTTACTGAACATACAACTCACTCACTCTCTCTCTCTTTCACTCACACACATACACACACATTCTGGTAGTTATTACCATTGTGGAATGCCTCTTTAATAGGCGAATCCACAGTGCTTCATGAACATGCATTTCTCTTTGGTTAAACGACATCTTCACTATGTGTGTGTCTGTTCTGCAGGGATCTATAATGTACTGCAGAGGTGTGTATGCTTCAGAGGCATGTATGTACTGCAGATATGTGTATGCACTGCAGAATTGTGTATGCTCCAGGACCTGTGTATTTTGCAGGGGTGTTTATGTGATGCATCTGTACTACAGGGGTGTGTCTCTCGTGCAGGGGTGAGAATGTGATACAGGGGTGTGTCTGCACTGCAAGGTGTGTCTGTACTGCAGCGTGTGTCTGTACTGCAGCACGTGTCTGCTGCACGTGTCTGCTGGAGGGGGGGTATATTTAATGCAAGGGTGTGTCTGTACTGCAGGTGGTGTATTTGAGGCAGGGATGTGTCTGTACTGCAGGGGTGTGTCTGTACTGCAGGGTGTGTCTGTACTGTAGCGTGTTCATACTGCAGGGGTGTGTCCATGCTGCAGGGGAGTGTCTGCAGTGTATGGGAGGTTTGATGATCTTTAAATGATGGATTTCTTGTAAATACTCGAAAATGCGCAAATCTGATGTCCTACATGATAAACAGGCATAACTACAGTAAATTAAGAAACTTTTTTTGTAAGGTAATTTTGTTTAAAATAATAATTGGAGATGGCCTTGATACTGATCGCTCTAATTAGCCACTTGTGCCCACAAATTCTACTTGTCCTAATGACACTAGCACTCTCTATGAGTTTTTTATTTATAGGCTTAAGAGCTTTGTACTGCACTTTCCTTTAATAAAGCAAGAACTCCTGGTTCTATGAGGATGCGAGAGCAGCCAGTTTGTTACTCCTTAAATCCAAAGGTTAAATACAAATTACAAACATAATTTAATTATGTCTGCAGCACTAATAATGATTTAACTTTAATAAAATATATAAACCACAATGTAAAGCACAGTGTGCTTGTTAATAAGTTTTTATCACCTCTGGTCTGTGAGGTGGGTTTCCTCTGGATACTGTACATATCCAAAGACATACTGTGTAGGCTGATTGACATTTTTAAATTGCCAGTAGTGCATGATTTCCTGTGTAAGCGTGTGCTTGGACTCCATCCAAGGAGTACACTGACTTGTGCTGTAAGTCCCCTCAGATAGGCTCCAGGCGTCTTCAACAGAATAAGATGAAGATGAAAAGATGACCTAACCATCCATATAGTTCTGACTTTTCCACTGGATGTAAAATAGTTTTCTTGCATCGATTAAAACAAACTAGCTAGAAAACTAGGATAGTTTTACATTTTATGGTACCAGCTATGAAACATCAACATAGTTTTACTTTTACATTCAGTGAGCCTGGTGCTAACAGATGGCTTTACAAGTTACAGTAAATCAAAATTCTTGTTGTCTAGTTAAAAAAAAAAAAAAGAAATACGAAGAGAGAGATGTGTCAGTTTGATTGAAGCAAACTAGCTTAAAAAAAAACAACTGGATTATACATTGGACATTTTTCTCTAAACATTGGAGAATCCTGTTCCTGGGAAAGCCCAGACTGAGGCTGATTAAAATCAGCAGCACTGGCATGAGCTCATAAAAGAAGGAAACCCAAACCACTTCAATAATGCATAAAGCACAATTGGCAAATCAACAACAGTTCATAAGTGAACTCACTACATGTTTCAGTGTGGATGGTAGTGTTTGTAACATTATCACTGAGACTGCATTAGTCAGAGTGATTAATGACTTTTTCCGAGCGTTATTTCTTTCTTTGTATTCTTTTCATGGGTCTAAGTGCTACATTTGCTACAGGGGATTACAATATCCTGTTATATAAACTTGAAGTCCTGTTTGGCTGACCAACATTTTAGTGTAAATAATAGTTTAAGCTTATAGTCTACAGGTCATGGTGTTTTTCATGGTTCTGAACAAGGGTCTCTACAGTTTTTTATTATAGTGTTGTATTATTTACTTTAATCTAAATATTTAACCATGTTGTAATATTATCTTCAAGACTAAACTACATGAAAATTTTCAATGACTGCATTATAATTTTAACTATTATAACTATTCATTTAATTATTATTAACTAACTAATTATCTAATACATTTTGCTTCTAAATATCGTGATGAGTTTTTCTACATAAAAAGTTTTACTGAAATTTTAGAAAAACTGAATTGCTTGGAGTACTTTTGTTAGGAATATCATTATTGATACAGACTTGTTAATTACAGTTAGTCAACTATACATACAGTACTATGATATGAGTCTTGAACCACACATCATTTCTTCATATTAAATTAAATTAAATTTGATTAAATTAAATTATGTAGATTAAATTTAAGAAATGGGAACAAATGTTTTACTGCTATAGGCTGCCAAGTGCCTAAAGATTGTTTATGTATCATTGTCAGTAGCAGCAACCTCATTTTCCCTTTCGTCTGTTCATTCTTGCTTCAGCATTCAGTTTAATTCAATTCAATATAATTTTTATTTGTATAGTGCTTTTAACAATTGTCATTGTCGCAAAGGAGCTTTCCACAATCAAAAGGAAATTATGGAAATTTGTATGAAATGTAAATGTGTATGAATCAAAATGATTAGATAGTCCCTGTTCACTAATCACCGACCTGATCATCTGTCATTATCCGCACCTGTTTCTCACTGGTTCATGACTTAAGTTAGATGGTTTAATACTTGAACGATTCATAGGTCACTGACTCATTAACAAACCAAAACTTTCCTCTGAAACTGGTCGGGTACAGGGACTGACCTGAAAATGAGGTTCAAACACTGCCAAAAGTTAAAGCCAATAAAAAGTCTCTCTGGAAGCCTGGAGAACTATTCCTCAAGACTACCTTTAAAGAATACAAAAAGTCTGGCTCTTTGAAAGCTAAATATAAAGAAATGATTGTGAAGGATCAAGACTTTTACACAGTGATAATCTGTAAAACTGCTCTTATTTAATTAGAAATGACTGCCAAGCTTAAGAATCTGATGCCTACCCAAGATGCTGATAAAATGCCTTAATTAATTTCAGTTGGGACTGTTGGAATACACTGTGGTCAGAAGAATGAACAGTTATTATATCTAAGTAATCTATATATATCTAACTAACCATTTAATTAAATAATTACATTGGTTTTTGTTTAAAATCTTGGATTTATTATAAATTCTTGTTTACTATCCTACAGTATATATAATGTATAATGCAGTACATGGTTCAGCCCATTAGTATTAATATATTCATTCATTCATCTTCAGTAAACTGTTTTATCTGGGTCAGTGTCGGAGAGGATTCGGAGCCTATACCAGTGACGGTAGGTGGATGAAAAGTCAGAAAATTATTTCAGATTTTAAAAAAAGATTAATGTAAACTTATTTAGTTATATTTTCTATGTTTTTATTATTGATTTATTCTGTTTTATTTGAGAAATTCTAAACAAAACATTCTAAAATTCTAAACAATAATAAAACATCATTATTTTTTGCAGTTTTCACTTTGTTGTGTGGATAAGGCAAACAGTCTTTTAAAACAGCTGACATGTGATTATTATCAACTATAACAGGCCAAAACCCTGTGCTGTTTTCTATATTAGCTATTTTAATGACATGAAGGTCATGGGTCAGACAGCCCATAAGTATGCCCAGCATGCCATCTTCACTTCTAATAGAAGTTAAAGTGTTGTCTCATTAAGAGATAGACTATATCCAACTATGTACTTCAAGGTGTGTGTTGGCACTTCAAGGGTACGGTAGTAATTCAGTGGACATATCCGTATGAGTGGAGACAGGCATTAATGAAAGCTTATATTGTGGTGAAGCTTTTTCAAAAAGATAGGGGCTTCTTTATTATGTTGACCTTCTCAAATAGTACCTTTGTGGTTTGTGACAATAAAGACTAATGAAGGTGATACTGTGGATGGTAAGATAACACATAGAAGAGATAGCTGTAAACTTAACCTGAATGCCTGTAACTTCTCTGGCTGTAATGGAGGCATCCTGGTGCAGTAGCAGGAAGAAAATACAGAGAAGCCTGGATTTGGCTTCTCCTCGATGTGAGAGTCATTGAATTATTGAATTGCACTGTAACTGCACACACACACACACACACACACACACACACACACACACACACACACACACACACACACACACAACCCCTTCATTACTTTTTGCTCTAAAGATTCATCCAGAAGGCCTATTGCTAACGGTTCATGAGAGTCTCTTTTTAAAAGAGGCCTCTCACCAGAGGTTGGGAATGTGCACATGTGCGTGTTTGCATACATGGACCCTTGAGAAGCCTGACACATTTATTATGTTTAATGTGATTCCTGAATCACAGTGATCGTTGCTAATGAAGCTCATGGGGTGTCTGGCCAGCTGTTTATTAGTGGAGCTGCTCCAAACCGCTTCCCAATTTTACTTTTTAGTATCTGGAGTGGGAGGGAGAGAGAGGGAGAGGGAGCGGGAGAGACAGAATAGATGGTCTGATAGAACACCAATGACAGGTAAGATGAAAGTGTGCGTGTTTGTGTGTGAAAAAAGATGACGAGACATACAGAGAGAGAGAGAGAGAGAGAGAGAGATGAATAGAAGTTGACCCAGTTTGCAGGTTCCCCGCATAGCTCTCAGTGAGAGCTGCAATAAATAGCAGGTGTGGGCTAGCACAATCCAACAGCTGCTTGGTGACTGTATGACTCTGTCTCCAAATGTATCAGACACTTGTCCAATTGGGTTTGTAAACACACTTTACCTAGCCTGTAGTGTATGTGTTCAGGGATATGATAGGTGTAACACCAAATGCACTCAGACCAAGTCTGGTGTCTAATGTGTAATCTAAGGCAACACCATAAAAGAGCAGAAACTCCATCATGTCAAACTATCAGCAATAAATTATCATCTAGAGATAGTTAGAGACTACTGCATGTTATGCATTTAACTTCTTATACTAATATAATAATAAGCATCAAGGTGCATAAATACAGCCGATTCTTCCGGGTGGTGTGTGTGTCTCTATATCCATGAGATGTTTTCAGTGTGTGTGTCAGCAGCTGAATGTGAGGCTCATTGGTTTTCTGGCACTAGCCATAAAACAACATCAACATAGTTCTACCCTCTCATTCGGTGACCCTGGCACCGACAGATGGCTTTCCGAGTAAAAATTAAAGCCCTTGAACCTTTCTTGTTGTGAGGTTTATTATTCTAGCTTTAAAAAAAAAACAGAGTGATGTGTCGGTTTGGCTTGCAGTCACGCCGGTAAAGGCTGTAAATAAAGCTGTGTGGCCTGAAGGATGGCTCCTTACGCATAAACCCCTGTAGATCATTCGCAATTTAAGCTCTCATATGCTCAATCAGCGATTTATATATACATTAGCCAGTATTTATATACTGTAGATTCCTGCTTGGTAGAAAGAACAGGACATGTGCCATATGCGTCATGACACCCTGTTGGCTCTGGAAGCCTGAGAATGGGAGATAAGCCCTGAAAAATAATGGGAAATGCCTACTGACAGAGGTGAGCTGGTGTAGTGGAGAGAAGCAGAGAGTGAAAGAAAATTTATTTGCTAAACTATATACAGAGAGAGACTGGACTGATTTGATACCCGATACACCATAACATGCCACCAGGGTACTGCTCAGCCAACGAGGGTGGGTCTGCAGTTCATCTATTCAGGGGAGCAGATTTGGGGTTTTAGTGGTTTAGTATTAATGAGTAAAGAGACACATTTTGGTTAAGTGGTTTGAGTATAGTGCTTCCTTGATGGCGTAGGCTGTTTTGAGAAACCTGATTCGTTAAGGATGTTTCCTTAAGGGAAACTGACATTATTAAGGCTAGGAGTGAGTTTTCCATCTTCCGTTATTGGACCCAGCCCAGCTAGTACCCTGTCTAGCTGCAGACTATGCTCTACTTCATTTTCTAAATTTAGAACTTGGATAAAGCAGAAAGTGCATCGGGAGGTATGCTTCCAGACTGAGTTCTTAAGAGACCCAGCAGAAATGTCAGGCTGTTTTTACTTTTTATCATGTGGACAAGAAGAGGTGGACAGGATGAAACCTACATTGATAAACATGTGTATTGGATATGAATATGGTAGTTGGATATTCTCTGTTGGTGTGATTTTAAGGGACTAATGTAATTATAGAACAAATCAGGGCTGTAGTGGTAAAAAAGAGGTGAGTAAATTACAGTCATGTCCAAAGTTAGTACCCCCCCCTTTTTTTAATTCTATGTTTTTTATGTAATAACAGAATCATTCCGAATATAGTGGGTCTCAGTATTATGCAAATACCACTTCAGACAAACAAAACTATATAACTTTTTTCACAGTGGCATTATTTATTTAACAAAAATGAACCTAAAAAAAACATAGGCATTATTACAGTCTCCACGATTCAATAGCTTGTAGATCCATATTTAGAGGCAAAAACTTTAAGTAATCGTTTTCTGTATGACTTTATAAGTCTCTCACATAATTTTGGAGCAATTTAGGCCCATTCTTCTTTACAACATTGCTTCAGTTCATGATGTTTTTTTAAACATTTTAACATTTTGATTAAAATTAGTTGGATTTTATGGTCAACTCAGTGACTGCAAGGTGCCCAGGTGTCTGCAAAATAAGCCCAAATCATCACCGCTTAACTTAACTGTGCTTGACAGTGGATATGAGATGTTTCTCCAAAAATGCTGTTTGGTTTTCACCAAACATGGTACGGGTCTCATCTGCCTATAGGCCACAGAAGACTTGTGGTTTGTGCATATGCAGGTTTGCCTGGATTTTAACATTTAACATGTAGTGTAGGCCTGTAGGGTCTGAGATGTAGCGCTTGGGTTTTCTCACAACATTAGGACCTTGGGGTGAATGTGCTGGGATGTCCACTCCTGGGAAGAATGGCAACTGTCTAGAATGCTTTCCATTCCACTTGAATGCTTTCCAGTGTGAATAATCTTTATCGCTGTAGAATATTAAACTTCAAATTGCTTTTGTAAGACCATTGCTTATGTCTTTCGCTCTTGGCATTTTGTCAACACACCTGAATATTACAGACCAGCAAACTGCCAAAACGTCTGCATTTATAGAGGTCTGCACACCTGCTGATGATCAATTAATCAAGGTTTACTGATGATTAGCAGCACCTGGCTGGAACTTACCCTTTTAAAATCTTTGGAAGCAGTAAGGGGATACTTAATATTGCTCACGTGTTTTTGCTGTTTGGCTTAATTTTTGTTAAATAACTAATTGCACCCCTGCGATGGATTGGCACCCTGTCCATGGTGTACCCTGCCTTGTGCCCTAAGCCTCCTGGGATAGGCTCCAGATCCCCGCGACCGTGAATACAGGATAAAGCAGTATAGAAGATGAGTGAGTGAGCGAGTGAGTGAGTGAACTAATTGCAGTGTGAAAACAATGTATATACATCTGAGGTTGCATATGCCTAAAACTAAGACCTGTTACTGTCAGATAATTTTAAAATTGTTTTTACAAAAAAAAACACCTAGAATTAAAAGAGGGGTACTGACTTTTGAACCTGACTGTATGAATTACGTAATCAAGGTAAGGTGGACCACAAGAAAACAGTAAAAATTGTCAATTGAAGTGAATTCATTGTCAAACAACAGTATGAAAGGAATGAACATAGCTGAAGCCCATGAAGTTTATTATTCAGGTTTTAGATTTTAACAGGGCAGACATTGATCAGGAGTCAGTATGTTGTGGCACAGAGAATTGTATACCAATGACCAACTGTTCAGCCGTCCAGCTAACTGAGACAAACAGCACATTAATCCTGTATGATTGGAAACCAGGATTATCTCATACAACAGACTGAATAATTAACTTAAACCCACTAAGTGTACAGAGAAGGTCTAGACTCCTTTGCACTGCTTGATCTGCTCTGATTGTTAAGGGGAAAGGAAAGGCTTGGAGGTAATACCTCAAGTAACATTACAAGATCTCTCTCTCTCTCTCTCTCTCGCTCAATCTGAAATCACTTCATGTTTGATGACTTGAAAGATGGCCCGAGCCAAATGTTGACTTTGTGTGAAAAGGTTAATGCAGTTGAGTGGAAGGGAAGGGTAAACAGAGAACAGATAATGGGGATGAAAGAAGAGTGGAGTGGAAAGAAATGCTCGTCAGAAGGTAAGCAGGATCCGGAGAAAAGGTCATGTCAGCACTGCTAATTGGGCTTCTGCTGGATGACACTGATGAGATGGCCGCATGCTCATGAAAAGCAAGGGTGGGAGAGGTCATCGAATATCTAGCTGTTGACTGGCAGCAGTGGCCAGAGGAGAGAGACAGAGGGGACTGAGTGAAAAAAAAAATGATGTCCATCAGGGAGGGAATCTTTGAGGAACAGTGCAAGGTAGAATTGCTCATTTGAAATTCTATTCCCTGTTCACAGCTTCAGGCCAGGAAGAGCTGAGAGAAAAGGTGAAGTGCAGAAAGGATACCAAAACGTGGGGGTTTTATGGGCCTCTAACTCTAACTAAAGATTTCATAGAAAGACACATCCTGTACTTTATCATCTTTTCTTCATCCTTTCCCCATTTTGCTTATGAACCCATACTGCTGTACTGTAGGTCCATGTACAATTCACCATGCACCATAATCTTAGTGTTCAGGCATAGTGCTGTATACAGTATTTGCATTAAAAGTAATGAACAAGCATCGCAAGTCAGGTGTCTAAATTAAAATGCTGCTACATATTAAACTTTTTAATGCCTTTATCAATGTATTTCAGGTCACTGAAGACCCAGCTTCATACAGTGTGACCAAAAAAAAAAGGCTTCAAAAGGCAGTATATTGTAACAATGCAATGTCTTACTTAAATACTTTTTCTGTGTACGTACCCTGCTGCAGGCACTTCTGGGAAAAGAGCAGAAACATAACAGACAAATAGATTGAACACATTGAGACACTTGCCACTATTTCCTCTTTTGTGATTTTTCTAAAAAAAAAAAAAAAACTTTACAAATGTAACATAAAATACTTCATCCATTTTTTCATTACACATATATTAGCTCATTTCAGTCTGACACTCAGATGATAAGCAAACAAACAAATAAATAAATATAGAAAATTATAAAAATGTGTCTACAAAATGCAGATGAAATTGCACAATGTATTGAAATTGCATACAGCTTAAATGCCCTATACTTTTCTGAGCATAAAAAGAAAAAGAGGCGTTAAGTTATTTTTTAAATTTCAGTAGGTCTAATGTCATTTTTAAAGTTATGTTCTATCTGCTCCATCTATTTCTGAGCACTAGTGTGCGGAATTATTTTATTTATTTATTTTTTAAAACACCCACAGACAGCTGTTTCTCTACAGCAGTTTCAAACACAACAACTGTGGCGAGCAAACCTCTAGTGGCTTAAATATGCAATAATAATAATAATAATAATAATGCAATAATTCATTTGTAAACTTCTAAATTCATAAACAAATCACTAATCTATAAAAAATAATCGATTAATTCATTCTTCAAATAGTTAAACACACCGTTAAGTGTTGAAAGCTCGTTCTCAAACTGATCGTTTATCGTAATGAGATTTTATGTTAATGTTTTCTGTTATTCTTGTCAGTTCAATCATTGCGCCAAATTGTGTGCTGCCAGTCATTTCACCTATTGGAACTGACAATCCAGAGTATGTTAATAAATGCATTCGAATTTAGCAAATATTTATACATTTTTTGTGGCATTCCTTTCTTGTTCAATATTCGCCAAAGGATTATTCACATGATGGGATCAGAAGTCTGTCAGGTCTTTCCTGTGCTGTCTGCACTTCTTACAGGTTTTCGCAAATCACAAATGACAGATACCTTCGTCAGTCTGAGGCTCTAGAAGAATGTACAATGACATGTAGGGCACCATGATACTGTCCATGCTAGCACATTGCGAGTCACTTGCAAAATGTTGTTTCAGATAAGACACACACAGATACACACACAACATATAGAGATTCAGTCCTGGGGAAGTTTATATTCGGTAATGAAAAAAAGGATTTAAAGACATCTAGAGCTACAGATATATTATACTATATATACACAACATTCTGATCACATGCCTAATATTGAGTAGATCCCCTTTTGCTGCCAAAACAACCCTGACCCATTGAGGCATGGACTCTACTTGACCTCTGAAGGTGTGTGGTATCTGGCACCAGAAGATCCTTTAACGCCTGTAAGTTGTGAGGTAAGGCATCTATGGATTTGACTTGTTTTTCCAGCACATTCCACAGATGCTTAATTGGATTGGGATCTGGAAAATTTGGAGGCCAAATTTTGACAACACCTTGAACTATGTTCCTCAAACCATTCTTGAAACTGTTTGCAGTGTGGCAGGAGGCATTATCCTACTGAAAGAGGTCCATGAACAGGTGTACAGATTAGGTGTAGGTGGTACAGTAGGTGTCAAAGTAACATCCACATGACTGGCAGAATCCAAGGTTTTCCAGCAGAACATTGCCCAAAGCATTAAAGTAGGTCCAGCCATCAGAACCAGCATTAACTGTTTCAGCAACAGCTGTAGCTGTTCTATTGGTTAGGACTACACAGGCTACCATTTGCTCCCCACGTGCATGAGTCATGACTGCAGATGACCCTGTCTCCGGTTCACTTCCTTGGACCAATTTCAGTAGGTCCTGACCTCTGCAGACTGGGAACATCCCACAAGAGCTGCAGTTTTGGAGTTGCTCTGACCCAGTCGTGTAGCCATTACAATTTGGCCCTTGTCAAAGTCACTTAAAACCTTTCACTTTCACGTTTTTGTTGCATTCAACACAAAATGTTCACTTGCTGTCCAATATTTCTCAGCCACTTCCTGGTGCCATTGTAAGGAGATAATCAATGTTATTGAGGTTATATACCACCCCTCATTTCTTTATTAAATAAAATTTAATTATGTAGATTAAATGAAAGAAATGGGAACAAACATTTTACTGCAACTAAGTGCCTAAAGATAACATAAAAAAATTGGTTGTTTATGTAAAAATCAGTACCCTTCTTTCCCCTCTTGTCTGTTCCAACCCCTCACTATTCAGCATCACCAGTATACTAATCACCAGCCTGATCACCTGTCATCATCTGCACCTGAGATGGTTAGATGGTTTTATTCGCTACATGTGTGGCTTAACAAAGAAAAACATTCCTCTGTCCAGTTTCATTCCTCTTCATTCCAGTTTCATTCCTCTGAAACTGGACAGGTACGGGAACTGGACTGAAGATTAGCACCAAAAATTTGAGAGCAAAAGCAAAAAATGAGAAACAAAAAAGTCCTTCAGGAAGCCTGAAGAACTATTATACTATAAAAAAAAATACAAAAAGGTTTGGCTGCTTGGAAGCAAAGTATGAAGAAATGAAGGGTGGCTCAAGACTGTTGCACAGTACTGTTTGGCAAATCTGAATCGTATACATTTGAATTGTATCATGATTGTATTGTATTGAAATTCTTGTTTAATGAATTCCAATAAGTAAAATAGCATGGCTTGAGTCTGGTTTTCTCGATAATGAAAAAAGAAAAATCTTATTTAATGATGCAATTCCAAAGAGGTACTAACACTAAGTATTAGTAAGATTCAGACATATTTAGGCAGACCTGTAAACCCAAGTAGGGAAGCATGTGTCTGACGCATGTGTCTGCATGATGTTTTGGCTCTTCATCCAAAATAATCATAACAGATAGAAAGCCAAAGTAATATACTGTAAGCTCGGCTGTCAAAAAAAGAAGTGCAAAAAAGATTAAGACCCAGCTTTCTTTCTTTCTCTTTCTTTTCCCCTTTTTTGTATATTTGGCAGAATACAACCAGAATCCAACATGTTCTGGCACCTAAGTGGTGGAATGCACTTCCTCTATATGTCTCTACAGCTAAGTCTCTGGCGATTTTTAAACGACATCAACAGACATATCTGTTTCTTCAGTACTTGGGCTAAAACCCAGTGTAAGGATCTATCCAATGATGGAAACTACAAAGCACTTTTGTAATTCGCTTTGGATAAGAGCATCTGCCAAATGCCTAAATGTAAATTTAAACATGTTTCCTAGACTGCCATAGATACATGGTTATAGTATTCTTTATTAGGGAAGGTTTCCTGTTGCCCCATCTGCTGTTGTGAACCTGACGGGCTGGGGATGTAATCACTACTTTAAAAAGCTCTGTACGAATTCCATCAGGGCCAGCACTCCTGTTGTTTTTGTCTTTTTATAGTTGACAGAACTTCTGTGAACTGCAGTGGTTCACAGACAGGGGGCCTTTGGGAGATCTGGGCAAGAGGACAAGGCTGATATTTTGGTGGAATAATACGTGTTGAGGTTGGTGTTCTGAGGTTGGTGTTCTGCATAGTCCTGATGCTCAGGACTATGCAGTGTGAACCAAAGTTTACTTTTTGAGGAGTGCTGAGCCAGCAGCAGACCGACCTGGAGTGATGATGCATTTTTGAGGGCAAAAAAGTTTTAAGAGCAAAGTGTTGTTTGTATACCGTTGAATGTTTTGTGCTTGTCTGAGACACCACTCGATTTTCTATGAATCTGTCTGTTTCATTGCAGATTGCTATCCACTTTAAGAGGAAGGCTGAGGACTGCAGCTAGAAAGAAGGGCTTTAAGTGCTCTATGTTTATCCGCTAGAGATGCCTGAATCTCAGTGGCTTTGTCATCAATGTAGAACTATTACCTTGTGTTAATGAAGCCACAGTTATCTAAGGCAGCATGCATCGTGACTCATCTCAGTTTGGATGTTTTTATCCTCTATTTCAAAAGAGCAGTCAGGATGGTTATCAGCTTGAGGCTCTAGAGCAAGCACTAGTTTCTGCCAATATGTGTGCAGGACCTCTGGGCAACCTAGACCCCCTAATATTGAGTTTATTGTGTGGTGGCAGCTGCATGCAAGATGGCCAGCCAGATTCCTAGATTAATTTTGGACCAGCTAGTCTGTGAGCAGTCTAGCATTTGCTTACAAGAAGGCTGAGCAGCTTGGTCCTAAAATACAGCTGTTCAGTAACAAAGTTGCAGAAGAAAAATGCTATACCAGGTTTTATCTTCACAGTGACCAGCAGGTCTGTTGACTCTGTGTAGCTGGGAATTCTCAACCAAACTACATATACATAACCTTCCCTGAATGCCAGCACAAGAAACCGATTTGATGTAAAGGTGAGGGTAGTAATGACTTTTCATCATTTTGACTTGGGTCAAATGTTCTACCAATTGGTTCTGATATTTTATGTAATTTTATTTTATTTTATTCATTAAGGGAATTTTCATTATATTCTTCACATGTTTTCAATTGAAGGATGAATTATTGTAAAATATTTCAAGCCTGCGAAGAGCTTAGAAAAGTTTGATAAGTTCACATTCTTCTTCTTTCTTTGCAGTTATGTTTTTCAACTTGGCATTACTAATTAACAGACTAAAGTATGTAGGTTTGTTTCGAAGGTCAATTGTTTAATTTTAGCCACTCTAAGTCCTTACTAATCACCACACAACCTCTGATGCAGTGCCACATGATGACAGAGCTATTTTATTTAGTCGTGGTGTTTAAAAATGAGCAGACCATTCGAAAACATTTAACACCTTTATAAGCTCCAAAAGCTTTGGCACTCTGAGTTATGTAGACTCCTACTGTATCTGACCGTAAACATCTCTAGCAGAGCTGTGAGTGAAGACCTTCATGTTCTGAAATCTAAAGCACTTGGCTCCACTCGTTTCACTACATTGCTCCTTTCTCTACCCTTATTTATTTTCCTTTTTTCTCCCTGCCTCCTCTGCCTGCTCTGTGACTCAGAGACAGCTGGCATAAGGATACTGAGTCTTTATTACCCTCCTATCAGCCTTGTGCCACTCCAGGAGATTTGGGTCCTTTAGTTGGCAAGTGCCAAGGTCTGCGTGGTTTTATAGTGTTGATAGGCCAGTGTCAATGCATGGCCAACTCCGCTGGCCCCTAGGCACACATCACACAGACCTACTTACACACACAAGCTGTAAAGCACAGCTGAGGGTCTGCCTCCATGTTTTAGCGCAGTTTTATTTGTTATGTTTGATGCTCCAATACAGGCAGCATCTACACCCTCTGTTTGTTTACCTCATTTATTCCTCTCCCCCATCCCCTTTCAAAACCTCCAGGCTTCCTGATCCTCAGGCTTAGCCTGTTCTTGCTCTTACTTAACACTTGGACAGGAACAAACGATTGTTAATGGCAGTTGCATGAGGTAAAAAAGGTGAGGCAAACTATTAGCACCCGCAAGGGTTTGAATGCAGAAGCTATCAAGAGGAGAGGAATCGGAGCACATATAATACAGAGAGAGATGGACCACATGAAGCTATATCTGTTTATTCACTCAACACAGTGCCATGTTGTTTATTTCCTGCTGAGACTAATCACACCATGCGGGACCCTTCTCTCCTACGCTGTTATAGGTTATTTTATTTACTGATCAGGTATTCATTTATTTACATACCATTATCATGCATGCGCTTCAAAGCCCTGGGCCTTATTATTGTCATTCTGCTGGAGATTGAGCACTCTCACTCATCAAGCAAAAAAGCTTATTATATTAATTTGACTTTCTTTTCACAGACTCTGCTTGCACTACCCAATTGTGAGAGGCAAACACTAAATGGCACTTTGTTTCAGGAGATCACAGCAGGGTTTGTTATTGAGAACAGCGGCTTGTTTTTCCACTCAAAAGCTTGTCATATTAACCAACTGCCAACTGATACCGTTACTATGGGTTTAACTAGATCCATTGGCAGCACTGATTTTTTTTGGTACTAATTATTATAAAGCTCTTTCAGCAACATAGACCCCAAAATGTATTAACAGCCTAATGATTTATGGAAATCAGAATGGTTTCACTTTTGCAAATTCACATTACTGAACTAATCTATTATAGCATCCCAAGTGGTGCAACAGAAAAGCATGATGCCTTTCGTCCAGAGATTGCAAGTTTGACTACGTAAGCGCCCAACAGCTATTTGTGACCATTAGCACCTGGCTCTGCTCTCTGGGTGGAAGGGATGGCATATTCTTCATTCACATTCCCTGTCAGTCAGAATGATAAGTATGTGGAAATAGGTAATTAGCAGTTCTACGGTATGCAGCTGGTTGCCCATATCTCAGAAAAAAATGTCTTAATCTTTGACCTCATTGGGTGGTAGCTGGGGAAAGGGACAAAATTGGAGACAAAAATAAGGGGAAAAAGTTGTAAAGATTAAAGGTAAGCATGGAGCTAATGATAACTTTCCCTTATGACTTTGTCTTAAATTGAATAATAACAACCACCTATAATGTCTTCCTGTAATTAAATGAGCTGTTAATGGCAGCATGGTGGCTTAGTTATTAGCATTGTCACCTTGCACCTCCAGGCTATCTGTCTGCGTGGCTGTCTTTCTGTCCTTAACCCCACAGGCCACAAAGATACATTCTAGATTGTTTGTAATGTATGGCTGGGTATGGGAATGTGTGGGCTTGTACCCTGTGGTGGCTTGGCACACCATTTAGTGTGTACCTGCCTTGTGCCCTAAGTTCCCTGGTATAGGCTCTAGGCCCCTATCTGTTACTGCAGATTTTGTCTTCTGGATGAGTGTGTTAATATGAAAAAACTAATTTGATTTTTTCAAAATGTTGTAGATATTGATGGTAAAGAAAGAAATATATTACTAGACAGTAGCTTCAGATACAGTATATTTTATTATTGTGGGAATTTATCGGAACAGACAAAAGCTTTTGAGACAGATAAAGTTTGTGGAATAATTGTGAGAAGGGGAATAACCTTCTAGACAATTTCCTTAGGCAGTGTACCAAAGAGAATTCATGAAGCTTTAAGGACACAGTATGACACCAGATATTCATTTTATTTTGTGTATAATTTATATATTAGACACGTAGATGGTGTCAAATTAAATCGAAAACTTGAATAAATGAGTGGAGAAATGTTACATTAAATGCAATTTTTAAAAAATGATTAGAGCTTACTGTACAGCTTATGACAATAAAAATTCCAGTATCTCAGATTATTAGAATGTCTCCTAAGATCAATCTAAAAAGCATTTCCAGAAATTCTGAAGAAATATGTAAATTTATGCACTCGTTGGTTCTAACATGCATCTCTCAATGCAGCTTCACAAACATATCGTCAGTAATGTTACCCGAGGTCATCAGGTGTTTCGAATCTTTCAACATCAGACACCCTCGTCCGTTCGACCCAGGCAGGGGCAATTGGCCCCCAGCTTGTGTCTAAGTAGCTTGTGTAGTCCACTGATCATCCCAATCAAAAACTGTCTAAAAGTGCATCCCCCCCATAATTTCAAAAAGTGAAATTATGATATATTCTAAACTCTTTTCATGTAAAGTGAAATATTTCAATATATCTTTTTTTATTTTAAGTTTGATAAGTACAGCTTACAGCTAATCTCAGAATATTCGAATATTTCCTAAAATCAATCCACGAAGGATTTCTAAAAATTATTTTAAAAATTATGTTCATTTTTACACTCACTTAATCGGTGCTCCTTTAGCACAAATGGCTGCACCAATGTTTCATGGCATGGATGCGATCAATCTCTGGCACTGCAGGAGCAGTATTGAAGACAAGGTTGCTTTGATAGCAGGCTTCAGCTTGTCTGTAGTGTTGGGCCAGTTTCTCACCTTCCTCTTGACAATACCCCAAAGATTCTCTATGGGGTTCAACTCAGGCAAGTTGTCTGGGCAGTCAAGCACAGAAATATCATGATCAGCTAACCAACTAGTGGTAACTTTGGCACTGTGGGTAGGTGCGCTTAGTCCTGTTGGAAAAGTAAATTGGCATCTTCATAAAGTTTTTAGCAGACAGAAGCTTGAAGAACTGTGAAATATCCTGGTAGATGGCTGCGTTGGCTTTGAACTTAATAAATTATAAAGGACCAACACCAGCAGATCGCATGACACCCCAAATCATCGCCAACTGTGGAAACTTTATACTGGATGTCAACTTGGATTCTTCTTCCTCACCTTCATTTCCAAATGAAATGCAAAATTTACTTTCCTTTGAAAAGAGTACTTTAGACCACTGAGCGATGGTTCAGTTGTTTTTCTCTGTAGTGCTGGTAAAATGCTCCTCTGGCTCAGGAGTTGCTTGATGCTAGGAAGCAACAATTGTAGATCATATCCTGAAGACATCTGTGTATGGTGGCTATTGATGCACCCAGCCTCATTCTATTCCTTGGGAAGATCTCCCAAGTTGTTTAATTAGCTTTGCTTGACAATCTTCTTGCTTGTGCCCATTTTCCTACCACACTTTTCCATTCCAGTCAACTTTTTATGATATGCTTCTATTAAACTTTCAACTTTCAAAACTTTCAGCCAGCCCTTTCAGCAATTACCTTCTGTGGCTTACCCTCCTTTGGGAGAGTATTGATGATTATCTTCTGGACAACTGTCAATTCAGCAATCTTCCCCATGCGTGTACAAAACTAGACTGATAGATACTGTATTTATATTGTATAAATAGTAATTTAATTATTAACTTTTAACTTATAAATGAAATATTCAGATATTTTGAGATTCTGGATTTTTTTGTGAGATATAATCATTGTCGTCATATAATTATTGAAATTAAAACAAAGGCTTCAAAGATTTTACTTTATGTGTAATGGAACTTGGATATATGAGTCTCACACATTATGAAACAACACCTTTTCCACCATATAATTTTTTTTAGATTATATTTTTGATCCAAAATTATTGTCCTGTGTAAAAGCTTTAGGACATTACTCCAAAGCAACGTGGGTGACTACTGTGATGGGTTCTATGCTATAATGTGCAATTAGTGTACAGCTCGTGGGTGTATGATGGCTTGTGTGTGTCTGTGTCTTTGTGTCTGTGTAATCTCTTCAAGGATGAAAATGTGTCTTTTCCCAGCTCAGGAAAGCTAACTGAATGGTTAGTTGAGTGTGAAAATGATGTAAATCATAAATATGCTGGATGACATATTAGCTGAAATAAAATATTAGACATTGCTCTCCACCACCATCACCAAAATACCAATTAAGGAAATATATTTTGGAAAAATAGTGTTCACACTGCAATTACAGTAATTGACATTCCTCTATCCATAGTGTATCCTAATTTCCTAAGTGCTCTAAGTTCCCTGGGATGGATGGATGGATGGATGGATGGGTGGGTGGATGGATGGATGGGTGGGTGGATGGATATATACATACAGTAGGAAAGATACAGGCAGTTACATGATGTTTGAGTGGATGAGTTTTTTTTTTTTTGCCAGTGCCATACCTCCTTGATTTCAAAACCTCCTTGAGAGGTTCTCAGTAGTTCCACCAGTTCATCATGAGATCCAATCAAACTTGTGAAGGACCTACAGTACACTCAGATCTGCTATGGTAGAACCATATATGGCATAACCATGTATGAGAACCATAAAGAAATTAAGGATTTCACAGTTTGGTAACATGTGGTGACACTGTAGGATGCAGATGATAATATAATACTAATACCTACAGTATACAGGCGTGACAGGGGTTAGCACTGTCGCCTTGCACCTCCAGGGTCGATAGTTTGATTCTTGTCTTTGGGTCTGTGTGTGTTGAGTGCTTGGTGGGTTTCCTCCCACAGTTTAAAGATAATCAGATTAGGCTACTTGGTGCTTTTTAATGGCCCATACTCTGTGAGCGAATGTGTGAGTGTATGGGTGTACCCTGCCTAGTGCCCTGAGTCCTTTGGAACAGGCTTCCGGCCCCCGGCGACTCTGTACAAGATAAGGGGTATAGAGAGTGAATATACAGAAGTAGGAGTTAATATGAAGAGTGATATCAGCCCATTTCTGCTGAACACAGATTCAGAGGACAGTTAAATGTCCCCTATGATTTGTCCAGTGTGTGAAATTCCCCTGCTTTATCTGTACACTTCATAAAGTTTAATAGCAAACCAAAGGTAACCTGCTATTTCTACTAGCAGCAGGGGGCTATTTCCAGAACACAGATGCTCTATTATGAAAGCAGTGGACAAAATAATAATATTAAAAGATAGAATCTATTACACTCATTGTCATGAAAGATCTGATGTTAGGTTTTAAAGTACATGGAGCTCATTTATTACAGCATGGACAAATAGAGTTTCTGACAAGAGGGTTATTGCAATCTATTGCAATTGCTATTGCTTTTTCAATATTAATCTTGTATTCGGTAATATTTCACTGTGCATTATCTTGGAGTCCTGGCAAGAAAACAGAGCCTGCATGATGGAGCATATTATAGTCAAATTTAAAGGATGGTGATTTATAGTGTATAAAAATGCAAATGAAATTCTGTTTATACAAATGCTTCATTAGTTTAAATTGGCAATGAAAGAAATGCTGTATGTTTAGAGTAGTGTTAATTTTGTCAGCTATTTTCAATTTTAGTCTTAGCCTTAGTCCCGGGATAAATGTCCCTGTTAGTTTTTATCATATTTAGACAATCTTATCCTATTTTTGTTTAGTCAAGTCTTAATCGACTAAAATTCTGGACATTTTAGTTTAGTTTTAGTCAGAGGAACCCTCAAGTATTTTAGTCTAGTTTTAGTGAAAATGTAACATTTTAGCAATAAGATTATTATTAATTAATCCTACAGTCAATCAATTCTAGCCAAATCCCTTTTTTTGTTTGTTTTTCACAAAATAATTATCATAACCTTTTAAAGTTTATCTTTTTTTAACCATCACAACAACTGCTGCATGTCCAATACTCTTTTGTTAACTACAAAACAATAGAAGCAGAATGGTCAATGCAGTGTTTAGATTTTTTTTAAATATGAGTTTACACACTTGGACTGTTGTAGGGATACTGTAGCTCCTATGGGTCACAATCATTTGCTAGCCTATTAGCTTAATGTGTTTGGCAACAGTTTAACTACAAAATAAAATACATCACAATATAATTATGTTAACATGTGGTAACATGAGTAATACTGCTGTGATGATGAAGAGTTAAATAAGACTGAGCTTGTAACATCCCGTCACTGCGCGCGCAAACTGCTCCTGATATGCCGCGCGCCGTGACCCAGGAAACAACTGCTGCTCATGCCATAATGAATGAACACCGTATCGCAGTGGATTGTGACGAAAATTATATATTGACGAAAATAAAGACAGATGTTTTATTAGTTTTTATTTTTTTAAACCACATTTTAGTCTCGTCTTTTTTCGTTCATCCGTTCGTCATCGTCTCGTCACTGTCTCGTCTTAGTCACAGGAAAGAAGGTCGTCAACAAATATTTTTTGTCATTATTTCCGTTGATGAAATTAACACTAGTTTAGAGTCTAGAAGGGGAAATAAAGGGTAGACAGTAGATAGCAGATACAGCCAGACATAATATTTAGTGTTCATGTTTTTTTATGATTTCATTGTCACTCTGATAGTTTGAGTTTGATTGTTGTGTTTGAAAAAATATTTAATTTGGAACAAACATACATGATTTAATTGCCAAAGCTTTTAGTGAGAGCAATATGGAGATACATATTTTCTTCCTAAAGTACCTTTGCACCAAAAATATCTCCAGTGTGGAAATAAACAAAGCTGTAAAGCAGGCCAGCTCATGTTAGGGCACAATGAGTATTTAGCAGATAAGGACCATTCTTGGAGGCAGAGCCAAATCCTCAGTTGAGTGGCAGACAGTGCAGAAATATATTACAAGCAAGCTCTTCTAGCTGTTCCACTTTCATGTAGCTGCATGAAAAATAATGGGGGAAAAAAGCAGTAATTATAACATTACATTTACCGTCCACTTTATTACGAACATGTGTACTTCATGCTCATTCATGTAATGCTCCATCCAGGCAATTATACAGTAACAGTGCAATGCTTTCTCTGTGTTTGAGTATTTTAGAAACTGTTGATTTTTACTCACTACATGAATGAAGTTTGCACAGGATATTATAAGGTCCAGTACTCTGTGAGCAAACGATTTGTTGATGAAAGAGGTCATTGCAATTCTGATTTGATCTGAGGAAAAGGCTACAGTAATCACAGTAAACAACCAGGGTGTGCAGAAAGGCATCTCAGAAAGCCGAAACTTTAAGGAAGTTCCCAGTGAATGAATATTAATTAGCTTTTTATTGTCTTACCTAAAACAGTTGATCAGCTTTCTCACTGAAGTGATCCAATTACACAGCTATACACGGTGCCATAGAATTGGGTCACTGCTGAGTTAAAAGACAACCTGTTGTAAACTGTTTCTTTCATGTAAGGGCTACTGTTCAACGCAGAAAGTACAGTATCTCTCTAAGCATGATTCTTGTTTCCTGTTCTTTATTGCTAAATGACTACATGGGATTTGAGATCTCATTTACAATTTTAGTGTGTGTGCTTGTTATCCAATGCTATATTTACCTCTGGTTTTTATTTTTTCTTTCCTCTATGATGTTCTCATGTAAGATCGCTTTGATTCATAACTGCAAAGTTATTAATAGTAACAACAGCAGATTTCTTCCAATGTATTTTCCCCAAAAAATTGAGTTTTATCTCTTAATTTAAATTCAGAAAGTGAACAATGAGGAAATTCTAGTTGGCAGTCAAAAAATCTGACGTAAGAAATAGCTTCTTACTTGAAGCAGTAAGAAGGAACTTGCATCAGAGAATGTAATACTTGCACTGCTCGCAAAGTCACTGGAGAAAAACAAGGATTTGTTTCATCTGGTATTTGCTGGAATAAAACCACAGTAAAAAAAAAACATGCAAAATGAAAAGCAAAGCTCAGTCTTGAATCATAGTAAGGTTTTACCTTCCAGTTATTAACGCTTTACACTTTATAGCTTACACCTAACTGGCCAGTTGCTCTGTGGGTGTTATGATGTAAGTGTGAAAAGGGGCATTAATTCAAAATTTGTTTATTTGCCACCAATTTACCCTGGAAACCTGTTCTATTAAACTTGACATAACCACATCATAAATTTCCTATGTACTCAGTAACAGTTTAAGTTATGGCCGGGCAAGTAGTTTTAAGTAGTTTTTAATTTATCGAAACCGACATTCAAAACCTCTAATCAACGTAATCTTGCCCATGTAAAATCTTTCATGGTTTTTGTTTTTTAAATTCTCTCTCCACTGTGTGTTTATGTACTGTCCCCTTAAAAACATACTACATGTGTGTAGTCACATGACTCCACCGGAAGCAGTATGAAAGAAAGCTCTTTTATTAGAACAAACATTCCAGCTTTAATATTTGAGCACATTTTCAGTACAAGCCTTGTCAATGAACATATAAGGGCAGAAAATAGACAAAATAATCATTCTTCAATCGAGGTAAAATGAATAGTTAATCATAACATTGATTTGAGGGTTGTGTTAAGTCTGTTTGTATAGTTGTGTTAAAGTACTGCAACTGCTGTATTGTTTGTTCACACAACATGTTGTGTCACATGCAGACTTTTCCTAAGCATATTGTAGAATATATTGTACTATGCTTGTGGTTTCTAAAGTGTCAGCCAGTCCATCCCTGGGAGGCACAAGAGTACTGCAGGGGAGGTACAAAGATTTGGAATGAGTGTGTGAGAAATAAAGTGCACTGTAGTGCCATGCACACTCAATCTGTGACCGGCACTAGGACCCGGAAGTAATGCGGTCGCGAACCAGGAGGTATAAGAGGAGTAAACAAACCACGGCTTATCGCTCAGTCATTGAGTTCGCCCATGTCGGTTCAGATCGTCCGTCTG
>JAQMYJ010000003.1:15434825-15478416 GCA_030014305.1 Clarias laeviceps | reverse complement strand
GATTCATACACACTCACATTCCATACAAACTTAAATAATTCTTTTGATTGTGTAAAGCTGCTTTGCGACAATGACAACGCTATACAAATAAAATTGAATTCAATTCAATTGATTGGATAATCACTGCAGTAATTAATATGGTTCAACTGGCACAAGCTATGTAACCCTAATTGATGCAGTGAGTAGTTTCTAATTTCTTAAAAAAACAAAGATATACCCTGTGGTAGTGACAGATGTTACTCTTGGTTAAGAACTGTAAAACGCATACAGTATACTGTACATATACTGAATTACCATGATAGCATGGGCATATTTTAAGATTACAATACGAGGATTCAAGTGGCCCAAATTGTGAAAGAGTGGTTCAGGTAGCATGAGACATCATTTTCACACATGAATTGGCCACAACGTAAACCCTATTGAGACTCTTTGGGATGTGCTGCAGAAGACTTTACACAGTGGGCCGACACTCACATCATCAATATAAGATCTTGAAAAATGTATTTGACTCTGGAAGGAAATAAATGTTGTGACATTTCATACGTTTATCGAAATGATGCCATGGCGGTAATCAAAGCAAAAGCGGTCCAATGAAATATTAGCTATTGCCAGGCAGTGTATATATCAATGCATCTCAGGCGAAAATAGATAGAACAGAAATAGAAGATGAATGAAAACCTTCTTGATAAACATAGCAATGTAAAAATGTAAAATAAACTCATCTAAAAACAGGCACCTGCAATTCCACCACATGCATCATCATATATCATTATGAGATAGCATCCTAGTGGTGTGATGCAATGACACTATCTGTGTCTGTTTCCTGCTCAAAATATTTGTACTGTATCTGTATTGAGATATAAACCTGAAGTAGGTGTTGCCAAAATCTGAAAGGATTTTTTAACCACGGTGGCCCAGAAAACACTGTAAAACACTGGGAAACCCAGTGGTAGATATGCCAGCACTGACTGGGAATTTTGGCTCTCAAAGTTCCTCATCAGTCCAAGTTCATAATTGGTCTCAACTAGGGATATATTTAGAGCTTAATTTAAAGAACAATTATTCTGACCAGGCAGTTACTATGTACTGTAACTGTATAGATCCACTACGTGCTGTATATTACATTGTCAAAAATATGTGGACACTTTAGTAATCACACCCATATATTGCGATTTTTTTTCCCCACTTTAGATTTAATCCTGTCTACAGGTGCGTGGTGGGCCTGAAGCCTATCCCAGGAGACCTAGGGTACAAGGCAGGGTACATCCTGGACAGACAGGGTGCCAATCCATCGCAGAGAGATTTAGTTCCTCTCCTCTGGGTAATTATAATCTTCAGGCTACTGGGAAGGATCTCCACTACATTGTGCAATATAGCTGTGGGGATTTGCTCATTCAGCCACAGGAGCATTATGAGGTCAGTTACTAATGTCAGGTGAGGACGCCTGGGGCACAGTCTGCATTCCAGTTCAGTGCTGACTCAAGTTCTTCACCAGCAAACCTCAGCAAACCGTGTCTTCATGGAATTCCCTGTGGCAGTGTCATGCTGGGCAATCTTTTGGCTCCTTAGTTACAGTAAAGGGAAAAAGTTTATTAACAATATTTAAATGCGTTTATTTTTAGAGAGTTTGGAATTTATTGAAGTTTGGAGAAAGACCACACATATGTCATGGAAGTAATACTTCTATACATACAGTAGTTTTATTTGCATAAAGTCAGAAAAGTCAAAAACATTAATTGATTATGTGGTGGCCAGATGCATTTATTGCTCATTTTGGCTTTGTACAGCTTCAGACAGACTCTGTGAAGTGGTAAGCTTAAATTCACATGAAATGAATGAAAGAATTAGTCTCTATTGTCAGGACTCTAAGCAAAGCTAATTTAATTGAAGGCATGTAGGAGAAGGAGCAGGCTTTCATTTGTTTACAATAAGATGCTATCATTCACATTGTTTAGTCTTTGAACTGATACAAATGCAAGACACTGAGAACTGTCCTCAGCCAGACAACAACCGAGCAAGCATAGCTGACTTCATTAGGGAGCTAAAAAGCTGGCTTGTGTTCCGAACTGTTAGAGTGGAAGTATAGTGGGGATTTGATGAAACATGGACATTCGCATGCAAATCTTCCAAACAAATATTGACATTCTCAAGTGGCTCCAGTGTCATGCTGATGGAGGGATTTCCATGTGCTGTCTCCGAGTCCACCCTGTTGTACTGTGCATGAGGCAGATGATATGCATCACACTTGGCAATATAGGTCTTCTTTTGCATTTAAATGAGGACCTGACCTCGACCATACATCACTGTTGAATTTCTTAGCCATCCTCTAGCTCCACATTCCTTCCACATGGGGAAATAACACTGTGCCAAATCTGTCAGCCTAGGTGCCGGCTTTAGCAGCTGACAAGTTCCTGGTGTGGGCACAAGGGACTAATGCATGTTTAAAGATTGCACAGTGATGGAAGACTTGAGATTAAACTGGGTTGTGAGGGTTTGGGTAGAATCCAACCAGACAAGCGAGAGAGAGAGCTGGTTTCTCCTTGGGAGAAGTGGTGAGCATGAGTAAGCTGCCTCCAGGGAATTCACATTAAAAACCAAACCTGCACATCTCACGGGCTCTTCAAAGCAAAGGCAAGTGAGTACTATTAATCCCGGGCTTTTCTTGTGAGGAACTGAGGCGACTGCTTTTTGTGTGTGCCTGCGGGAGAAATAAGGTAATGAGATCACACAAGTTATAGCTTTTATTGAGCTAGTTTGAGCCTCCTCTGAGGCTTTTTGTTGGCATGAAAAGAGGCAGAATTTAATCCATTTTAGAGAAGACAGACCTCTTTAATCATGCCACAATAATCTAAGTTACGTTTGGGCCATATGGATGACAAAGTAGAGATGGTTAGTCATAGTATTTTGGTTCCTGTGACTCTCTACAAGGCTCTTGTTCTTCTTAAATGCTGCGTTGATATCTAAATTATGGATTATGGATGGAGCAGGTTTGTTGTGGGCAGCTTGCACAAACACACACACACACACACACACAAAAGGATAAAAACCTTCTGTTTTCATATTTCTATGATTATTCAGTTTGCCTAAAGGAAACGACTGGTGGGTGGCACAGTGGTGCAGCAGGTAGCATTGACACCACACAGTTCCAGGGTATGTGGATCAAACCTGTACTCTGGTTACTGTAATAATATGTAGCCAAGTGTTCTTGTGTCTCCTTGTGACTGCATGAGTTTAAATTGCACTAAATTGCCCCTAGGTACAACTGAGTATATGTCCAGTGATGGACTGGCATCCCATTCCCTGTGTATACAGTACTTTGCTCATTCCCAGCGGGTAGCAGTGCCACCTCACATTGCTGCCTCATAGCTCCGTGGTCCGGAAAATGATCCTAAACTCAGGAATAGCTCCTCAAGCTGATTTAAATGTTCTCCCTGTAATTCATCATGAAGGCTTCCTCTTGATTATCCACTTGCCTCCAACTGTCCAAAAACATGCATAACATAGAATAGCTGTAGTGGTCCATAGGTGGGAAATTATGGACAGATCCCTGCAATGGATGGCCATCCCATCCAGAGTGAATTCCCCAGTCTTGTTTCTAGTGCTCCCCAGTCTCAATCCTCTCCAACCCTGACTAGAATAAAGCACTTACTCAGTGAATGAAGAAATGTAGACACTAATTCAACTCAAGCGTTTAAAAGTTTGAAATACAGTCCCTTATCAGGTAGAAGGTGTTGCTAGGAAATCAAGGCTGTGTAACTAATAAGGCTGGAGTCAACTCCATTATCATGCAACCTTGCTCATTTCCTTGAAGAGCCATCAATGTTTTCTCAAAATTAGCTACTGTGCGTCTATTCTCACTAGCTGAAGATGCCTCACTGCACAACTGACAGCAGCATTGTAGCTAGCTTGTATACATCATTGCTCTCTTACGTTGATAGTATACAGGTTATACTGTAAGAAGAGACAGAAGAGAATAAAGCCAACCAAAAAGTAGATTTCATACAGGTCATTTTTAGTCACAGTTCTCATCCTTTGTTCTCTTTCTGTCCTACCATTAACTTCTAGTTTCATATGCACAAGTCAGAGACAGAAATAGACTCTGAAAAAAAAAAAAAAAAAAAAAAAACACAGCATACCAAAACAGACATCTTTCCTTGCTTAAAATCTTCATGACTAATTAAATATTAAACCTACATTTCTGCTGGCATGGACTGTTATGAGTTGGGACTGATAAGAGTACAGGAATAGGAAAGGGGTGGTCTTTATGGTTGAACAATTACAAAAAGGAAACTATGACCTGGTGCTTAATTGGTTAAAGTGTGTGTGTGTGGTGTGTGTGTGTGTGTGTGTGTGTGCGTGCGTGTGTTCATGAGAACACCTCCATCACTAATTCATCAACAATTTCTCTTCTTCAGACAGTGATGCTCTTCAAATGACCTTTCCTCAAAGAGCTATCACGCAGGCATACACCGTAGCACGGCACTCACCAAAAAGCTTTCCTATTGATTTACAAAGACGTATGCTAGTAATAGAAGCATTCCGTGTCTTGCATTCACTTCGGAGCATGCCGGATCAGAGTCCTGAAATGACATCCGTCTGGAATGAGAGTTAGTTGGTACACGCAGCACTGTGTCCTCCTGGGAATAGAGGTGGTCAGGTCTGAGAGAGCTGTGAATCATCGATTAGCAATGGTAGTGAATGTCTAACATGGAGACAGCGTGAGAGAGAGAGAGAGCTGGTGGTGTTGGGGTGGGAGGGGAACTTTGTGCTGTTCTCACACTTTCGAATTCATTCACTGACAGAAGCCAAATTCGTTATGCATATTCAGAGCCATGCTCAACTCCACTTTCACTCGCTCTCTCATGCAATTCTCTGGTGACACACACATGCACACACGCACCTCTTCTCCTGACTTTCTACATTTACCAGTTCATATTAAAGCAGCACAAGTTCTGCACTCATTTCCCGTCCTGGCGGAAATGGTGTGCTTTTATCCACCCGTCCAATATGTGTGGAGGTGACTTCATGTTGAATGAGAAATGTTGAGGGGAGGACTGCACCATGCCCTTTAACGCCAGAGGAGGTCAGCCTCCATCCACTTCCATTCGAACTCTCCTCCTTTAGATTTGGATTCAGTGTGTGCTTTGTCATACTAGTATGTACAGCCCGTTCTCCAGACACCAATTTAAAGGGCTACACCTAGCAATCAATTCCCAAACTAAAGCCTGCTAACTGAATGAGAGGCAAGAGAAAAGCAGAGGATATTTCTACAGTATATCAAAAGCGTTTAAGAGTCTAGGAGCTGTTGAATAGCATCAAGAGCTTGAAGATGATTAAAGGTAACCTGTATAAGCCAATATGATCACACACTACCTAGCTGTATGTCATGCTTGCTGCTTGCACTCTTGATTGATTTCTACAGCTTCAAACTGCCACTATGTTTTTCAGTATAACAGGTGGATGCAGCAATATGTTGTCCCTCTCTAAGCACGTACTGTAGTCTGAGGAAGTGTAAAACCGTCTTTGATTGAATGATGACTGAGAACACTGTAATTTGTTGATATGGCAATTATCACATTTTGTAAACAAATATAAGCAAATGTTGTTTAAGTAGCAGTAGTTCCTAATAATTTCAAATGTATCGCCATATGCTTGGAGATGACATGCAGACCCAGTCTCTCTCTGTCTCTCCCTCTCTTTCCCTCACACACACACACACACACACACACACATGCTTTCTGTCTCCTCTCTTTCTCTCTCCCTATAAGAGTAGCAGCCTGCCCATTTCAATATGTAAATCATCCATAATTCAATGCTGCCACCCATAAATCTTAATTAGCAAGTAGAAAGAGAAAATGGAGCTGTTCTTGAGGTTCTTTAAGGCAACTTAATTACATAAAGGCCCCATCTGAAGCAGCGAGGGGAGGGATAATCTGCACCTTGAAAAGTTATTGATGCCTCATGTCATAACACTAAATATTAATTGTTCCTCCCTCCTCATCCGTCTGAGCTCTCCCTCTTTCACCGACATTGTCAGCCGCATGAATACAGGGTACCAGCTCTCCTTTGTAAACTTTTTCCTGTCCATTAGCCTCCAAGATAGGAAAAATGGAGTTACAAATGAGGTTGCTGATCACCTACTGTAGCTCGGTGGGCTTTTAAGGAGTGCCTTGCCAATGCTCTCAAGCTATTTGCTCGTTTCTCATTTAGATAACAAGGTTTTTCAAGTGGCTGCTTATTGATTTGATTTAGACGTGCCATGGTGTGCAAAAAATATTGGTGGTGCACTAATGCACTTTACCTTAGCTTTTATCCAGAATCCGAGCGGGATATTATGAGGACATTCATCACCTCTACAAGGCATTTGAGCAACTTTTGGGAAACCAAATTCCGTCCCTCCTTATGTTGTGCCATTAACAGTGTATTACACTGTATGCCTAATAAAGGACAGGTACATCTAGATGCTGCATTTAGATGCTGCATCTTTTTCCACATGCCACAAGAAAGCCTGACTTACTTGTGGGATCTGCTTGAGCGATGGGAAGCATATCAGTGCATCGCCACGTCAGCCACTGGAATAGTTCAAGGTATTTCCTTTAGGGAACCAAAAAGCCTCATTCCCAGCCCCCTTAGCTGAAATCATTCTGCCGAACCATGTACACTGTGATATCTTGGCAGATCTCTGATTTCGCTCTAAGGAAGAGAATTAATACTGAACAGACAGTGTGAACCATGGGAAATGCTGATCCTCATGTGAGGAAAGTCTAGGTATGTTTCAGTACACCTGTCTCATCTCACACACATAAACATCCAACCTGCTACCTGTCAGAGCACTCCTGGATTTAGACCTCATACTCATAATTAATAGGCAGTAAGGTTTATAAGCTTCCCAGTTGCCATCCCAGTCTGGCCGAATCTCACCTCACAGCTTGAAACTGTGAAATTATTGGTGTGCAGCCAGAACATAGAAATCCAGATGTATTTTTGGCAAATTACACAGCTTAGTTAATGTAAAACCACAGAGGGCTGCTGCAGGTTTTCATTTCAATCATGCAGTTATTACAGTATATGTCTTTAAATTATGAGCTGTATCAGGTAGACATGTACTGTAAGAAGTAAATAGACACCCATAGTTTTATGATAAAATGTTATACCTTAACTTTTTTTGGGGCAGTGGTAGCTTAGTGGGTGTTGGCTCTGGGTCACTGTTCAGAAGGTGGGTGGTTCGAGCCCCAGCTCCATCAAGCTGCCATTTTTGGGCCCTTGAGCAGGGCCCTTAACCCTGTCTGCTCCAAGGGTGCTGTATCATAGCTGAACCAGCGCTCTGGTCCGAGGTTCCTAATAAGCTGAGTTATGCAAAGAAAAGAATTTCAATGTGCAGCAATATATACAGTATGTGGCAAATAAAGACTTAACCTGAAGTAAAAAAAATTTCTACTGATATATTATTAATACTTGTTTGACTTTCCTTTAGCAGCTTTAAGAGCATCAAATTGCCTAGGCACAGAATAAGACAGTTGTTCTTAACAGATCTTCAAACAGCATGAAGATGTCTTTCAGAAAGCCCAGGTTGTGACTCTGTTGATGTTTTGCCATTTTCTTTAAACTGTAGAAAAGAGTATTTCATGATGACTCATAGCTATTTGTCTCAGGAAAAGTCCAAACTAACAAACAGCAACTGGCCTCTTTGAAAATTATATTTTTCGTTGGAATGTTTTCTTATAACTAAACTGTGGATGTTAATTTATTTCTTGCATGATTGTCTATGGTTTTAATTGGTTGGGATGAAAACCTGCTGCCACACCAGGTCTATGTGGACACATCTGTCTTAAAGGAGTACTCCAGCAGGTTCAACTTATGCATTACCCTCAACATTTAAACATGGAATTGCCACATATTGGTGTTACTGTAAATACTGAGTAACTAAGTTACTATTATTGTATTGTATTGTTCCAGTGTTGAAAAGTCAGATAATACCTTATATTTACCCACAAAGACAAATATTTTTAGTTTTGTGTTTGTATTATATAATTACATTTACTTACATTTTAAAGTTTATTCTGTGGACAACAACTGCTCTTATAAATTATACTTTTGACATAGTAGATTAAGTAATGCGAAGCTAATAATTCCATCAGTTAGGGTTAAAGGGATTGTTGCAGCTGAAACAAATGAATTACTGTCATTTTCAGTCTTTCATTTTCAGTCCAGTCTCTCTACCCAACCAGTTTCAGAAAAATGCTTTTGATGTTGTGATCTATAAATCATTGAAGCGAGAAACAAGTGAAGACAATGCAGGATGCTGAGTGGTTGGAACAGACGAGAGGGGAAATGAGACTGATGCTGGGGGTGTTACATAAACAACCAATTGTATCTTTATGCACTTTTCAGCCTGTTGCAGTAAAAGATTTGACCCATTTCTTTAATTTAATCTACATTCATTTAATTAATTTAATATTTCGAAATGTGAAGTGTCTCAGGACTTTTGCACAACACTAGCTGGATGGGTGGATGGAAAGGAAGAAAGAACGATGAATAAAAATGAGACCACTCAGCATTTATCATCCAACACCTTTAGCTATTTAATTTATCCCTGAACAGCCATTAAAATGTAATATAAATTATTCACAAGATTTCCTCTCTGTTTAGTGAGCAGATATATACACTGTAAACGTTCTTGTGGTAATTGTATATATAACACAGATGCAGTAGATACAGATACAGCTGAAAAAACATGGGAGTACCCCTTTAAGCTAGAGGTGGATGTGCAGCTGTGGGTTTTGATTCCAACCCGGCAGCAACAGCACACCTGTTTCAAATGACTGATGAGCTGTATCATGTGTACTCCTGCTCAGCTAGGATGAAAACCTGCAGCCACCAGGCTCTGTGCAGATAAGATCAGACACCAGTGCCTTAAACAGTATTACAGCATATGGTCTTGGGAATAACATAATGGATTACAGCACACAGTGGGGTGACATCTGGCCAGAAATTCTGTATTATTCATATGGAGTCATGCGGCCTAACCCATGGATGTGTGCGAATGCATGCGTGTGCTCAGTAAGTTGTGCACAAATAAGCTAAATCTCTGCCACTGCTGAGTGCTCTTAAAGCATCGTGGTGTGCAGTCATGCCTCATTAGAGAGCTGGATGGTACAGTGGTTTGGACTGGTCCATTAGCAGCTGATCAGACCTGTTTGGAGTCCAAGCTGGCCATCAGCAGCTGTGAAAGGGAGTGCTGGAGCAGCAGCACTGATGGACAGCCTGAACATGACAAAACAAAGTAGGAACATATGCTCCTTGTCTCTGAGGTACTGAATATAGGGACATTAACTATTATAGTTCAACATTATGCATACGTTGAATGTTTAATCAGTCGAAAATGCAGCTTTTATATGGATCTTAGGTTTGCCACATTTTGTATCAGAGATAACATTCAGATTCTAGCCTACGAAATGACACATTGTCCTTCCTTAAATAGGCAACAGCTTGATTAAGTGACAGTGTCAAACTGTACCTAAATGAGTACTGAGCCTCGGATTATACATGTCATTATCTACTTACTAGCAGTTACAGTACGTGCTATGTTAAAATGCAGAGGATATACAAGAAGCAGCATTCCAGTCAGGCTGATTTAGTCTGTACATTAAAGCCATTAAAGCAGGACCTTTCCTTAATTTAACTAAGAACGTTTACTCCGGGGGGAAATTAATACACAGTACATTAGCTACTGTGATTGCCAGTAAATGTTATCAGGTACATTATGTTGAATTCAATCTGACAGTTTAAATGTTTCTATCACCTATTTTAGAGTCACAGCATTTCTTCTGAGCCGTTTTTGTTCTAGCATGTACTGTGGGAAATTATTCAATTCGCCACTAAACATGCCAGAGGAGAGAAGAAAATGATTTCCACCATCTTTTTTTAGTGAACTCATAAAAATCCAATATATCAAAGCTGTGCCCTGGCGATAGGTGTTAAACAGACACCTGTTTCATTTAGATTGCCCTTCCACCATCTTTTACACCGTCATTTTACATTATTCCTACAAACCCTGGGAAAAAAAGGAGGAACCAACCTGTAAGGGTAGAATTAGAAGTAAGACTGGACTGATGCCTCTGGTGGGTATGGTGCGTGTCTAACATACTGCAAGAGGGCTGCAGAATGCGGAGGAATATTGCTGGATTCATAATTTATATTCCATTGCTTCAGTTCACCTCAGCATTTCAAGCAGCAAGCTCTATCTCTCTGTCCATCTCTCCCCCTTTCTCTGTCTCTAGCAGATGTCAGGCTAGGGATTACTTTCCAGATGGCTGCACCTAAATTTCAGTGTTAATCATGGTCAACACTAAGGGTAATGATGGCAACTTACTTTCCCCACTACCACTTGATCCCTTCTACAGTCTGCTCCTCATTCTTACTCCTAAATCACCCATATTTCTCACTTTCTCTCCGTCTCTCTCTCCCCCACCCCCTGAGTCCAGCATCTGAATTAGTCCTAACTGATGTGTTTTGCAAGATGCCAGTAGATGGAATGGGAATTGAAGATTGTGAAACACAACATTAACTCAGCTTTTGCAGAACTTAATCTGGCATTTTAAGAGATTAGCAACAAGCCTCTTTAGAAGACGACAAATGTTTGCATTTTTTAACAGACCTCCATGGCCTACACAGCATAGAGTCATGGTTTGTTGCACAAACATGTTCAGGGCTAAACTGGCTCTAATGCCAACAGTCTGCCATCTCAAGGGGCATTAAGTCAAAAGACCAAATGAATGTTTTACATCCTGATGCTTATTCCTACAGCACTAGGAATTAATACAATGATCTTGTACTTCATTTTTCCCCAGCTGTCTCAGCTGTGTGTGTAATATTGTCATCTAGTGCCATTAAACATGCATAGTCAGAAGTTCTGCCAAAATGTTGCTTTTTAGAATACAGGTCTCTACTAACCACTGCTCAGAACAACAAGAGTTATGTGTGTGTGGGGTGAAGTTTGCCAAAAACAGAAGTGTCTCAGTTACATGTGATTCTGACCTTGAAATTATAGCAATTTCTGTTTTCTGCATGATATTGGCCGCACTGGGAACTAAGTATTACGTCTAGTGCGAAAATGTTAACTTAAACCAAATATGATTATTGTGATAATTGCTGCTAGGACCTGCCGTCTTCTTATACATCATTGTTTTAATCTTTGTTTTTTTTATGTCTGTTGCTGTTTTGTACTTAATACAGTAAGTCTTGACAGTAAGTTAATTTGACTTAAGCTCGTACTTAAGTCAAATTTGTCCAACAAACCTGTCTAGCTACTAGAGTACTAACACAAAAAAGCAGCATGTATGTGACAATGTAGGCCGGTCGTATGATCTAACTTCTGCGATTGAACATCTGTGAACCCATGTCCGTATCTTCGAAAGTTCGAAACTTGAATCTTCGTATGTAGGGAATTTACTATATTAACAGTTTAATTGTTTAATTGTTTAATTTAAACAGTTAAAAATGCTCTGCTTCTTTTGTCTTCTTTTACATTTTCCTAACTTAATGATTGTAAGTGCATTTGTTTAAAGACCGTGGTCTAAAAATATTCTTAAAAACATCTACTCTGCCAAAAGCTGGAAACCCTCTAGGCATAAGCAACATGAATGCAATGCTCAGAAAAGCAATTGTACAGTGTAGCTCTAAATATAGCAAACCTTTCCTATATAAATACTGACACACCTTTTGACCTAAGTCATCATATTTAAATCTGGTCCTTATTGAATGAAAAAAAAAAGACCACAAGGCTCATTTGTGTTGCTCGGAGAATAAATAAAATCACATTACAGCAGTGACAGAAAGAAAACACAGGCATACCCTGAATCTTTAATTGCCACTTTAACTGTCCAGACAATATCATTACGCTTGGCTAGGAGAGATAACACTATCTGATGTGATCTTCCTTCTATTATTCCACATGTGCACATGTTATTTCGTAATACTGTATGACCCTTTCATTTTAATCAGATTTTATTTGCTTAATCCTATTTCAGTTTCATATCTTCATAGTCAAGTAAATCTTAATGGTGACCTTACTTTTTTACATTGACTGAACCAGAAGCACGGATATGAAATCTACATTTACATTTGTTTCTCTTTACAAACAAGTGAGTCAGTTCAGACGAACGGTGCAGTGGTGCATGCGTTATTTAAATTGAGGTGCAGAGGAACAAGATAATTCTTGTTTCTTTTCAGAATAATTGCATACCTTGTTGGCCCTGCTTTCTTTTCTTCTTTCCAGCATATGAGATTAAGTACCAAATGGATGAAAATATTGTCAGAGCTCCATGTCTGAATGAGGGCTTTACAGTGGCATTTAACACATCACAGTCTGATTAACTGTCATCGTTTAGATATTGTATTATGTCACATTTGCACTTGGCTGGTAGAATCCACAATTTTAACCCCAACTCAGGCAATTCTGAAACTCCTTTCTGTTTGGACAGTTTACACGGACAAAGAACTTGTCAAGATATACATTCTGTTCTAATATTCCGGAGTATTCTAGAATGTAGAAAACTGTAAATGTGTATTCACACATTTACATTTTCATCAATTTTACTGGCAGCAGAAGTCATCGTCTGTAATCATCTGTAAAGAAATACCAACAAACTATATCTAAGCTGTTATTTGATGTCATGTTTTCATCAAACAAGACACATTACATATCAAGGAACAATTTTAACAGAGCAATTATACACTGTATTCCCCTTCATATACTTCAAAATCTGTTTCTTTCCATTTTGCCTCTGTACTGCAGTGCTAATCTGCACCAGTTCACTGATCCTGGAACAATATTCAGCAGATAATATCTTCTCCTTTATTCTTTAACAGAGATGAAGTTTTCTTCCATGAAATTAGAACTATGCCTAATACCCATTTTGTCTTATTTTATTCATTTAGTGCCCAGTGGCTAATGTTGGCTGTTTTATTCCTTACATCATCAGAACAGTTTGTCATGCTGCATTGCGTGCTTGATCATTTTGTAAATAGATAGTTTTCATTCACCGTCTTTGTTGTTGAAATATGTAGACATGTCATTAGGCAAATATTTAGTTTGGGTAATTGAATCAGTTTCTAAAGGAAGAGAAAGGAAAACTGCCTTCGTCACTGGATCCAATACCAAACCAGTTTACTTCTGGGATGAATTGAAATGCTTACTGCACCACTAGGACTTCTTGCCCAAGGATTAACACATGTAAGGTACTGTAGACGACCTCAACATTTATTTATTTTTTTTGCCAAAAATGTTTATTAAGTTATTAACAAGGATTGGGCCTATGTATGGAAAGAATTGTCTGAGATATGTTGTAATGGAGAATGCAAAAAAACATTGAGAAACATGGCAACATAATTTTTAAAGCACATATGAGGGAGATACTCAGGTGTCCACATTCTTTTGGAAGTAGTGTGCCGCTCTCTATGCTATTGTGCTTGTCATATATGACTACCTTGGAAAGTTGTGTCTCTGCTGTCTTGGAGCAACTGTTGTTGTTGTTTTTTTTTTGGAACTTTGAGTCCAACGTTTGCTGTCGCCAATACTTCTACATAGGATTTCTTATTAATATGACATTAAACATCACTGCAAAATGGTGAGTGAGAAAAGAAAACTTTGTTCAGTTTGGACCCAACAGTTAAACCTGACAGTTCAAATACTGTACAGTGTGTCTGAACCCGCTGGGTTTTCCTCCTGTTAATCAACATTATAACAGCATGGTACTTGCTTATGGGCTCTATAAGAAGAAAAGTACAGAACAGACCAACAAATTAGCACCAGAGTTACAAATACAGTGGTACCTTGGCATACGATTCGCCTTAAGAACTAAAATTGAGCAAGAAATTTACCTGAGCGACCAAGCCGGTTGTGCATACTTCCAGTTGCACGTACTGTACATCAGGTCGCTCATACTTCTTTACAAAATAAACTTCTTTAAAACCATAAACTTACCATAACCTTACCTTTGCCCCCTTTGCAGCCTGTCTTGTTTCATGCTCACTGTGCTGAGCGTGTCTGATAAAACAAACATGCCCTACCATGTTGTAGATGCTATAATGCCATAACTGTGATGATGTCAAACTCTAATTTTAATTGAACCATATCTGTTCTAGTAAGTCTGACCTCTGAGCTTTAGGTTTCAGGGCCTTCAGCCGGCAACAGCCTGCCTATTTATGACTTCATTAGTCTTGACATTATGCCCCATTTGCTTGTGCTGCATCACGCTGAGACTCCAGGTCTAATTAGCAAAGTTCAAATGCCAGAGCTTCAGAAGAACAAATGAGAGGCTGGGGAATTAGTTTTATTAGTTACAAACGAACACTCTAAACCATATACAATTACTGTTAACTGTAAATAAATAATCTATCAGTTAACATCAATATGTCCCACTGAGGCATGGTAAACATTGATAAAAATGCCATATTGTGTCTAATATATCTCAAGAGGGGGGTGAAGCAGCCATCTGGAATCTGAAATTTTTGTTCCATTCCTTACTTCCAAATGCTCCATGGATAATTGTCACTACTATGGAAATTGTGTGTGCTTTAAACTTTTAAACCATCCAGGTGTTGTTTTCAATAAATGTTTCTCTATTCACTAAGACATTACTCTATGAAACATATAGCTAATTTATTCTTAAAGTCATAGACATTTCAGGATGAAAGACAGTCTTTTTAGTCTACAATTGCATGTTTCAGTGTGTAATCTTCACAGTAGGGATCAGTCAACTGTTCTGTATAACTGGAATACAATGAAGCAATCTAATGAAGACTTTCATCAAATAATGGGATATCATATACTCAGGTTTCTTTTCTCAGGTGACAATGATTTTAAAGGCATAGTTTACACTGTTTCTTTTTATTTTATAAAAAAATCTAAGGGTACTGTATATAATGCAATAAAATATTATTTCCTAAAATCTGAGGGGGGAAAAAATCTAAAGTCAAATCAGCAAAGCAGGATAAAAAAAGAAAAAAGAAAACCTCACATGTTCAAGCCTACACAGGCAGGAAAAGAACAAATTGTCAACAATCACATGAAATCCGAATTCATTACAGTGGAACGTTGGATTACGGGCTCCTATTCCAAAACACTCGTAAACCAAATCGAATTTCCCCATAAGAAATAATGGAACCTCAAATTATTCGTTCCTCAGCCCAAAAAAATAAATACATAATTAACCTGCATTTTACCTTTAAAAAAAGTAAAATTAAATCCCGACAGATAAGTGCGCGCAGGTTCTGTGTATGTGTGTGTGAATCTAAAGTAAGCTCCCCTCTCCCCCTTCTCGTCTTACATAGTTACCCTTCCTCCACTCTTTTCACACACGCGCACACAACGGAAAACACTGTTCGGAAAAATAAACAAGAAATCTCTCTAATGACACTCGATTGAGTGACACACTAATGGAATCACTGCTGTAAAGTAAAAATAAAACAAATTAACCTGCACTTTACCTTTGAAAAGAATCGCAACAGAGCAGTGTTTCTGTGTAGAGCGGAGAGAAAGAGTGTGTGTGTGTGTGTGTGTGTCTGTGAAGGCGAAAGTAGGAGGGGTCTGTGTGTGCTGACACACACAGCATGCTGAGCCTTGAGCAGAGAGAGAAAATGGATCTTTAACCCCTGTAATGAGACATGCTTTTGCTTTACACGTGCGCACACACATGTGTTATAAGAAACAGTAAATGCGCGCTGTACATGCACACATACATATATGTTTTACGCACACACACGTGGTCACAGTGTTATAGTAAACAGTACACGCGTGCACGGTTGTTGATTATACCAGTTGATTATAAGAGACGAGCACTAAGACCCAGTGGGGGAGATGATTACCCACAATTCCGTTGCACAAGAGAGAGAAAAACCGTTCGCTCAGTTGTGATCACGTGACGCTCGGCGTCAAAACAAGAAGCACATGCGTGATACATGATACTCGGTACTCGTAAACCAAGACTTGTTCGTTTTTCAAGTCAAAATGTATTAGAAATCTTTGCTCATCTTGCGGAACACTCGCAAACCGTGTTATTCGCAATCCAAGGTTTCACTGTATTTAGGAAATACAGTGAAGCTAAGAGGAAATGTATTTAGCTACAATACTGGAGAATGGCATACGTTTGTCAAGCCTAATTTATTGTTTACAGGTTGGCAATTGAGTCTGTGCAGTTATGTGAAAATAATCCACTTCGGGTGTGCATGACTGGATAATTTTTGTATAACTGTAAGGAGCATTCCCTTTACACCACAGTGATTGGCCATGATTACTATGTTGAATTTATTAATGAATAATAATTCCTTGATACTGTACAAGTAATCAAGGTTTATTTTTGTGGAATATTCACAGGAAAAAATGGTTACTGGTATGACTTACATTACATAAAATGAAGTCTCTCTCTCTCTCTCTCTCTCTCTCTCTCTCTCATCTTTGCTTTGATCCTTACTTTATTCTTGGAGAAAACCTGCTCAGTAAATAAGTTCTAAGTACGGTTTTAACTGGCCTTTAGCACCATGCATTAATTACTTTGTGTGTATTTCTGAATTTTCTTATGCAAGATCTCTTTAATAATTTTTTTTTATTATTATTATTGTTATTATTATTATTATTATTATTGTTACTATTATTAGTATTATTGTTGTTGTTGTTGTCATTGTTGTTGTTGTTTCTAATGATGTTGTCCTGGTTGTTATTTTTCATTTATATAGCTGCTAATTTTATGTAAAAAGTTGGATACTCATTGATATAACAAAAAAAAAAGATTAACAGGATCTCTCTCTCTCTCTCTCTCTATTAGCTTGCATCTTTACTGGAAACAATACGTTGATTATCAGATTTCGATTTAATGTCTCTGTGTGTGAGCTGTTACTAAAAGCTGCTCTTTGACCTAAAGTCCAGAACACTTATTACCACACATCGAGAATATCATCGTACAACCATGGTAGGATTCGGTTAAAATTCACATACGCATTCACACACTACAGGCAATTTGGGAATGCCAATTGGAGGAAACTGGAGTACACAGAGGAAAGCCATCAGGGATAACATGCAAACTCCATGCACACAGACCCCATGGCGGGAATCAGTGCTAACAGTGTTAACCACTACACCACCATGCCACCCTGATACTGTATGTTAAGACATTATAAAGTATTAGCACATTAATAAAAAGCTATGATTTATGTTAAAACACACTACTGTACTGTCCAAGGTGTGCATTTTATGAATAATCATTTAGAATAGAATGTGATTAGAATGAAATTGTGTTTAATATGTTTTATTTAAAAAACCTTCTTACATTCCTACATTTGACTGGCAACATGTAGTACAGTTTGAGTTTGTCATGCAGTGTCTCTTATTTAATATTGGACAGTTTATTATCAGTTTAAACATCTGGCGGCAAGTTGTTGAATCATAGCTGAAGTGTGCTAAAATATAATGACCTGTAAAATGACCCGTTTTAAAGCCTTTAGTCAAACAAGTAAAACACTTGTTACAGAGCACCAGCATCTACCGGATTGTTCTGGGTACAACAGAGATTTCAATTGCACGAGAATTTGATCTTAACTGATTTACATATCTAAACCCAGGGCAGAGCTTTATAAATGTCCTGTATGCTTCCTTAAAATGTATGTTAGGTGTATAGCCCTTTATCTTGTTCACAACTGCACCTCTCTGTGTTAAACTCTCTCTTGAAATGAGCTGTCAAAATGGCCCACTTTAAAGCATTTGTCGCTGCACATTGTTCAAAGTGCTGGTGCTTTTATGAGAAAGAAAATCCATTACTGTAACTGTCAACAAGTGTTGGAGCAAACTGAATTGGTTAAATTATAATGATTCAAAGTGATGGATTTAAAACATGAAATATTCGTTTCTTCATTTAAGGTACTTCATTTTGAAATTATAATGCAATCCAGTACCTAACAAAGTACTGCGAAACAAAGTGATTGTTTTATTTTTATATTAGTAAATTCATGCTGAATTTTGTTCCTTGCTGCCGGGTAACGGCAAAAAAAAAAACATGATTCGGACAGTGCAGCTGCTTCTGATTACGCCTCCATCCAATACAGTTTTAGCATCTCTACAATAATGTACTGTGCTTAGCTCTAGGGCTGAACACGAGAGCCCTTTGCTGTTAACAAAAGGATGGTTATCAGAGGACAAACATCCTCTGGCAGACAATTCACAGACAAAGACGATTACAACAGCTCTTTTACACCTTATGTGATCAAGCTGTGCTTTATGGGTACTAGCAGACCAGCTGCGTAAATGCCACTTGTAAAGTAGGCATTAACAGGATTGTCACCGGGTGCCTACTAGCCACAGCAGCAGCCATTGTATAAATCATGTCCGCTGGACCAAATAGAAAGAAAAGCAAAGCCTGAAGAAATGCCTGCCAATGCCAGCTCAATAAGGGAAACGTATAATATGGCCCAGGACACAGCGATCAATATAGTGTCTCTGTAGGGGGATACAGTGTTCCTGAAGAGCCATGGATTAGATCAGGCAGTGTAACTGGAGCTGAGTAGCGTTGATTTTAAGCCAGGCCGGTGAGTCACATCTTCCTTCGTTTAGCCTTTAACTATAAACGTCAATCACTGTTCTCATCAAGCTCAACATCCACTCTTCATCCTCTACTCAGTGCTCAGACACATAGTCCTGAAGACATATAGGCCTTTCAGACTCTTAGTCATACAGTATAAAGAATATCATGTAAACGATGTATTGGCTCTGAAAAAACATCCACACAGTGCAGGTGGCTCTTCTAACATATCTATTTATGATTTTAACGGTGTTAAAGAGTTTCGAGAGTACCACTACAATCCCTAATAACCCTCTGCAGTCTAAAAGCATGCTTAGTTTAAGCATGATTGCTCTACTACAATTATTGAGATTTTTTTATTATTATTTTTTTTAATAATAAATGTTCCAGAATTGACCTTTCTGACTCTTGGCCTATCGGAGTGAAATTTATACACAGAAAATTACAGCCTACCTAAAACAAATTATTGCTAGATATTGGACTTTGGGTGTCTAGATTAGGAAACACTATTGCATGGCAATTTTGCTGCACGGACTGTAATACACACTTGAATAACAATCTGGGAATCCATTCCATACCACATTTTGTAGACTAAATGCAATGTCTAAATAATACACAAATACAACAACAACTACTATTACTGCTGATAATAATAATAATAATAATAATAATAATAATAATACTGCTACTTCTTGTACAAATGCTACTACTGCTACTACTACTAATGCTATTACTGCTGTTGCTGTTGATACAAACTGTTGCTCCTACTTCAAATACTACTAATGCTACTTCTGTTACTACTACTACTACTACTAATAATAATAATACTGCTACTTCTTGTACTAATGCTATTACTGCTGCTGCTATTGAAACAAACTGTTGCTCCTACTTCAAATACTACTAATGCTACTTCTGCTACTGCTACTTCTGCTACTACTACTACTACTACTAATAATAATAATACTGCTACTTCTTGTACTAATGCTATTACTGCTGCTGCTATTGAAACAAACTGTTGCTCCTACTACTAATGCTACTTCTGCTACTAGTACTAATGCTACTGCTACTACTGCTACTACTACTAACACTACTAATGCTACTACTGCTGCCATTGATACTAACACTGCTACAACTAAATCATCTTTTAAATACATTACTTTGGATCCGTTCCTTTAAATGATGTTTTATGCTGTATCTGTTATACTGTGCCCTGCATTGGGCAAAAAAGTTAAAATTGAGCTTAGATCTGGGAATGTAAAAGATATACATTAATACAGACTAATTACAGTAAGAATTATTTTTGAAGCTGCTTTGCAAAAAAGGGTTCATTTACTATTGTGTGAATGTATGACACTTTAAAGGCACCATCAGTAAACTACTTAATATGGAAGAGCGTGGTTTTGGACATGGCTGCATTCTGCTCGCAAGTGTTAGAAAGGTGCTCTGAGAATGAAGGATTTTATTGAACACATCATGTTTGAACTACTGTGGACTATGTGGCTGCCTTACAGCTTCAGGGTCCGCCATCCTAATCCTGGGTTTAATCGTGAGCTCGGGTGTGTGAAGTGTTTCACGTGTTCTCCTTGCCTTTATGGTTTTCCTCAGGGTTCTACGATTTCCACCCCTTCACCAAACATGTCGGTACATGAATTAGCTAGTGCAAATTGCCCTCTAGGTGTTGGTGTGAGTGTGTGTGCGTGCATGGTGGTCCCAGGAGAGCAGAACTTCTCTGCTCGCTAACATTGGCTGTTTTGTACTTTATTGTGACCTGTGTAAGTCGCCCCCTGGTCACCCAATGCAGTCAGTGTTCATAGCAAGCTAGTCAGCTGAGGAAGAAAGGTTTCTCTTTTCTAATCCGTCAGTGTAGCGCTTGTGCAGGTCTGCAAGGTGAAACTACAAGCTGTCCATGAGACTTCATGTGTCACTGAGGATGGCTATGTGGAGCTTATCTGGTGCAGACTTGATGTCTTTCAGGCATCATGATGGTGCAGAATGTGTGTTTGTAAGCCGGTCTATGAGGACCGCAATCAAAATTTTCTGTCAATTTCTAGCTGAAAACTGTGACTGTTAATTAGTCAGATTTACTGTTACAGGATTCCTGTGGTGATTCACAGCAGCTCAGGAATATCATACTGTAGAGTATAAGAGTGCCTTTTTTGTGTTTTGAATAGGTCTCTGCTGAAAAGTGCTTTTGTGTTTGTTTTTCAGCTAAATTCTTATGCACTGGAGGTTTGCCTTACAAATATGCACTGAGCCTCTCAGGAACACAACCACACACCTCTCAATCATAAAACCACTGCACAGAGAGACAAGGCTACAGAGAGCTAAAAGATGTGGTCATGTTTGCAATCACAGAAGATGAAATAGCTGTTAAATAAAGGTGAAAAAAGACTGATGATGTTACTGTGTTAAGTGGAGGTGCATGGAGAAAAAAAGGAGGTGGTAAATATTGAGAAGAGAGAGATACAGAAGAGCAAAGCAAGTGAGTGCAGAAGTGTCAAAACATTCTCCCAACCCTGGCTGTCTCAGTCCTGTCGCTGTGGGTTAATATAAGCAGCACACAATGTTTTAAATAATATACCAGGCTTACGGATAAAACGGATAAACATATAAAAGATTCAGCAACCATGGAATCCTGTCATAAGAGAGATCCATGCAGAGAGAGAGAGAGAGAGAGAGATGGTAGTGAACTGTGATGAGGTATGCAACACAGCAACAGAAACTTCTAAACAAATACTGTATGTGTGGATGTATAAAGCCATCAAACATGAAATGTGTCATATTAAAATCACTTGGTTTGATGGCTCTATCTTTTGAGGTACAATGTTAAGAAAGTATTGTCGAGAAATAAATTGCAATTAGAGTCAGGTGAAGGACTAAACAAAGAATGCAAAATGTTTCAAACATGTCCCCACCATTTTAAAATCAAATATTCCTGTCCTTGGTCCTCACCAAGAAATACATACACACCCACACAGACACGGTTCGGATACTACTGTACCTCCTATACATCCCTATTTCAATTAGGAGAGCTGTCTGAGAGTCTCACATCTGCTGTTAAAACTGTCAGTCACACGATCAGGAACCATCACTGTCAGACACAGAGAGAGCAAGCCATCAAAGCTTTTGCACAGAAACAAAGCTTAACACGGCACATGGCCAAACATGGCATGTAGCTCAACTAGCCTAGATTCCAGCCTATCACTCCAACCTGCACAGCTCGTTTCCTGTTACAGACTCCCATCACAACCACATGTGGAAAAAAAACAAAAACAAAAAACACCACACAGTTACAGCTAACCAATATAAAATGAACGAGAGGACACGGACAAAATGCAGCTCTTTATTTTTTCCCTTCTCACCACAGCAATGGAGTGAGACAGCAGGATTATTGTTAGAGGAATGAGTAGAAAATAGACGTGTGCGAGTGGGGATACAGTGGACGCAGGCTGTAAACGTTATTGTGCCATTAATCACGGTGACAGCAGACGAAGTCCCACACCTATCAACCCAGAGAATTCTACACTCTGACAATGAGGTAGAAGAAACCTAGAAAAGAAGCAGCTCCCATTGATCCGGATGAGAAAACTGTAACCAATCTTGCTTGTGATCTGTTTTTAGACTCCGTTAGGTGCTGCCATGGACCATAATTGAAACCAGCGTTGTGGGTGCATGGGTATTTTTTGTCAAGCTATATAAAGTCTAAAATGATTAAATAAAGTGTATGTGAGATTCTGTATTTGAGCTCTCAGGGTTGGCAGAGGAATTGACACCCTGTTTTACACTATCAAAAAAATAAATAAATAAAAATATGTGATTTCTACACCTGACATGGGATTACTATAAATATAACCAATTTACATCACAGCATGTGAATGAAATTTCCAGCAAGGTTTTTTTTTTGTGTGTGTAGGGGGGAGATACAAAATCTTTTATCTTTAATTCCTCTGCCAGCATTGTCAGTTTACAGTAAAAGGTGCTGTATTATGTTACATATATTCATAAATGTGTGTATTTGCATTATGTTTCTCTGTGGGGATGAATAAATCTCCTAGGCAGCAATGACAAGAGCTGCATTGAGCTGCAACAGTATGCTAACAAAAATGTTGAAAGAAGAAGATGAGAGCAATTAGACAGAAAAGTAAGAATTAACATAACATAGCCTAATGTTTTGATATTCATTCATTCGTTCATTCATTCATTTCATCTCTAAAAAACTTATCCTGTCCAGGGTCACAGGAAGTCTGGAGTCTATGCCAGGAGACTTCAGGCACAAGGTGGGGTACACCCTGAACAGGGTTCACATTCACCGCGGGCAATTTGGGAATGCCAATTAAACTGGCCTGCATGTCTTTGGACTGTGGGTAGAAACTGGAATAGTTGATATTCATATAAAGATTATTTAGCAATCATTGCAATGTTAACAGCACATCACACTGTTTCTATTGTATGACGCATCGTGCAGATATAGTCAGTGGTGAAAATATAAATTGTGGTAAAACTGTTATATACTAGCTCGCAGCATAAACATCTCTAAAGAAGCAAAGGTGAGGCAGCAAAGGGTGTAAGAAAAAAGACTCCAACCTGTGTGATCAATTAAACCAAGATGTACCATTTTTCTTCCCTGCATCATCTACAACTCACAGAACAGATGCTAGTGCTTGAATGAATACATGCTTTTTTAAGTACTTTCCTGGATTCTATAATTAGTTGCTATGGTTTACATCATCTATGTTGTGTCTTCATCAGGAACCCACTAGAGGAAAAAAGAAAATAAACCAGAGAGCAAGCCTGAAGACTCAATAAAGTTATCCATTATGGTGATAGCTGCAGCAAAGGTATAAAGCCTCGTAGTTTACTCATACAGTATACCAAAACATCATAAATAAAATCTTAATACAGTAATCATATCGTATATGTTTATGACATTCAGGGTTGCAGAAAATGATACCCAATAGAAACCTGCTTGTGCATGTTAAATTATAGCTGCTAGGATGCTACATAATAGGGCTAAAGTGATATTTTAAAAAAATAAATAAAGTTTGCATCAGTCTTTGCTGCAAGCTATTCTACAAACTTTTTAAACAAACTGCATTTTCAAAGCGTTGCAGGGACAAAACTGGGCATATCAAAGTGTGGAGCACAAATGTCCCTGGCATATGTTATGCCTGTGCTGGCAGCTATGTGGTTCATTAGCAGTAAATAGAACATTCATTCATTTCATGAATCTTCAGTAACCACTTTATTCTGGTCAGGATGGCTGTAGATCTGGAGCCTATTCTGGGTACATTAGGTAGGACAACAGTCCATCACAGTGCATCATGCATGCGTATGAGGACAATTTTATGTAGCCCATCTACATCATGTTTATTGGAGGTGGTAGGAAAGAAGAGAATCCAGAATCCACTGCGCCACAATGCTCTCAATAAATAGAACAGTTGTTTATTATTTGCTAAATAATGATAGTATGAGGGAAATTCAAATCAAACCAGGCCTCATGATGAAATACCTTGTGAATTAATGTGTAAAACCGATTTACAGAACAATTCAAGCGTAGTACAGTGATGAGAGTAAAACATTTGAACAGTGCAAACATTTTACGAAGGCCATTCATGAGAGAATCACAATCTCAGCAGAGGAGGCTCGAATAATCAACAATGGAATACTGGATGCTTGAAAATTGCCAGATATCTTGTCACCAACTTGCAGAAGAGACACATCTGTTGTTTTGAACTGGACACACAATCATTCACCAACACCACTTGCACATTACAGAAATTCAGATGGGAGTTATTGCCACATGTCCCATACAGTTCTGACCTCGCTCCAAGCCATTTCCACATGTCTGGGCTATTAAAGGACATTAAGGTGAAGCAGGCAGCCTGATCATAGCTCTGGCATACTGAGAAAACTTTGTACCTTGCATTAGTGTAACAGAGGATTATATAGAGAAATAAAGGTAGTTTTTACTCTCATAACTGTGTTCTGTTACTCTGGACAATCAAAAGTCCCAGTTTGACTTGAACACCCCTCGTAATAAAGATAGTAGCTAAAGACAAAAATATGTGTGTTAGTCTCGGGATACTAAGACAAATGTAGCTCTTTTGCATGATGTAGGAACGTTTTCTATTTTTTATTTAGGAACAGCATGATAAATAGCCTGGTGCACTACTCCACACAGTAGTTTCGATTATTAGCCTGCTTAATTTCACATTTGGGAGGCTGGCGACTTAAACATGAGTTATGTTAAAAATTAAAGAAGTGCACATGCAAGACTAGGAAAAAAAAGTTTACAAAATGATTATTAATGAGTAGATAAAGTGTTATCTCAAGGGCAAAAAGATATCCTCTTAAAGCCTCTGGCACAGCTATACTACATACATTATTCGCTTATCTAAGCTAGCAAGAGTTTGTTAAAAAGGACAATGCTGGTTTAGTGTATGAATATACAATATGAGTTCACCATACAATCTTTTAAGCCTGGTTGATTTGATTAAACAGTAATTAAATAGTTATTGTACTGGGACAGAATGCTTGTATGGACTTATGGACATGGCTCCTGTGGTCAGAATGTACTTCGTTTTAATTGAACTGAAGGTAAAGGAAATTCCAGTGCCATTGTTATGTACAGGTACCAGCCAAATGCAACCGGGTTGCTTTCAGATCAGAGAAATTATTGAAGAAAGAGAGCATAATGGTAAGGGTTCAGCTCTATATATGTGTACATATCTATGTACATGCTCTGACAAACATTTCTCAGACTTTCTGATATTCAAAGTTTCAAATAAACAAATAAATGTTGTGAAAATTACTCTTTTAATTTTTTTTTTTATAAAATAATATATAATTCTGATACCAGAAACAAGCATTCCATAACATGCATTAAAAATAGCTTCATATAATGGTTGTGACAACCAAGCTGTTAATATGCCAAAATGTTCTCTTTCTGTTTTTTCTTTACAGAGTGCAAAATAGGCCCAATTTGTAAATAAAGCAGTGTCAAACACTGCGCTTAAGATGCCAATGGTATTTGTTTTTTGATTTATCAAGTTAATTTGGAGACAGCAAATTTAAATCACACTCTAACCACTGTAATAGTCCTGGTGTGTATTTGACCCCTGCTTATAAGAACAAGTAGTGTCTTGCTAGTCTTATCGGCTCGCATTCACGGATTCCAAACAAACCAGAGTTAAATGATGTGGGCGTGACCCAGAGGTGGCAAAAATTGGTTACAGTACTTATGTTTTTTTTTCACGTCTCTGTACTTTACTTAACTATTTTCCACATGTGATCATTTTTACTTCTACTCAATAAATTTTAAAAAGAGCCTTGTTACTTTTAGCTGATGATCACAGAATGCTTTGATTTTCTAACATTAATAAGCTACATCCTATGTGTAAAGAACAGGAACAAAACAATTCCACCAGTCCAAATTTACATAGATGATACATCAGGTCAGGTCACTATGGAAGCGCAGATTGGTTAGTGAACCAAAGTGATTGATGGTTACCTGCCCAATGATCCCGCCCACTTAGTCTCTGGGATGCAGAAACTCCTGGCTCATTTTCAAGCCTCTCAAATGTGCACATTTGATGAAGTAAGATTTGAAGCAATCTAGCTAACTACCTAACATATTGAGCAAATGAGTTGTAAAATAGTATACATTTGGTGTGTGTTTGTGTAACAATAACAATGCTACCTACTGTAGTCTCTACTAGATTTGCACATGAATTTTATCAATAGCATCAACTGCAAAGAAAACTTCTTTGTGGAGTACTCATACATTTGTACTTAAAGGACATTTTAGAGCACATACTTAGTATTTCAACTTGAAAATTTTTCTTACTATTTTCTACTTCTACTTGTAGTAGAATACATTTTTGAGGCAAGTACTTGTACTTTTACACTCTAGGATGACCATAAATAGAATGTTATACAGTTATATAATACTATATCGACAAATTGTGCTGCCTTATGTTTATTAGTGTTTATAATAGACCAATAAATGAACATATATGGCAGAAGGACGTAGCAGTAAAGTGTTTGAGTCTGCAGCCTTGTCTCTTTTCAACTTTAGTATAAAATAGCGCTAATCAAACCAGCAGAAAACCTGCAAGTGTCAGCATACAGTCTGCTCCTTTCCTGTAATTTCCATTCACTCTCCTTATCCTATTCCTTTCAGCAGTCTGGCTAGAAAGTGCAATCGAGTGGACATTGTGTCCTTCAGAGCTGGTTAACCTCTTTTTTCCCTGGTATGTCTATTTGAAAGCCCTGGCAAACAACATCTACTTCTCTGTTGTCTCCTTCTTCCATTGTGAACAGTATAAAAAAAAAACATCAAATATTGATCAATTGCAATAACATAACCATAGACTTGGAATGGTTCCAAAATTGTCCAAGGCAAACAAGACCACCCAGGCAGAGTAGAGACAAGAAAGAGGAGCATGTCTAGAGGTATCCAGAAGTTTGAAGATCTTGGACAGTGGGAGAGCAGACAAATGGTTTCAAATGATTGTTGCAGCAGCTGTTCTTCAACCACTGTTTCAGCCTCCAGACTGTTCGGTGCGACCTCTCCTCGTGTGAGAAAAGACTTGATGAACACACTGCAGTCTTGTAGATGGTTTGCTTTGTTCTTGTGCCTGGACATCCAATCATTGTCAGCTTTTTTTCTTAGCTTTTTTTTCAGAGTCCATTTATCAGTTCAAGTCAAAGCAAGTAAGAGCTTTAGGCAAGATTATAAATGTTAGATGAACTCACTCTGCCTCATATTGGCTTGTGTTCAAAAACCTATGACAGGCGTGTCAAAAGAGTGTCAGTATATGTATCCTTTAGTAAAATATCAAATTCAGCCCATAAATCTGATCAGTTTATGTAGCTATTTTCACTGCAGTGCTGAAATCATTCAGTGCAGGAATCTCACAGTCCTACTACCTAACCTCTGAATTGAAGCTGTATGGTAATTAGAGCATCTAGAATACACCAGTCAGCATCAAACTCGCTCCTTTCCTCTTCATCTCCACTCCCCCCCTTCTCTCTCATTGTCTCTCTCAGAGAAATCCACTCAACCCCATGATCCTGTGCATACACTATGGTGAGCAGGTTCCCATCCCACCTAACAGCTCCGCTCTGCATTTTCTCATTCCATTTACAAATATTAGCATTTGTGCAAAATGCGTTTGGAATAAATAAGGAAGGATGAGGAGGGAGAAGACGCTTTTGTGTTCAGCTCCACTGGAAATGAGAAAAAGTATGGCAACCGATGAGGCAGAAGCTATACATTAACATGCTAAGCAGAAATATATTTCACACTCTGAGGCTTGTGCTGCATGCTGTCTGGATTTTAAACATGCACGTATTGTTATACTTTGGTGGACTTTGTGAGTTTATTCATTTTTAAAATGAACTCAATTTCAGTACTGCACTTAAATAGGAAACTGCCTCCAATGAATATTAATCCATACCACCTAGAAGTTCATAAATACTTGTGCATTCTTATGCATATACAGTATATTATTTTCTTTTATATATTATATATATATATATACTGTATTATAATTTTTATATTAGCAAGTGCCAGATTTATACGTGAAAGAGCGTTTTTCCTAATAAGAGGAAGCTGCTTCCAGATTATTAATGCACTAAATGGTGTATATAACTTGCCCACATGCCAGACACTGCACATTTCCAATCCAGATTATCACGTAAACATCTGGTTCTCTTATTTCATTACTCAGTCGTACTGATTATTTATTTATGCATTTCAGTAGGTAGATATTACTCAATGATGGCCTGATCATAATTCTTTTTTAATACCAAAATAATACTCAATAATACAGTCATCCATTATAGTGGTTACTATATCCATAACTAAATAAGAAAATCAGATATGCTTTGGGATCTGAGGTCTTTAAATGATTCCACTAGGTTGCCTTACATGCATAGCATTCATATTTGACTTCTGACTATCCAAGCATGATGTCAACCTAGTGTTACACTCTTTAAATAAAGACATGAAAGTAATGGAGAATTGAATATTGATTTTTTTTTAGCATTGTAAGAAAAAAGTATTAACAGCTACACACAGTTCATCATTCATCTTTATTATCTAACCTTTAATATGTCACTTCCTAGTTTAGACAAGCCCTCAATTCCCTGCATGCCCTGCCCTGCTTGCAGTCCTAACTACACACACACACACACACACCTACACACTGCGTTGTCCCACTGGGTATGGTTGAGTATGCCAACCCCCACATAAATACCTTGAACTACCTTATTTCTCAGTCTTTCTGGAACACAGTAAATCCCTGGCTACTGCTGATGGACAGTGTTGGTTTCTTTGAAGAGGCCTCAGCTATAAAATAGTGGGCTGAAGTCTGCAGCCCCAGGCACAGCCTGCCTGTCATAATTCTTTACTCTGAGAACCAAAGCCTAATGCAGCATGCAACCTGACTACAGCACAGAAACTGCCTCTCTACTTTTACTAAGCCAAAGATGACCATATGAGTAAGCATCACCCACCTGGTATACCCTGTCAGATTCATGACTGTAAGTGCACGTCAAAACTCCTACAACATCAGCATCAGAATCTACAGTGTTAACAGGTGTTTACACATACACCTTTTTAAAATGCACCATACACAGTCTGTTTAAAGTGGTCCTGATTAGCTGCACCTGCCACCTGTGCTTTTTGTGTTTGCAACATGGGTGATCCTAAAATCTTTCTGGACATTTTAGCATCGGTGACATCTCAGACTGTGTTCATATCATGGTACAGTAGCACAGAAGAAGTGCTGACTACATTATCCAGGTCGATTATCCACAGACTCCAAATTCCCCACATCTCAATCTGATCAAGCATCCATTGAATGCAACAGACAAATAAATCAGATCCATGGAGGCCCCACCAGACCCAAAGGATCTACCACCAAGATCCTTAAGCCAGATACCACAGCACACCCACTCATTCCTTCATTTGTGAAGTCATTCCCCAAGGAGCCAAAGCTGCCATGGCTGCACAAGGGGAACCTACCCATTATTGGCCATCATTTTGTGGGGTTTTAATGGCTGATTTGTGTATAGCCCTAGTATGTCCTCAATCATTATACCTATGTTTTGTTATACCGTGTTTAAACCGTCTCCCACACCATCCCACTTCTCCGATCAGTACAGCCGAGTCACTGGCAATCTTCAAACGAGGACTAAAAACCTTTGTTTCTTAGTTATTTGGATAACCCACTCACCCCCACAAAAATAATAATAATGAAAAAAATTCTTCGCAGTAGTGTTTGACTGATGGCATTCCTAGTTAGTAATCTAGTGAATCAGTGCAAGGACTTATTTAATAATGAAAACATATGTAAGCATTTATGTAAGTTGCTCTGCAGAAGGGTGTCTGGCAAATGCCTAAATGTAAAGGTAATGTACTACTTGTATAAGAGCATAGAGGGCATAGACAAAATGCATGCATACACAACAGACTGTATATTACAGTAGCATTAAACTGTGTGATTTTTCTGATTATTTCCTGTCTTTAAAAAAAGGCCACTCACTTACATTGTCTTCATATTTAATAACTAATCTTAAAAGTAATTTAATATGGCAAGAAAGCTAATGACTCTTTATTTCTGCACAGCTAAAAATGGGAGAGAGTTGTTTTCATAGAGTTTTTTATTTCCTTCCCGGAAACACATCAAATCACCTAATGTTACCACCGCATGGGGCAAACGTGCTGACAGAACACATTTATTCTAACAAGAGGGAAGTGATCAGATCAAGTGTTTACATGGCTAATATTTACAGACTGTAAATATGACTGTTCTGCTTGAGGTGTTCCGATTAGGCTGTTAGTGATATTATTGAACGAAAATTAGGGTCCATGTAAACGCACTGTACTGTATGTTTATGATGAGTTCTTTTCATCATTTAATAAAAAAGCTTTACAATTTTGCTGATGTGGGTCCTGGACCAGGCTATGGCTAGTATAGCTCAAAATACCTAAATATATAAAATTTGTATTGAATGATGCCAAAAGACAACAAAGCAATAAATAATTAAATAAATAAGTGTACATCTAAATCTATTGATTTAGATATAAACCACTTCTTCTGTGAAACCAATAATACCATTTGGCTTTAAACTCTACACTGCTCTCTTTTCTGAATAATTGTTCATATCTTTTGTAACTCTTCAAATTTTAAATAGGGACATTTAAAGCCATTTCCATGAAGGCACTTGTGGTTTGTCTCCAAGAACTGTTGCGTGAACAGGGGAGCGTGTTCTGCAACCGGGGATGAGTCTGTACTACAGATACAAAAAAAGATAAAATAAAAAATTAAAATGACACACAGTTCCACTCTTACTGGAGAAAAGGAACAAAATCGCTTCCCTTGCCCTATTTTTTTCCTTTTGTTCTCAAAATTTTCATTTTCTGACTTGTTTAAGTGTTTGTGTTTGAGCATTGTGGCAGGAGATGGGAATGGGAGAGCAAGAAAGGGGTGAAAAATGCTGGCTGCAGCCATCAAAAAGCAATCAGTGCTCGATGCAGAGGGTCTGTGGGCTACAAACAAATAGAAGGCAAGTAAATGACAGAATGTGAGGGGTTGGGGGATAAAGAGGGTGGGTGTAGGAGAAGAAAAACATTATCTGCATGGCTGGGGCATATTTGATGACCTTTTAACCCACATTGAAACCCCACATTTAAATGTTACCTGTTTATAAATACACTTTGTTGAAGTTTCATTCTATTACTGAAAATTATTTCATAGCAGAGACACTAATCAACAAGGGCCAAATGCTAATGGTCTGTGTGTATAACGCTCATCATTACTTACATTCAGCATATTCAGAATAATTAAATGGCAACTGTTGTTTCTCGTGATGCACTCAACATCACCCGAGTTGTAAAGTCAGTGTCAAGTGTTAATATGAGAGGTAGACTTATTATTAGGTTTTACTCTTTTATTAACTTTAGATTACATTCACATTACCAGCCTGAAGTAACTCAATTATGATTTTCTTTACCCTAATGTGCAAGCAGAACATGTTTACTATTTCTCATCCCACTGCCTCAACTCATTAGCACAGAGTATTGAAACGTGTTGCCGCTCTTCTTTGCACATTTGCACGTGCACATTATGTTGTCTTTTTCTGTATAGGACTTAGATATTTAATAGCTATAAGCTATTTAATAAATAATTAACTTAGTTAATTTTAATTTATAATGTTAATCTGTTTTTTCTTAATTAGGCTCTTGGTTAGCTAGTTTTTGTTAATTTATGTTGTAAACGTATGTTGTATGTAGCACCTTGGTCCTGGAGGAAAGTGTTTTCTTTTCACGTGTACTGAACTCTATATGGTTGAAATGACAATAAAGGCCCACTTGACTTGACTTGAAATCTGATGTTTTCCAGATCGCATCTGAGACACTTTCGTTAGTGGTCCTAGATTGAATACATATCTGATATACGGTCATGTGACTTGAATGAGATTGAAATCCATGTGACTTTTCGCCTCTGTGCATGTGTGGGACGCTCACTGATGCCAGTCAGCACTGGCAGCGTAGGGATTTCATAACAGCGCTAGCAAGAGTTTCTAAAACTTTGAAAGTGAGGCATCTGGCTTTTTTCCTTGTCCTGCACTTCAGTGAATACAGCTCACTAACTGCATGCCATCCTCCAAGCAAAATCCCAAGCGTATTTTAAGTCGCATGCATTGTTTGAAATGAACATGCAGTCACATGAACGAGTGATGTATTTTAACCCAGATGGCGTGAATAAAGATGTATTGATGTGTACATGTGTGCCATTCCAGAGGATACATGCATCCATTTTAGAGCTAAAAGAGAGTCACTTATAATTATGAATGTGAACCTTCGTGACATGCAAATCCGATCTGACCAAAAAAAAAGAAAAAACTGAATTAAGCAATGTGGCTTGTAACAAGAACGTAACCTTAGACACCTGTATAAACAACACACTGTTATCATCATTAAATATTCACCATCTCTGAGAAATGTTTGTTACAACTTGGATCTAAAATGGACATGTGTCATAAGAGTGAATGAAAGAAAGTGCAAAAAAGTGTGCTTGCTCAAGTATTCTCTATGACTACTCTGACTTTACTTGCTGGCACATTTGGTAGCATCCTGTAGAGCATGGCTGTTCTAATTCAGGCCTGGAGGGCCAGCGTCCAGCCAAGTTTGATCATTCTTCTGCTCAAACACAGATGACTAAATTAATCTGTTAATAGCCAGGTTCAGTGGGTGTGTTTAAGTGCTGGTGAATTGCAATCTGTGCTGGACACTGGCCCTCCAGAACTGAATTAGAACATCTCTTCTGTAGGGCATTACGCATCAACTTTATCCAGTTACTGACTTTTAGTGGCTGACCTCTGCTGGCCAGAGTCACACTTCTGACTTATTTGTTCTGTTTGGAAATCATGTATTTAATGGTGTTCTGCAGGTTGATTAAAGTTTGGAATATTCATTCAGAATTGTTTTGATTGTTCAGTCATCTGTGTGATGCAGTTTGTTTAGGGGCTTCAGGGGTAGCTTGGACTAAAGCGTTGAACTACTGATTAGAAGGTCATAGCATCTGGTAACAATTGCCACTGTTAATTTGTGAATGCAATTATCCTAATCGGCATGTCTTTGGACTATGGGAGGAAACCGGAGTACCCGCAGGAAACCCACCAACACCATGCGCACAGACCCAAGGCAGGAATCAAATACTCGACCCTGGAGGTGCGAGGCCACAGTGCTCCCCACAACGCCACTGTGCTGCCACAAATGTGGCTATTTGATATTTAATTTGATCTACGGTTAATTTGGTGTTTTTTTCAATGGTAGCTGAATGCACTTGCATTAACAGTAGTGATTTGTGAACAATTTTATAAACAATAACTTTTTCCCCATCTCTTTCTGTGTATATACATCATAATGTACTTACACGGGATCACTGGAATGAACTAAATAATGCGTGTGGGTGTAATAGCATTGACCTACAGTACGTTTGTATTTCTAATATTGTTTCTTTTTCATTGATATATTCAAAACTTTCTTCTAAAAGCAGGGCTGTAGAACAACAAATGAGACATCAAACAAAGAACAGAAGCAGAACAAGCAGAGAGAACAATCTGCTTCTTATTGGCCTCCGCTTCTGTTTGAGAATGATGTGTAAATTGGATTTTGTGTTTGATTTGATAATAACAATAAGAATTCAATGCAGCCTATTTGGTTATATAGAAAGTGTGACGTGGGAGACTTGTGTGAACACAGACACCTGAGGAAAAAAACTGCAGTTTTATCATCTGATGGATCTTGTTTGGTTTATAGTTAAAGAGAAAAGAAATAGTGAAGTGTGTGGTGTTCTAGTACAGTGTCGTTATAGTTACAAGAAGTGCTGTGGGTCAGGAGCTGTGTCTGGATCGAGGGCAAGTTTCATCTGTCTGATCAGTGAGAGGATTTTGCACATTTTAATGGTGTCTCTGATATTTTGCATTCCTTTTCATGGACATGCATGCAAGGACATGCCCCACCATTTTTAGGGGCTGTTACTCTTACCTGAAAAAAAGGCAACGTTTTGGCATTCGACCTAAAATGTATAAAATATGGCAATTTAACCAACCGATTATAAAATTTGTAAATTCTTTTTAATCGAAAGATTAATAAAATAAATGTTTTTTGTTTATGTTCTGACTAATTATGTACTGATTAATTAATTTAAGCAGCAAAATGATTTTGTGTCTTAAGCAAGGGGCAACCTGAAAAATGAGTCCAACGGCTAAGTGCCAAAACATGCAGTTCCTTGAATGACCATGAGGGGCAGCATCCAGAAGTGAGTCGATCCCCATAGACCCTATGTTAAAATTTATAATAGAAATAAACATGTTTGCAGGCTGGCTCAGAAAACAGTTTTGGTCTCCATAGCTAGATTTCCCATTCATGACATGTGTATGGGGGGCAGGGGTGGATTTCTATGTAATTGGATTTCACTCATTAGTTAAAATTATATTAAGCCATAAAATTACTCATAATTAGGGGTGTGGCCAATTTGAGTGACAGCTGCATTGCTGGCATCAACCAGTTAGCTGTCTGCTATGCATTACTTTATTTATTGTAAGCATATAAACGTTTGGCACATTCGCATTTTAGCTAAGTTAAAGCTATGCTAACTAGCTTTCTGTAAGTATGGTACTGTAAGTAGGCATGTTCCATCCAGCAGCAAAGCTCAGTTTGCTCTACCCATTTGCCCATTTATGGGTTAACCATCAGAAAACCTAAGGGTGATGTCACAGAGGGTTTGTCCAACGTTGACTGTAAAATACATGTATGTATGATGATCATCCCACTTCAACATGGCACAATTCTCCTTCATCTTCTGTACTTGTTACAGATAGCAGAGGCTATGGAAACCATTAAGGAAACATAAAATAAAGAACAAAAGAAAACCACAATAACCTGAAACATAAACTCTTTGACCTCAGATGGTTATAAGAGATTAGATATATGAGTTGATATTGTATACCTAATGTACAGTAAAAACTAAAAGTACACATTGAAACTGTGTGTCCATGAAACTTGAATAAGTTTCACTGTATCATGCAAAACGAAGTATTTGATTGTGCTCCTACCTTCATGAATAAATAAGGCCAATGTCAAATTTAGATGCTACAGTGTTTATTGATTAGGGGGTAGATCACATCCCATATTCAAATATTCAGCTTTGCATCTGTTGTGTGAAAACACAATTCCATTTGGTTTAACCATGAACCAGCATTTATGAACTACTGAAATATACAAATTTTCCCCCTTCCAACGGACACCTCAACCAAAGAGGGCAAATGGCCATGTGCTGGGACAACATTAGCTTTGCCCTGTGCACATCCATGTTCTCAGACAGGTGTTTACTTTGTTTGGTTGCTGATGAGCTGACTGCAGAGGTAAATGTGTTTGATTGTTGCCCTCTACTTATGAGTGATTGTGCTCTGACCGTGGGGATAGTCTTGTAGTCATAGCACTACCCCTTCACTAGGGATTACAAGCCAATTTTTTGTGAACAGAATAAAAAATGCTATGTCTACTTTACAAACAAACAAAGTCCATCTTCTATACCAGTTATCCTGTACAGTGTCGCAGGAGACCTGGAGCCTATCCCAGGAGACGTAGGGCACAATTCATCGCAGGGCACACACACACATTACAGGCAATCTGGGAACACCAATTAACCTAATCAGCATGTCTTTGGACTGTGAAGGAAACCGCAGTACCAGGAGAAAACCCACCAAGCATAGAGAACATACAAACTCCACGCTCACAGGCCCAAGGCAGGAATCGAACCCTCAACCCTGGAGAGGTGAGGCCACAATGCTAGCTGTTGAAACTCTAATCCACCTTTGGATTGATACTTTTTTGTTCTGTGAATATCTTATATACACTACTTCACCATTCATAATGAAAGAACGTATGTGATACCTAACAGATAAAATTTCTTATTTGTTGGGTGATTTATTTCATCCCACTTGATATAAGAAATGTAAGAAAATATATTATCAGCACCAACAAAGCGAGACTGTCAGTTTTATGCTGTTTTTTACAGAAAAATACTCAACCTACACAGAACGATTAATTAAAGCACTGTTGAAAAGTGGATCACACTGTCATTATCACACACACACACCTGGCACAGAGGAAGAGAGACTGTGTGTTTGTGTGTGTGTGTGTGTTGGGGGGGGTGATAGACATATGCTCTTAGTCTAGGCCAGACCACCCGAGGGTCCTACACATTCTGCCACAAAGCTGTCTGCCACTAACAAGTGTGTGTATTTCTGCATTCATTTGTGTACTGTATGTTTGTTTTAATCATTTTCCAGGACAGATCCTAAGAGTAATGCCAGGCATTACAATTGCATTCTTGCATACTTATACATTAACTGTTAAGTTCCTTCACGAGTAAAATCCTGCCAAATAAGAGAAAAAAAGCAGCAGATGCAAAAACATGATGCAGCAAAAAAACAGAGATGGAAAAGAATGAAAAAGACTCAGAGAGATGGAATTAGGACAAGACATACAAAAATTCCACTCATACTCTTTCAGCCAGCACCAGATGCCACTCAGTTAGTCAAAGCTTCCTCGACATGCAGTTCTGGATTATTATCTAATGCTGTATTTTCAGGCATCCATTTGTGTTATTATAGCCACAGGCAAGAGGAACTATTGTAAAATCATGCAAGTTACATTAATCATCAGCACAGAACATGATGTTAACTCAGAAGTTCGCTCTGAGGATTTCCAGTGAAATGCTTAATGTTTGACAATACACTTATTTAAACTTCTCATATCCTGTGGTGGGTGTACAGCGAATTTATATTCATCAAAAATCCACACTCCTGTCTCTGCTGTTCTAAGCACTTTCATGAGTTCTTCCTTGAAAATAAGCTTAAATTGGGACTTTTTTTTTTCGTGTGGGTGTGCAGGCCATGTCGAGCTACAGTCCATGCATATAAACTTCATTCACTAATGTAGACAGTAGTGGATTTTTGTGTATTGAGGTTAGGGTGGGGGAATGTAAAGGCTGGCTGTCAGTGGCCGAGTTTAGGAGGCGCAGCCAATCTAGAGGAATTTAACTGCTCCTGCTGCCATTCACAGCCTGCAGTAATGATGCTGGGCCGGTGAACACAGCGCTCCATGATCTCATTACACCCCCATAATTGGAGGTGGTTAAAAGTGATGATGCCCAGACCAGATCAGACAGCCAGTGCGTTTTCAGATTTGGCTAGATTGTGTCAGTGGCACTGCCTGCTCTTACGCGGCCCATCAGCACTGACAGGCGAAACCGAAGAGATGCACTGCACTGGGCTGATGGGCTCCATTTTTGACAGTTTGTTTTTTACTTATTTATATATTTGTTTAACTTTTTTAAATACATTTTTTGGGGTGTGATGGGGTGGGGGGGCGTTGGGGGGGATTAAAGTTTCAGCAACTCAAAAGAACTCAAAACAATCATAGAAAATACAGCAACTTTTTTGCTCTTAATTTTTTTCTTCTTTTAAATGATTTAAAGTGAAAGGTTGAAAATTATTGTTTTATGTCTAAGAAGCATTTTAGTTTTCTTTTTATTGCTCACAGTTATGATATCCCGTAAGGCTCCAATTAAAACATGACGCATGTCGCCCGAAAACCCAGACGTTTCACTTCAACTTGAGTTTAAACCAGCATTTGCAATTCAGGTTATGTGAAAATGAGGTCTATTGAACTACAACTCGTGCTTCAACAAACTCTCCATGGGTGTGAGCAAAATAAAGATGCTGGGTTGTGAGATTGCAGGAATGTGGAAAGCCTTAATGAAATGCTTGAACACACACAAACATGTAGACAGAAGCTGAGAGCAAAACCCGGGTATTAATTGGTTACCAGTAAAGTCTTACAGCTGAATGCAGGAATATCTTATCATGTGTTCATAGACTAAGTGTCAGCAGTTATTCAAATTAAGGCAACTTCTCTGTTCTGTGTTGTAAGCATAGGCATTAAAAACCCCTTCAATATAGCTGTCATTTTAAAATACATTTTGTCCTACATACAGTACTTGTATAAAACCTGTGTTATATTTATCTGCATTTAAGTAGCAGGGAAAATCACTATAATTATTGCAGCTGTCATTAGACTTCCAGAGGTGAGGAAATGATTTTAAACAGCACTTTAAAATGAAGCACAGCAGACATACATGTACATACAGGTCTGTCCAGAAAAAGTCCACCCATTGTTAATATAACAAGAATGGTTTGCATGACATCAGTGTAACATGTCATTCAAGGAGAGTGGACAGGAATGCTCATGCACGAACACTGTTGATCTCACTGTACTAGTCAGCGGGACGCTAAATGCCGTTGAGTGAGCATGTGTACTGTGTGGACATTGCATTCAAAATGACTGAGCGAGTACACCACATCACATTTTGCGTTAAGCTTGAACATTCATCTACAGGTGATTCAGAAGGCTTTCAGGGATGATGCAATGAGTGCAGCGCAATTAAAGGTCTGGCACAAAAGCATAAAGGATGATCAAAAGTGTGTTGAAAGTCATCCATGTTCTGGAAGGTCTGAAACAAGCAGATCACCTGAGAATGCTTAACATGCAAATGTTATAGTGTTATAGTGTCCGAGCTGCAATCCACAACGACCGGCCCCTTTTTTATGCATGTTTATTATATGTAATCTATTGATTACATGGCTGCATACTTTCCATACAGACCTTGTATACGTACCTGAAGTTTATTATCAGGCAATTACTTTTCATTAAGAATATGGGGACACTCTGTAGAAGTCATTAACCTCTCTCAACATAAACCCCAATGTGACGATCATACTGTAGATTTCAGTTCACCACAGGCAGCACTTTTCTAAAGAGCACAAGACAATACCTACCCCAGCTTCATCATCACCATGTGAAGGAGTTTTTGCATGGCAGTAAATGCACTGAAGTAAAAACCTCACAAAGAACTATATAATTCTGAGAATTGTCCATAATATTTATAAACATTTTAAACATTTCTGTCTGATGTAATGAGCGTAATCTGTCTTGCATTTGAACTGACAAAAGTATCTAAATAGGAAGTTTATATATTTAAATTAAATTATAAAATTATAAGTGGCATGATTTTATAATTTATTAATAAATGTACAGTACATTTTCACCATTTTCTGTCTTTGTTTTAAACTTCCTCCAGGGGAAGATGCCTTTAAATCATATAATTTAAAGATTTGGGAAACCCAAATTTGAGTCTCAAAAATGCAGACTTTATGTCAATTGGGCCAAAGAGGAAGCATCTGGCGTACCCACAGGAAAGTATTTCAAAAGCAGTTGTGCTGTATGAAAATTATGTCTGCCCACCTGGTTATTATAGCTACACAAGATGAGACAAGCGTCCAGCTGAAGCCAGAGTTCAACAATTTCCCAGCGTCTATAAAAACAGAGAAAATAGCTCTCAATTTCCGGATGCACCTAAAGCCAAGTGCCAGAGAAACAATCAAAAGGCTCACTAACCGTGTAACCAGCACTAACACAGAGTACACTGCCGACACCAGCACTGCTTTAAACCTCTGCTCTAAACACCAAACAGCCTCTTAAATGGAAGTTGAAACTAAATATCTGTAGCTTTAAACAACATCATTAGAATGGTTGAGATTGTCTCTTCACGCTTGGTGAAGGACAACACTTTCCTGCAACATATTTGACTGCATATCACCTGCGTGGTCATATTCCTACTTTTACTAAACCTATCTACCCCAATCGCTAATTGGCAACCCCTGCAAGAGACTTAATAGAGCGTTCTCTATTAAGGCTCTACAAAAAATGTCAATTTGCAGTGTATTTGTTGTACATGCCTTCCATGCCCTCCTACCATTTCATTCCTTTAAAACACTCCAGATTATACAAAAGTGGTGCACTTCATGTCTTCATCCCTTGTGCCCATGTCTCCCTGTAACTGCTCACATCTTATTCATATCCTTGATGCTTGTCTATACAATAACCAGTGGAACTTCTACTTACCAATGCCTCACTTTAAATCCCAATACTGCAGTCTGTGAGAAATGAAGCCTGGTGGAGATCTTATAATCTATATCTTATAATCTCCCAGCTTTCATAAAATGTATGAAGATCCAAGAGCATCAAAATTTTTATGCATGAAACATTGTGAGCTATCTTGCCTGCATGTTAGTCTGTCTATATTCAGTATCGATTCAACCATTCATTTGGGTTCTTTTTGACAACGGGACTTTACAATACAATGCATATGAGAATGTTGCAGTGCCATAGCTCCATGGTAAGCCGGTATCACAAGCTTTGTCCATGTACACGTGGTCACAATGTTATAGTAAACAGTACACACGTGCACGGTTATTGACTATACGAATGACACACGCGCGCTGACTCTGAGCATGGGAGACGATTATCCACAATCCTGCAAAGTCAAGAGCCATTGGCTCAGTTCTGATTACATGACGCTCGGCAGACAAAGCGCATACAGTACGTACTACTCGTGTGTCAAGACCTCGCTCGTTTATCAAGTTATATTTTATTAAAAATTTTTGCTTGTTTTGCAAAACGTTGGCAGGCCAATTTACCCGCAACCCAAGGTTCCACTGTATCTTAACTTGTGCATGGTGTCCTGCAATACCTTGCTGTTCCATCCAGAGTGTTTTCTCGTCTCACATGCAGTGTTCCTGGAATAGGGCACCGTGACCATAACCAGGGACAAGACCTATTGCTTTCAGCTCCATAAACATTGTGATACTTGGATTGTATACCTACTTGGTAATACGGTAATACAGGATAGGTTTCCTTTTGAGTCTGGTTCCTCTCAAGGAGTCTTTCCTGTGTCATCTCAGAGATTTTTACTTTCACCTTGGGCTCGTACATTATGGATCCATAAGAAAATAAAATTTATCTTTCCAAGTAAATAATTGTAAATGTCTTTGTGTATAAAATTCTAAAGCATTGTCAAAAGCATCAAAAGAAAAAAAAAGTTCTTGCAGTTCTAATACAGTACCATGACCAGGTTCAAGCATAAACAGTTGTATACGCCTTATAACACCTTATATCCATAAAACAAACTGGAACATTAAACAGGCAAATGCTTGATCTGGAATTTTTTTTAATTACACCTGACCAGTGGAGCGGCCAGCAGCAACCTCAGCAAGACTAGTTTTTTTGGAAAAATTGCTTTGTTGCGGAAAAAAACAACAACTGAACATTGAATTGTAGTGTTGAGGTCATGTTTCTGTCTTGGTGCTATATTTGAAATTGGAAAAAAAAAAAAAAAACAGTTCCTCAAGGGTTCTTCAGATAGATAACACTTGTTTGCTTTGTAAAGCAACCCTTCTGAAAGCCCTCTGCTGTCAGGTTCAAAACAAAAAGATCTAAAAGGAGAAGAAAGCAAAGTTTATCCACAGAAAACCCATGAAAGCATAAAGTATGTTGCATGCAAGTGGACGTAATAAGAAGCTCAGGAACACAATGTCAATAGTGATGTTTTTCATTCATATTTATTCGCATCTATTTTAAAGAGATGGAACTGATTAAATTTAAGCCTCTGTTTATAATTTGCCAAACAACTAAAATTTAATTCATTTGCACACTGTATAATATTTTGTATACTTTTTGTGAAAACAAGGTAATTGAACCTGTTTATAGTTTTTATGATGAACAACTCAAGCTTAATCAAGGTCTTCCACAGAGTAAAACAATATAATTTTATCAGCAGTACCTTTTTTTTTATTTTATTTTACTTTAGCTCATTAGATTAGCCCATACACTGAACTGAATTCTCTGACTTCCCATATTTTAGACCTATCTTTTTTATTTGTTTCTTTTGATGGTGTATTGCTGTATCAGCTACACAATACTATAGCTCCCAGACGAAAAAGAAAAACACAACAACACAGACACATAATGAATACTCTAGAGAGAATGTGGGCGAAGGCACAGACCTAAATACTGCGATCTCATGCAGTTCACAGCCCAGAGAGTAAACACTGTTCGTAACTGTACAATATTTACCAAACCAAAATACACAATGTATTTGTGTTTCAGTAGTCAGTCTGACAAAGCAGCACAGCCTACAGGATAACTTATGAATGTGAAAAATGACTAGGTCTCATGTTGTTGACTAACTATAATGAGATCTTGGATCTTGGTGGCTCAGAGGGCTACGGCACTGAGTTACTGATCGGAAGATCGGCGATTTGATCCAGGTTGCCACTGTTGGGCCCTAACCCTATCCGCTCCAGGAACGCTGTATCAAGGCTGACCCTGCGGTCTGATCCCAGTTACACTGGGATATGCGAAGAAGGAATTTCACTGTGTTGTAATGTATATGTGACAAATGAAGGCTTAACTTAACTCTAATGGAGGCTAAATGCATGTAAACAGCATTTAAGCACCACCTGAATTTGAAATAGCATCACCCACCTCCATCTAGCGTTTACCTACCAAAAACTAATCTACTACTCTGCGTCTACTATTAACACAGCCGCCCTCCCCTCATTCTTTTTCTAAGTTATTCTAATTCACCTTGTTTCATTTATTACTCTTTTATTACTCTTTTGACAACATAAAGGAACTATAATTAAGACAAAGCAATTTCCCTCTGGGATTATTAAAGTTCTTTGAATCTTAAATCTTGAAAACAAACAATAGTGTATTCTACACTGTGCTGCTTAATCAGCATCTACTATGACCAATCACATCATCTCTTGTGTCAGTTGATCAGTTAATGTTTGGCAACATGGATATACGCCAGGTTTGGAGCACGGAATTGGCACGCCTCCACCTGCCAGTGCCAGGAAAAGACCTCAAACCCAAAATGAGGTGGTTAAAAAACAGTTAAAAAACATAAACATAACATTGTTTTTTAGATATTTTTTTATAGTATTATAGGACTAGCCAGGTATTGGTACTTTTGTAAGACACTTTGGATCAGAGCATCTGCAAAATCCCTAAATGTAAATGTAATGTAAATGTATTGATGTCAATACTAAAGACCAAAAGATGTAACGAGACATTGTATCCTTACAAGTAATTATTTTAAAATTAGTTACACGCAGAATTATCTTTTCACAATTTTCACAATAAAATAAGTGAATCCACATTAGAGCTCTAAAAAGGCAGTGTCAAAGAAAAAAATTAGTAAAGCTATGGGCCTACTTCCCTAAATGTCAGATTCATCATTCTTCATATTCTTTTCTGTCACTAGTACCTGTACAGATTATTTTCCTCCCTGCTCAGAGTGTCTTGTGCTTTTTCATAATCCAAAAGTTTGCTTTCATTGATTTTAAACATGAAGTAAAAAAACATGGTAAGAACGCTGGTTGCAGCAGAAAAGTTGTGGTGATTTGAACTTATGTATATTACAAGTAGCAGTTACATAATATTGCCCAGGGCCCGGCTTCCCGATAACGCACACTCTTAGCGCGCTAAGAAGACTCTTAAGATATATCTTACGTAAAGTGATTACTTTTCTAAG
>JAQMYJ010000003.1:15402759-15416905 GCA_030014305.1 Clarias laeviceps | reverse complement strand
TCAGGTAGACTTGTAGGAAATTCCAGTCCTGAACTATCGAGCAACTGCAGCCAAGTCAAGTCCTCAGAGAAACAGCTTCAGCATTTCTTTCTGCTACTAGTGTAAATTGAATTGAATTAGACATCCTCAAATTTTTCTCTTGGACTAGATTTAACACAAATGCAAAAAATATATAAATAAAGAAAAAAGAACTTCCATCTCTTACTAATTTAATAATTATATATTACGCATTCCATTTTCAATGATGCACTGCGTAGCCACAGTGTCAATGAATGTATGACTTTTTTTTTCTATTGTGTGTCTATGTGGATGCACTTCTTGGATTTATGGATTTTGGACAGTTCCAAGTCTATGTTATTCATACACTGAGACAGTACTGTATTGTTTTCTTGATGACTATACATTAGTGGAGTTCCCCAGCAAAAGAGCCGTGTTCAATCTGCCTGCTCACCAGGCATGCAAAAGACTGTCCACCTCTTTCTGATGTGCTCATTCATTCCCTTTATTGATATTCAGCTAGGAGCTATTACATTACCTATTTATAGAGGTTCACATGATTTTTGAAAAACGCCATACCTCAAAAAATATTCCAATAAATATCTTCTGCAAGAGAGTAATTCCCTAGCCTACATTTCAAATGGAGGAACTAAGGATTATAGTGATGTTAAGAGGCAGAGGGAGCGAATCGATTTTGAGTGAATGACAGGAATCGTGTTTTGAATAATACATTTTTTGAGAAAAAAGAAAACAGCTGTCGCTTGTGTACAAATGGGACTTATAGGGACTTCTCGCTTCCCTTTAAATCAACTGCTGGATAAATCCTGCTGCACAGCTTTTAATAAATGTGGAAAAAGAATGAGAGAAATACTATCTTTATTTGGTTTAACATGGGTATAACCAAACATCATGTAAACAGTTCCAGGCTCAGAGATTGATTTCAATAGGAGACTGAAGCTGATAGGTACATACAGTAGCTAGTTGCAGAATAATTGACTCGGATGCAGCATAAATCTACCTTGATTTATAGGTTTGTGAAATTGTAATGGCTGAAATTCCAGTTATTTTACCTCCAACCACCCAAAAGCTTTCTGATTGTTGTGAATAAGTTATCCACATTTGATTCCCTGGGCAACCAGCAGTGGATAACTGCTGTGTAGACAAGCTGTCAACCACCACCCAAAGACACAAATCTTAGTGACCACATGATAATGTGTAGCTACTAACGTGTGATTTGTTTGTCATTCATTATCTGCTTTTATCTACCTTTCCTGAACAGCCTGTTCTCTGTATTATGTTGCATTGTGTCCTTGTCTTACCATCCCACTATTGCTTTGTCTTGACCTTATGTGTTTTCCTGACAGGCAGTTGTAGTCTTCTTTGCTATTTAATTCTACAGCAATTCATGCCTAAATCAATCCTTCCCAGTTCCTTCTGGTGAATAAAGCAATCCTCCTGTCTAAGGGCTCTAAATCTCAAAAACTCAAAATTGTTTACCACATGCTAAGCTGTGATTCCAGAAACATTTTTCAGATTCCTTCCCCTTATTTCTTCAATCTTTGTGTTTCTCTAGGCTGTGGGCTTGAGTTCCTGCTGGTGCTCTGTGGGTTGGAGCTATCCTGGTCCTGCCCACGCCACTGCATCTGTTACTCTGCCCCCAGCACGATCAGTTGCCAGGCCCACAACTTCCTGTCTGTTCCTGAAGGCATTCCACCCCAGAGTGAGCGTATATTCCTCCAGAATAACAAAATCCACCAGTTGCTTAAAGGCCACCTCAGTCCTTCTACAGTAACATTGTGGATCTATTCCAACAACATCACCTATATTGAGCCAACCACCTTTCAAGGGTTCACCCTCTTGGAGGAACTAGACCTGGGAGATAACCGCTACCTGCGTTCTCTATCTCCAGAGACCTTTCATGGGCTTGGCCGTCTTCATGCCCTCCACCTGTACCGCTGTGGCTTGAGTTCACTGCCTAATAACATCTTTCAAGGCCTTCGCAATCTGCAGTACTTATATCTGCAAGTAAGTCTCATAACTGTCCATGCTTTTACAGTAGTTCACATTTGTGTCTTGTCATATTTATTTATCTTCTTTTTTCTCTAAAGGATAACCACTTGGAGTACCTCCAGGATGACATCTTTGTGGACCTACACAATCTGAGTCATTTGTTTCTTCATGGCAACCGCCTGTGGGGCCTGCATCAGAACACCTTCAGAGGACTGCATGCTCTGGACCGGCTGCTGCTACATCACAACCAGCTGCAGTGGGTGGACCGTCTGGCTTTCCATGACCTGAAGCGCCTCACCACATTGTATCTGTTCAACAACTCCCTGACAGAGCTATCTGGTGAGTGTCTGGCCATGCTTGGTGCTTTGGAATATCTTCGTCTCAATGACAACCCCTGGGAATGTGACTGCAAGGCCTTGTCTCTGTGGGACTGGCTAAAGAGGTTCCGTGGCTCCACATCCTCGGTGGGCTGTGTAGCCCCAGCCAATCTGTCAGGAAAAGACCTAAAGCAACTGAAGAAAGAGGACTTCCCCAATTGCTCAGGATCAGAGTCCCTGCACCAGAGCAAGACCAAATTGTGGTCTGGAACAGACAAGGTCTCACTGAAGCAAGAGCCTCAACCTGCCCAGCCTCCACAACCACGCCCTCACCACCCCCACCTTGGTGAACAGTTCTCCTCTCTGCCTACCCCTTTGCCCCAACCTCCCCCTGCAATTAATGGAGTACAGGCAGGAACAGGAGATTCCCCAAATGCAGTGACTCCTCAGAGGCCTGGTCGTTCTCGGAACTGCACACGCCCGCGGAGCAGGAGCGGGAAAGGAAAAGGGCCCAACGAGGTTCATACTTCAAAGGAAATGGCAGACAAGGAGTTTTCCTCATCTGACTTCACTGGGAAATATGACCATACATCCCCTGATAGTTTGACCACACGGAGAAAGAATAAATGTACTCCCCGGACCACTGTGCGTCCCCCCAGTGGGGTCCAGCAGGCCACCAACATGGGCAATTCCCAGTGGCTCCACCTCCCTTTCTCTAGTATTGTGGGACTTCTTGTGCTGCTAAGTGCTAGATTCATCGTACAGTGAAATTGATGCTGGTGCATTGTAGCTAAATGAAAACAATGCAGTTCTCAGATCCAATCTAGCTCCAGCATTCCAAGGCCTCTTTACACAAGTCTCTGTGTGTGCAAGTGTGTGTGTATGTTTTAGGGTTGGGGTGGGGGATCATTGTGTGTATGTTTAATAATATATGTAAAAAAAAGACTTTAAGGATCTTTGCCAGTTAGACACTAAAGTAGACACACATGCTTACGCATCATATGCACATATCTGTGAAATAGATACATGTGAGTGAACATCAGAATCCTAATATACAGTAAGCAAGAGTACGGAAGAATGAATTGAAAGAGCAGCCTAAACATGCTTTCACTGCCATTGTTGCCAAAATATTTTAATTTCCACTTGGGTCACTGCAAACCTAATCACAAGCGATAGCTAAGCAGCAGTACATGCAATTGGAATATAACATGCAACTGACAAGCAGGGTTTCTTATATAAATAAACCGTAATGTCATAAAGAAAAAAAAAAGTGATATTTGCAAATCCAGTCAAGTTTTACCTTCAACGTGTCCCGAGTCACATTCATTGGCAAACAAATTTCTTTTTTCCCTTAAACAACAACTGAATGTAATATTATAAATAATTGCCTCATCATTCTGAAATATATGTCCTGTATATTTACCTAATCCCAACAATGATGTGCTTGTTATGGAAATAAATAAGTTAAGAACCATGTATAACAAGATACCACAATTTTGCTATTCTTAGTGAAATTTGTGAACTCAGCAGATTAATTAGGATTAGCAGACAAAAAAAATATTTACTTTTCAATTTTATCCTTCTTATTGCCATAATGTGCTGCAACAATTCCATTCAAGCTTTGTTGACACTGAGAAAAAGACTGAACTCAATATCATTTACCCTGAACAGTCAGGCTATAAACTACTTCCACACTTTACAACACAATTTGTCAATTTCAGTTATTCAGTGCTTGTAAACTGAGTAGACCAAATCAAAAGCCTCATAAAAAGCCAAATAGTGGCCAAAATATTATACATTTTATATATTCACTCACCATCCACTTTAATAGGAACAGCTGCACACGTGCTCATTTATGCAGTTGCCTAATCAACCAGTCATCTGGCGGCAGGTGGTACAATAAAGTCATCCAGACACAGGTCAAGAGCTTTAGTTAACGTCAAACACAGTTCATATCTAACATCAGAATGGGGAAACGTAGGATTTAGCTGCTGCATGGATGTTGGCAGCAGATGGGCTAATTTGAGCTTTTCGGAAACTGCTGATTCGAAATTTTCACACACACAACAGTCTCAAGAGTGTACACAGAATGCTTTAAGCTGCGAGGAGGGATCTAATAACTCATATATTACTCTACAACCATGGTGAGCAGAAAAGCATTGAACGCTGTGGTGGTTTGGCTAAATATGCAAAAAACATATCAAGGTTAACTTCAGAAATCTGAGGCTATTATAAATTTGTTGTGAGATCTTTTCTGTTCATCAGTGTCAAAAAGAGTGTTTACTTGAATTCCTATAGATGTCCCATCAATTCAGATCAGTTATTCGTCTCCAGTCACTCTCAACAACATGATGTTTTAGCCTGCAGATGCTCCACACAAAGAACTCCAGAGAATACTGCATATGAAATTCCCAGGAGAAGTTTCTGGAAAAAAAAAATCATCAAAAAAACAACTTATTTTGCTTAAGTATTTACCATCAACCATGCAGAGATCACACTTACTTCTGATGTTTGATGTGAACATTAACTGAATCTCTTGATTTGTATCTCATTGTTTTTTGTTAGTTTATTGTTTGTTTGTTTGTTTGTATTTTTGCCTCAAGTTGCTGCCACCTGTCTGGCGGACTGATTAACTGCATAAATGAGCAGATGTACAAGCGTTCTTATAAACAGTCAGGTCCAAAAGTACTGGGATAGTGAGACAATATTTGCCTCAGTACATCACCACAAGAGACTTAAAATAGAGCAATCAAGATGTAATTGACGTGTAGATATTCAGCTTTAATTTGAGGGTTTTAACAAAAAATATTGTATTAACTCATCAAGAAATATCAGACTTCATCTTTGTAAAGTTCCTCCATTTTTAGACAGTTAACTGATGAGCAGTTTAATGACCTATCGTGCTGATGCTAGTCAAGTAGGCCATCATTAAGCTCAAAACAAAATACACATACAAAAGAGAGGTAGCAGAAACTTTAGTGGTCAAATCAACAACCTGCAGGAAATGCCTAGCAAAGCACCTGAAAGAAAACATAGCATTGAGGATTTCCATGGGTTCCAGACTTCACACAGTCTTTGACCAAGTTTCTTGCACCCACGGACTGAGAATAATCCTAAAAATTATGATTGTTAGTTTATCTAATTATTTCTGAGGCTGTAATACCTGAATGGCTAATACTATATTTTTGTTAAACCCCTTGAATTAAAGCTGAAAATTGTGCCACTGTCCACATATTTATGGATCTGATTGGTTATTTCATATGTTTATATTCATTGCATTTGCACAGTTTGGATTGTTTTGCAACAACACATTATGGATCCTATTATAATAAAGCTGCTATTAATGTTTAATGAAGCAAACAGGGTACATTTGCTTCAAGTGTGTGTGTGTGTGTGTGTGTGTCTAGGATATAAAGCTCTGGAAATCTAAAGAGTTGTATTTGTTTATTGTCTTCTGTGTTTGTTTGATTTGGCTGAGCTGGGAACTAGAGATGACCTTCTAATGGGGCATGGAAACAGGAATTGCCCTGAGAGGACAAAGGTCAAATAGGGATGAACTTTTTTTTTTTTTTTTTTTGCTAACATCCCTCTGTCTGAACTGCCTATTAAAATGGACACCTTTCACCCTTAAAAGGCTGTGAAACCTACAATTCAACAATACTAAGAAGATACAGGAACATATTCTTTCAAATAACTTGGTGTGATGTATAATAATGATTTTCAACATACCATGGCCAAAAAAAAAGCACTTTTGGAGCCACAGGACAAATAAATAGAGGTCCAGGAGAAAGACAGTTTTTCGGTTCTGGACAGATGGGCGAAGTCTGGATGGATGTTCAATCTCCAGTTACAGGCCTAGGGGAAGGCTGGAAAATTCTTTGTAAAATATAACAAACTTTAAACAGTTTCATCAGCTGGTAGATGGACTTGTGACAAAGATAATGTTGGTATCATGAAAAAATAATCCATGACCGAATGACATTTATGATGACAACAGGGTTTTTTTACTTCTCAAGCAGAGAAGTACATTTCTCCACAGTTTTTGCTTTGTCATTTTTTATTTGGTTCTTACGTACATCCTTTAGATTCCATTTTTAAAGACTGCACAATCCACCATGCCCCCCTCTCTCCCTCTCTCTCTCTCTCTCTCTCTCGTCTTTTTGTCTCCTGCATTACACCATCCTAGTTATTTGATGGTTTAACCAGTTGTTCTCAGAAGATAATACAAAAAAATGTTTATAAAAGATATTAAAATCTATATCTTCTTATTTTAAGAAATGTGTCGACATTTCTTTTTTTTTCTTTTGTATTCAGAAAGCAGGGCACTGATAAAGTAAAGAAATGTTTCCACCTATATCCTGTCAGCAAAATTTTTTTCATCCAGTCTTTGCTCTTTTTTGCAGTGTTTCCATAACAGTCATGGTTTATTATATCAGAGGAATAATCCAGGTATCTGTGTAGCCCAGTGAGTCCCTCTCGCTTTCACGCACACATACACACACACACAGAGCTCAATATCGCTGCCACCCACAAAATTCTATGAGTATGTGTGCGTGCAATCTCCAAAACAGAAAAACTCATATATAAAGGGTTCCGATAAATCATCTTAAAAGCACCACATTTGAGTCAATCATTACAATTATTAATAAGGGTTTAAAGTATTTTCTGGTCTCATTTCTCATCTTCTTGCCACTATGATGGGAATTGATCCTGAGCAAAACTGTACATTTTTTCCTACAATAATGCGGAAAGCTAGTTTTCCGCATGGCGGGGACCGGATACAGCATTACTCATTAATCAATGTTGGATGTTGCAGTTACATATTTGACTATGTGAGGCTTTTTATGTTTGTGCAACCTAATGACAACAGATTGGGTGAGGCATGAGGCATTTCTTTTTGCTCACATTTATGCCATACACAGGTTCTGTCCTGTTTTGTAAAATCCAGTTCCACACCTACCGTCCAGTTTATTAGGTATACCTGTTTAACTGCTTGTTAACACAAATATCACAAATGAAGTGATCTTACATCACACTCATTCAGGATGTTTTTCTGTCCACATTTCTTCATCGAAGGTAACGGTTTACCACTATCCTTCCAGGTTTAATAATGTGTTGTACAGTTCTTAACACAATTTTAGTAGTTTCACCAAATCTCTTAGTTGTTTTCTTTTCATCTTTGCCACGACCATTCTTTAAGAAATGAGAAGTTACTCACTTCATCAGTTAGGGTTAAATAACTTGCTGGCAGCTGTACCATGTAATCACTGCAGTAATTATTAAGTAATCTTACCTATTTGCTTAGTGAAATCCTGGTGGTGATCTTTTTTTTTTGGCTGTGCCATGTGTGTGTGTGTGTGTGCAGTACCAGTAAAAAGTTCAGACACACCTTTTAAATCAATGTTTTTTGTTTTGCAATTTATATATTCTACATTCTAGTACTGAAGATTTCAAACCTGTAAATATCACACTTATGTAATTAAGTAACAACAGTCAGTTGTTATTTTAAGACATGAAGGTCAAATAAGGTGGCTTTTGAGGTGTCTATTACTGTATGATCATAAAAACTTAGATCTTCTTTTCTTCTTTTCACTCAGGATTTCCATCTTGGTCAAAAATCCAACTTTGTATGTTTACACTGAAATAACACAACAGTTCTGGAACAGTTCTTGCAAAAACAGGATTGTCAAGTGCATTTGCAAAATCCATCAAGCACCATGATAAAACTGGCCCTCATGAAGACCATCCCAGGGAAAAAAAGACCAAAAGGAGGAACTCAGAGGAGAAGTTCATTTAGAGTTACCAGGCACAGAAATCAACAATTAACGGTACATCAGATTAGAGGTTATGAAGGCTTTACAGAGAAGAAGTAGCACACACATCTCGATATCAACTGTTTAAAGGAAATTATTGCATATTTTGGGTGCCTTCAGCGTTGTTTTACAATGTAGAAAAAATTCTTTCAGAATTTAATTTTGAGTCAATTACTATTCATACATTATAGAAATATTAAACTTAAAAAAAAAAAATTGCATTTCATTTGGAAGTCAAGGTCCCAAAGTCTGGAGGAAGAGACGAGAGGTACAGAAGTTGCTCGAAGTCCAGTTTGATGTTTCCACAGTTGGTGATGATTTGGGCACGATGTAATATACTGTGGCTTGTCCACTGTGTTTAATCAATATCAACACAGCCATCTACCAGGAGATTGTAGAGCACTTCATGCTTCTTTCTGCTAACAAGCTTTATAGAGTTTCCTTTTCCAGCAGGACTGCACACCTGCCCACAGTGCCAAAACTAACACCAACTGGTTTGCTGAGCATGATATTACTGTGCTTGATTGGCCAGCCAACTTGCCTGACCTGAACCCCATAGAGAATCAAGAGATATAGATCATAGAGATCCAGAGGAGAGTGAGAAACACCTGACCCAACAATACAGAGAAGCTGCTATTAAAACAACCTGGTCTTCAATAATACCTTAGCAGTGCTACAAGTTGATTACATCCATGCCATGCCGCACTATTGCAGTAATTCGTGCTTACCACAAAGTATTGAGTGCACAAATTTACATAATTCTTTAGAGTTTCTGGAAAAAAAGAATTTCGATCGATCATAGGAACACACACACATACTCGATTTATAAGATTAATAAATACCATAAACCAATTCATTGCCGTGACAAAGCTAAGGATTAAATTGATATTAACACTGTGTTCTAGGGTGTCCTTTATGTGTGAAGTTTTTGGTTGTAACCTGTGGACCTCGAATAATACCATGTGCACCCTCCAACAGTACACACGGTTTTACTGTCTTGCCAATTAGACAGGGAGAGAAAAGAACAATGTAATTTGTCAACTTGTTTGAAAACATTCAAAGCTGTTTGTGGTGAGATGTGAGAGCCACACACAGTTAATGCTGCTAAGAGCTCTAGGCTAAACTGCAATCCTGTCAATGCTGTTAGATTCTGGGGAAAAGAGCAGCCCTAGCAAGAATTCTGCCCCTATGTCCGTGTGTTAGTGGAATTTATTTGTGAGGAAGCTGTTGCCTTACACAGCTGCTAAATATAGACTCAAATAAAACAAAAAGGAACTTTATGACACTGACAAGAATGGAGAGGGAGGCAGAGTGAAAGAGATAAAGGTGGGCTTCAGGGAGAAGAAAAGAGAAAAGGAGAGAAAAAGAGAAGACAGAGAACAGATGGTGGGAGGTGGGAAAAGGTGGAGGAAGTATCATGGGGCAAACAGGGGTCTATGAACCACTGGAAAATGGAACCAATCATGATGAAAAACTGGAGGATACCGACCACTTCTACTGCGTAAAGAGTCCTGACCTCAACCCGATAGAGGATGAATTAGAATGGAGACTGCAAGCAGGGCCTTTTTCGCCCTACATCAGTGTCTGACCTCACAAATGCGCTTGTGGAAGAATGGTTAAATATTCCCATAAACACACTCCTAAACATTGTGGAAACCTTCCCAGAAGAGTTGAAGCAGTTATAGCTGCAAAGATGCACCATCATATTAAACCCTATGGATTAAGAATTGGATGTTACTCAAGTTTGTATGCATGTAAAAGCAGGCGAGCGAATACTTTTGGCAATATAGTGTAGGTGGTACTGCTTTTCACTGCTGCGTGAGTTTGATGCTTAATTAAAAAGCATGCGCTTAGAAAATTAAAAAGGCAAGCAAGCAAAAATGAAAGAGAGATGTGCAGTGAGAAAAAAGTGTGCTTATGTTTTTGTGTGTGTCTGAGTGAGTGAGAGAGAGAGAGAGAGAGAGAGAGAGAAGGAGAGAGAGACCAAATGAGGAGAACATGATAATTAACAGCAAAAAGAATAAATCACAAACACCAAAGCACCTGGCTCTTAGGCAAGCTTCCCCCCCTTCCCTCATTCTCTTGCTTCTTCCCCAAGTCCCTCACTCCCCAATCAATCACAAACTAATATCACATCCCTCTATAGAAGCCCCTCAGTCTCTCTGCAGTGCTTTTTATTCAGTTTATTTATTTAGCCTGAAAATCCTATCAGTCCTCTCACAACATCTCACTCCCTCCAGTTGAGGTGTCTGCATATAAAACAGTAGGAGAAGGTTAGAGTGCTCTTCTCTGCCCTCTGCCTCAGCTGACCATAGAAGCCTATAATCTTTAATTCCTGAAGACTAAATTAATGCATAATTCTGGAAAAATCCCTTGACAGTGATTTGTAGTTTATTAGCGGAATGCTTGCTTTTTTCCCCCCAGAGATTTGACTGAGAGTGACTGTGTAGAGCCATTTTCACATTAGGAACGATTGATTTGTAGCATGCTTAGGAATGATTGCTCCCCCACTCCCCCGCTGGACAGCGTTCACATTGTTTTTGTTCTCCGTACTTGGGTACACTTATATTAACTCAGAGCATATTTACTCTGTCTGATACATACAGTACACTTGTTTTGTGAGCCCCACAACTTTCACCCTATGCCTAATATTGTTTACATTTTTGGGAAAATTGTAAGAGCAACACCCTTGCATGTCATTCTACTTTGTCTGCTATGGCTGTGTAGGTCTGGGGATGAAACTGGCATGTGCAATACACACAGAGATTTTGGAGGAGACAGAACGGCACTGGCGATGTCATGTTTAAACAGCCATCTTCAATTTAATAATTTTTTTTTCGTATAGAGCTTTTAATAATTGTCATTGTCGCAAAGCAGCTTTACACAATCAAAAGATTCTTCAAAAGAACTTCCGTTCTTAGGTACAATTGCTTTAATATCTGAATCAATGTGTGCCCAAGTACACTGTACTGTGCCCAAGACCACTTCCTCTAGCGGACTCGGGCACGGTTCCTGAGCCTGGTGTGCTCACTGATCAAAATGAGCCAGACTTTGGGGTCAAGTGTTCTCGGAAATGATCCAGTGGCTTAATGTGAAAACGCCCTAATTTAACCCCCTGCTGATAGAACATGTCTTAAGATGTTTGTATTGGCTATTCTGTGATTTCCAGTGGAAGTTTATTAGAGTTTTGTTAAGCACACTGACACCTCCCACTGTTCTCCGTCACAAAGGCCAGTCCCCCCTAAAGGTGCCTCTGTCAGGCTTGCAGCTGATCAATGACTGCAATTAACAGAGCTGATCGATTTGCATGAAGGGAGCCCAGGGAGTGCAAGCCTCTAGCAACATGGCCTACAGTCCCATCATTCCTGCACAAATCCCAAGCTGAGACAGCACGCCTAATGACACATCTCTCCTCTGACTAATCACACACACACACACACCCTGCCACTGACACCACACACTTCAAACAGTGATGCCACTTTCTCTAGGCTAATACCAAGATCCAAAGGCATAAAAATAAAAATGGACAAATGGTCAATGATTAAACGATGTACAGCAAACGGGTGTCTCATATTTATCAAAGGAAGAAAACATGGCAGAATCTGCAGTATATGAAAAGTGGTATGATGGGTCCAATTTTTCACTAACATTATATGGTATTACAGCACTTACATTAAAACAATTTGCCAACTTTTTATTAATCATTGACACTGTTGAAACTTCCATATAATTAGCAAATGACCAAAGGTGGAAAGAGTAATACATTTTTGCACTGTTACTTCTGTGAATTTTTAATGAAGTACAAGTAAAGTTACCATTATAAAAATCTACTCAGAGTAAAGGTTACCAAGTTACATTTTTTTTAACAGCGGGGTGGGATGTGGGATTCTAATGTAGTTCAAAAAAGACAAGCGGATATAAATCTCACACTTGTTGTTTTTAATTGAAGGAACGCCTTTGCATAATAAAGCTGTTGCCTTTCTTGTGCTTGAAATCAAAGTGGTCGCTTAGATATGATGTGACACTTTGCGCCGGATAGCAGAGAGAAAAAAGAGCTCAGAGCCAAGAATAACGTTCAGCACAAAACTTTTATCGCCTCTTTCGGCGTCACAAAATTATAATACAAAACATAAAGTAAAAGTGTAAATAATAGAGCGTTTCGGGTGGTGAGCAGCACAGCTGAGCTCCTACTCGTTCTCTCCTTCTCACACACACATTGATTTATGTTATTACAGTTATAATGTATAGGAGTTATAATGTATAAGTCTTTCCCTCCTCAGCATCTTTTTGTAATTGCTAAAACAAAAACACCTGTCAGTTTACCAGAACTGGAATGACAGAACTGTGCTTTGGTGGTTCCTGGGTTGTTCCTGACCATACGAACCAGTTTCCTTTTAGCCGAGGGTTTTCAGACTTTGGTAACAATAATACACCTGCTAATAATTTGTATTTATATAAAACAATTTACACTGATATCCCCCCAAATAAAGTAAAATTAAGTTAAACTAAAATGTAAACAAAATAAGGTTCTGCAAGTTTAAGGTATGACATAATGGTTATGATGAGTGGATGTGTGTATGCGTACATTAAAGGATAAACTGATTTTAATCTTTGATAGATTAGCAGATGCAGATAAAACAAAAAAAAACTTATATGTGTAAACTTATATTAACTTCCATATGTGTTATTTTATAGTTTTGAAATCCCCAGTATTGTTGTAGAATGTAGAAAATAAATCACTAAACAAAAACAAAGAAATTTGCAAGTGACCCCAAACTTTTGAACGGTAGTGTATATATAATGGGTTTGATTTACAATGAATGTGCCAAAGAAAACTCAACATGAGGTCAGTGTTGGCCAATGAGTCAGAGGTTTTAAACAGCGGGAATACCATCTGCTTATCACTCAGATTACTAAAATACTCATAAGGGACTTGTGGTGAATTAACACATGCAATTTATTTTCCTTGCACTGGTTTGTGCGTGGGAAGTGGGGAAAATGACATGCTTAGATTCCTTCCCATGGGTCTGTGATTTATTACAGTAATCCATCCATGAGTACATTGCAAACAAGATTCTCATCTTTAGTATTTTAACAAATGTACATCTGGTCTCCACACAAATTCTTACATACTGTAGGTTAATCATGAATGCACACTCAGGACTGGAAAAGTTCAGTAACAGCAAATGTCTGAAGCCTGTGCTTATTTTATCAGTTGCCCCTATTTTGTAAACACAATCGAAAGCCCAGCGGGTATGCGGCAGTGTTTTTATTAGCATTTGACCTGATCCAGCCACACAAACTCTCTTACTGATGTTATCCTCTCGCCACATCTTTGCTCCTTTCCTCTCCCTGTGGAGCAGAACGCTACCTCCCCCCCCCCCCAACAGCTCTTCCTCGATTGCGCTGCATAAAGTTTCATCTTCTACAACAAAAGGGGCAGACACACATGAAGTGCTTCTCTCTCCACCTCCTCTCCCTCCTTCTCTCTCTCACACACTTTAGGAATCCAAAGTGTTTCTGAGGCCAAGTTCAATTTCACCCTTCCATTTCACTCACTCTTCTTCACGCTCTCTCCATTTTTGGTCTCTGTTCCTCCTCCCTCGTTCCCTGCTTTCCTGCCTGCAGCCTTTACATGTACAGTTTTTAAACCCACAGACACGCTGCAGAGACTTCTCTCCGTGCTTCACAAAATCTGTCCGCAAGACATTTTTTAATTAGTTACAAAAGGAAGCCATATACTGTAATAAATTATGATGCAGAATATGTTTCTGCCTCAAAAAGGAAACTTCCTTTGATAATGTTTTATTATGGATTTAAGAATACAAACTTAAACGTTGATTGTCATAAAAAAAAATATCTATATTGATTTTAGTTATCTTTGGGCAGTGTTTCTACTGACTTAAAACCTGACATCTGAGCCATATGTGAGCATAATATTCATTTATCAGCTGCATCAATTACAACCCACTCCACTTGATTTCCTTTTTCATATATATACTGTATATA
>JAQMYJ010000003.1:15388253-15400216 GCA_030014305.1 Clarias laeviceps | reverse complement strand
ACCACCAGCTGTAATACCACATAACTGTATATGTATGTATGTATGTATGTATGTATGTATGAATGTACAGTATGTATGTATTTATGCCTGAAACCTATCTAAAAGTGTTTACTAAAAGCAAACTGGGGTGAATAATTTAAACAGAGCACGTCTGGCCCTTGTCCATACAGCCACTTACACACTAGCTGACACTTTTGCTCTGACACAAAAGCAAATGCCAATCAGAAAAATTAGGGCTCTTCAAATAATAGGTGGTGAATAAATCACTCCTAATAGCTGAATTCATCTGGGGGAAATAAAGCCGAAGCCTACACTGTTGATGGCATTGTCTTTTATTTTCACAGCAGATCAAGCATTCACATGAAATAAATGTCCTCAGCGTACAAAATTACAGCATGTCAAACCAGCAGCAGAACAAGCAGGAGTTTACAAAACATCATGATGGAGGCTTTTTTTTCTTCTCTTTCCTTTCTTTCTCTCTCTCTTTTCTGTTTTTTGGCTTTTGTGTTCCTGCTGTCTATTATGTCCTCAGGATAAAAATCCATCTGAAAAACCAACAAAATACAAATGTCACAGCATGTCATTTAAACCACTTTTTCGTCTACTTGGATCAGTTTTCAAATACAAACAATCATAATGTTAACACCAGCAATCACAATGGCAACAGAGGATCCAATCAAAATGTTCAAAATACAAAGACTGTTAAACACAACATCATTATATAAAGAAAAAGCCAGTTTTATTAACAGAAATTAAATTTCGTAAAAACATTATTGTAGAATTTATTCAAGGGCATTAAAGCTAAAATGCATTATACAGCTTTTATAATGTAATCTACAAGGACATGCTGAAATATAGACCAGATTTTTGAACATTGGCCCAAGTTAATGTCCCCATTTATCAATCCATCTTCATGTCAGTGGACAGGCATATCAAGCACATGGTGCAGCCACGCTCAGGTGAGTCACTTAAGCTCCATTACTTGGTTGATGGGGAGAAAGAGCTGTTTCATCACCCCCTTTTAGGGAAAGGGAGGAGGGTGGGTATTAATTATTTATTTATTTTTAAGTTGCTGCTACAAGGAGCTAGCAGAGCAACAAAGGAAAGATTTAATGTTGGAACACAGAAGATTGAAAACAAGCCATACAGCTTCATTTAGGATCAGTTGCAGGGATCAGATTGTGCATATGGGAAAACATGCTAGGGGTAACTTATCAGTGTCTAAATGAAATGACTGAAAGTCATCTGAGTGACCTCTGTGGAAATTAAATGCAGAATCCTCATGATTTTATAAGGGATGCATTGTTGACCCAATGGAATTAACAACAAGAAAAAAGTCAGCTTTAGAAATGTAACCAAATCATTTGGATGAATGGATACAAAGATACACTCATGTTAATTAGTTTCTTCTTACTAATTAATCATTTTTAATAATATCTTTTTCTTTTTTGTTCCTTTTTGTACAAGGCTTGTCAGGAAGACACACTATCTCAATAGTCCTGTCCTGCTCAGGCTATAATGGAGCCTGATTATGCACTCAAGTGATGTAGAACCCATGCCCACAGTGGTGGTTCCTGGAATAGCGGCGTGGTGCATATTTATTCAACAACTGCATTACTCCCTGATTGTCTCAAAATTAAACAGTAAAAATAGAAAAATGCAGAGAAAAAAGGAAAAAGATAACTGCCAGAAAAAGATAAAAGGCACCAGAAAAACAAATAAACCCACTGTATAATAAGAGGGTTGATAATTAATTCTTTAAGTTTGTTCAGTGGCTGGTGGTCCAGAGGCTCCAGTGACGTTCCTTGTGACAAGATATTTTAACCCAAAACCGCTAATTTACAGACAATTGTTTGACAATGCCCTGCATAGCTTTATTTTACATGTTACAGCATCCACATATTGTTCAGATGAAAATGGGTACATTGATACTAAAACAGTGTAGTACATTACATTAATGCTTACATTTATAAGCATGACATTAATATATAATAAAGCAATCCTGAAGAATTTATAAAAGGTTCATGTGAAAACTCATGAGGTGACCTGAGTAGTTTACTGAAGATTAAAATAAAGCACAAGCCCCTGTTATCTTACAGTTTTTTTTTAATCTTTATCTTGCAAGCTTGTTTCACTAACAGAACAGTCATAACACTTTAAGGAAGGTGCAGAAGATAGACATAGAGCGTCATTGTAATTAATAATAATGTAATTACCACTTTTGAGAGTGGTACTGGAAGGGTGTTTGAAATACCTTTGCAAATGGAATATTAGCACTTGAGCTAAAGAGCATAAAATTTTATACCCATGTAAGAGATAAAGACACCTCCCAAAAGGTTTTATAACAGGTAGACACTTCATAGACGATTACTTAATATTTTATGAAGATGAAGTAAATGGCTAAAGAAATGTTGCACATATAAATTTATTACATAATTGCTTAATTAAAATTAAAATAAAAATTTTTTTTGTCAAATAAATACAAAGGTTCGATCTTATACAAAAATCTCTGCCCATAACCATCAGGAATTCAAAATGTTCAGCCCCAGAGATCATGACAATTCTGAAGTCAACTGCATTAAGCAGACGTGTTCAGCAATCAGGTTTACAAAGTCATTATCAAGTGAAGAAGCCTGTTATCAATTAGAACTTGACAATGCAGGCACCATTTTCTGTATGATGTCTCAATTAGTCTGTCTTGTCTTCGTATTGTTACTCTTGGCCTTTTAGACCTCAGCAGTAAAACTAATTGTTCAGATCTTGGAAATGGTATACCTGGCAACTCTAAACTGCCTGGCGATGTCTGTTTGTGCTGCATCAAGTTGAAACATTCCAAAGACCTCTCCCTACTAGCATTGTTTAAATGGGGCATGATAGCGTGAAGACAAAATGCATCAGATTTGATACCGGTACATGTCAGCTAGACATAATCACATGGCACTTTAACCCTTTAAAAAGTAGGTTAAAGTTAGTAGGTAGGTTATTCATTATGAAATAGAGCTCTTCTGATTATGATGGTAATTTAGTTCACCTGTGTTCTTAATTTTACAAGGCAAACAAAATGATGAATTAGATTTCAGATTTTCGTAACAGTACGAATTTCTTTATATTTTCTTTATAAAGTTTCTTCTGTCCATGAGTATAAAAATAATATCTTATTAAAAATAATCATAAAATAAATTACCAGTATAGCATTCTGGAACAGTGGGTCAGTGACGGTAATGTTGAAAAGCATTGGACTGTTAATTAGACATCTGTGGGTTGAACAACCTTAAGCAAGACCCATAACCTGTCATTTCTCCACAGTGATCTGTCTTACATGAATTTGCCTGGATTAAAGCATCAGCTAAATGAATAATTAAGCGTTCTTTTTTCCTCGGTTAATACTAAGTAATATACATAAAAAATATTAATAGATAAAGTAATATTAATAAATTATCCATTTGAAAAAGCTTTTGACATGCCTATTACTGTATAAATAATCTAGTAATGCTTTATCTACTAGTTAAGCAATTCTTATTTAGGTGTTATGAATGCCCAGTGCATTTATGCTTTAAATATAGTGTTTCCAAAGCAACATTCATTGCATGTTTTTCTATTGCATTAATTCACATATATTTCAATGACACATTTGTGTTTTTATTTGAATAATTACACAAGTATTCTGTAATTTGAGTGCTCCCACTTTCCAGTAATTTAAGAGAAAGATAGAGATAAAGAGCGAGAGAGAGACAGAGGACAATGCACCTCATAAAAGGCCAAAAGCCAGAGTGTGAGGATCCAAAGAGCAGCTGCAGCTACAGTCTCCTCTCAGAGACCTACTGATGAAAACACCAGGGTATAGAGTGGATGATGAAACATGAGTGACGAAAGAGAATTCATGGAGAAAATCTTGGACAGAAATGTTCTAAAAATATTCGCTCTTACACAATAAAGCAGACAGATTTGAGGGATGGCAAGATTAAATGCGGAGATCAGAGGAAACAGTGAAGCAATCCGAAAGATTTCTTGGAGGACTTATTTTTAATCTGGGAATAAATTATTTTAGGCGTTTCGACATAACTCCCATCTGCTGTAATGACATGAAGAGAGCATGCACAAGAAAGGTCTAAAAAAATGCTGAGAGGTTGGCACTCTCTCAGTGCTACATGCCACAACCCTATAACTCTTAACACCCTGCAGGAACACAAGCTTAAGAGCGCCACTCTGGTACTCATGCAGACACAAGCACAGATATCGTGTTGGAATGGCTAAAAATATCGCAACCAAGTGTAGCAAGCTCTGTGCTTTTTGTGCCCATTTCAATACCTCAGATTAGTATGTATATACATCCACTACTATCAGTGACATGTATATACTGTAGCATGCAAAAAAAAACTGTAAACTACACATCAGTATGGGCTTTGGTCATCATCATCTGAATGGTATTTTACCATCCAGCAAGTCATGGAGTCCAGTTTACAGCCCAGTGAAAGTGATAGACATCTGGCTTCATTGTCCATATCCTTCCTCCCCGTCTGCCCTCCTCAGCCTTAACCCAGTCAATTAAATTCAAGCCTGTCAGATCAAACAAACTTCCATTTACTTTATACGCATAACAACACCCTGAAGAATGCACAGAGAAGGATGACAGCGTGTTAACTTTTATATTTATTGAGGAGAAGATCGGGAGAAGAAAGCAGACATTTTAAAGAGTGGTGAGAGCCCTGCCCAGAGATCCCGTGACGCATACACTGCCCCATCAACAACTCACAACTGCTTGTGTTCAATTAAGATAGTGCCTGCTGTCTGTGTTTGATGTGCTTTTAGAGCCAGAGAACAGACCAGTACTTCAACTCCGCTTAACGGGAAAACATACAAAGACTTGTGGACACACACAGTCAAGCTTTTATTTATTTATCTATTTATGCTTTTATTTTGATAGTATTGTTAACTGAAGTGTTCATATGAGCAGGATTGTTCATACGTCTTTGGAAATTGGCTTGGTCATGCTGTTGAAGTTGCTCATAATGTATAGTATGAATAAAGAAAAAAATCATTGCAAATTTTCAGTGACATTTTTTTTTAACAAAATGCTATATTTACACTGATCAGCCATAGCAATGAAATGTGAAAAAATATTATGCTCAGTAGATTTCCTTGTGCCATAGCGGTGGCTCTTACCCCCTGGGGCTTAGGACTGCAGGGCGTCTGGGGGTTTGCTGTGGCGTCTGACCCTGGGACGTGGGCAGTGGATCATTTGAGTGCAGTGAGTTGTAAGGTGGGGCCTCTGTGGATCAGACTTGTTGTCTAGCATGGCGAGTTTGGAGGCTGCGTCAGCAGCATTGGGCTCTTTGCTCTTTGAGATGGAACCGGACGGCCTGGACTTTAGTCTCCATGGCCATGGGTGAGCCTTGGGTGCCCATGATTCTGTCATCAGTTTACTGGTGTATATTTGGTGATTAATGTGGTTCACTTCACCTTTCAGTGATTGTAATAAAGTGGTTAGGGCTGATCAGTGTATATGTGAATATGAATCAGTCAGCCATAGACAATGTCCCCTTCAATATCTCCTAGTATTAAGAACACTTAAGGACCAAAGTTGTTCTATTAGAGTTCCTTGATAACTTCTACTGATGCCAAATTCTGACTCAACCATTTGCATGTTGCAGTAGAAATCAACATTAACTAACATGAGTGTTGTCCAGTATTTTGCCTTGTTGATGTGATATCAAAGAACAAAGGTCAGACTGGTTTGAGCTGTAAGTTAGGCTCTAAGCTCTGATTCAAATAAATGCTCTTTACAACCATAGTGAGTGGTAAAGCATAGTAGAATCCACATCACATCAACTGTTCAGGCAGATGGGCTTTAACATCAAAAGTCAACATTCCATTCCTGTCAAATCTTGAGGTTCCAGCGTACAAAGGCACCAAACTGTCTAAAACAAGACTGGGGATATTTATGTTGGTGAGCCTGTGCTTTCTGTAACTTTAGATTGCTGCTCTTGGTTTGTTTATTGACATGATCTTTCTTTCTCCCCTGTGGAACACAAAAAAGATCTGGGAAAAGGAGTCTCACAATGATATCTTTTATATCCAGTGATAGCTGTTTTTACTTTGTTGTGTGTATGTCTGAGTTAAATCTCTGTTAAAAAAAAAAAAAAAAAACTTCAAAACTATCTGTACTGTATATTTATTTTCTCTGGGTTGCTTACTTTAAAACTGGCCACCTTATAGAAAAACTCTTTAGGGTCTTGCTAAGTCACTTGGAAAAAAAGCAGTAGTTACTGTACGCACTCTGAATTACCTTTTAAAGTTTGAGACGAAAAGAAGTGCTGGAAGAAATCACATTAAAATAAAATGTCCCTCCATCCAAGGAGAAAGACAGGATGAACAGAGATAAAGCTCATTCATTCACCCATTCGTTTATTCAATCACTCATTCAATAATTCACTATTCAGTACAGTACCTACATCATCCTGGTCATAGTTGTGTTGGATCTGGAGCCAGTGTCAGGAACCATGGGTGTGAGGTGGGAATACTCCAGTCCATCACAGGGCACAAAGCACACATACATTTACACAAACTCATTTACACCTAGTGGTAATTATGAGATTTAGAGTCAATTGACTTACAAGATTGTTTGTGGTGGGCAGGAGGAAATTAGGAATCCTAAGGAAATCCTCTATGGTGTGAAAACAGAAGATTCCCCAAGCTCAGGATCAGACCAGAGACCCCGCAGCTGTAAGGCCGCAATGACACACTGTTGCACGAATGTACACAAGGTAGTAGAAACTATTATTAATATATTGCAGATTGTGCAATAATTGATTACAGAAATGTCTACATGTGAAAACTCTTTGCTTGAAAATAATCAGTAGTGTTAGATTTGTAAAACATTTTTTGGGCTTCATCTGAGACTTGGTCTATCATGTAATATGCTTCAGTGCCTTAGCCACTGAATTATTTATTTCAACAATGCACATTTATAATACTGGTAAATCTGAGTAATTTTTAAATTGTGATTAATTGTAATTAATCACAGACTAAATTTTGAAGTTATCAGGGAGGGGGGAAAACAGCTCTAGCATTATTATTATTATTCATTCATTTATTCATTTTCCAAACCACTTCACCTATCTAGGCTTGCAGGGACATCTGGAGCTTATCTCGGGAAACTCAGGGCACAAGGTGGAGGACATCTTGGATGGGGTGCCAACCAATTACAGTGCGCAACCACAAATACACAATCATGTACTGTGGGCAATTTGAAAACATCAATTAATATACATAGCATGTCTTGGACGATTGTAACAAAAAACTGAAGAAAATGCAGAAAACTCACAAATCACAAGGAGAACGTGCAAGCTCCATGCACACAGACCTGAGGCGAGATTTGAACCCAAAACCTGGAGGTGAGACGCAACTGTATTAACCACTGATTCAGTGTATTAGCATTAGTAGTAGTAATAGTAATAGCTGTAGTAGCAGCATTATTATTTTTTTTTAACTTAATTATTTTTATAATTTCCTTTTATCACTTCCATTTTGTCTGCAGTAGAAACAACAGACAGTAAAAAAAATTGTGATGTTTTAAAGTGTCCAGTTTCACTGCAATTCACCATGTATAAATGATGATCAAAAAACAGGAAAGAATATTACACAAGTTTGGTTAATCAAAGTTCCAATATCAGTATTAAGAATACTTAATTTTGTTGTGGTAGTTGTTGTTTCTGTTGTTAAAATTTGTACTAATTTTAGAATCACATAATACACTAATCCTAGCAGAACCTCCTAATTACCATTTACAGTGATAGGGGCACATAATAACTCTATTTAAACAAATGCTTTGAAGTCTTTAGAATCCTTTCAACTTCTCAAATTACGGCAGTCTTGAGATAACTAAAGGTAAGACTGTGCTAATTAATGCACCAACAACGCCATGTCCACATTTCTGTGTGAGAAAGACACAAGAAGAATGCACATTGACCCGAATTCCGGGTTTAGGAACAAACAAAGGCCGCAATGTCCATTTCAGAGACAGACAGTGAATAAATAGGAGCTGTCACCGTGTATCAGATTTGTGAGATTGCTGTTTTCTGTATCTTTGACCCTGTCACACATGACATGAGAGTCTCCATACAATGCCAAATGCACTTAACAACAGGAGTCATCTCATTTCAAAGAAATGATCAGAGTGCTGTTGGGGATCAGGTCAAGTCTCTTTGTCTCTCACATGGCTCCTGCTCAGAGTAGCATTTTCTCATCACATGCATTAAACATGTCAGGAAAAGCAACATTTATTCAGACACCTCCGACCTCACAAACACACAAGAGTCAAAGGTCTCTCTGATGTCATTTGCAACCTCATTTTGTTCTATGAATGGCCTGACAGAGCAGACATGAACAGGTCACACAGGCCTTGTGATGTAATTGAAATTGGACATAATCTGATGATACAACAGCCAATGACTGTCACCATTGGCAGATGAAAAAAAAGACTAATTAAAAATAATAAAGGAGAGAATTTGGGTTTTAAAAAAGGTCACCAGCTGTCATACCATGTCTAGTTTGAGTATCACCTTAAAGTATCTGTCCAGCTCCTCTAGCAGGATGACATCAGCATAATGTTCACTCCATGTTTTTCTTTACCTGGTGCTGGTATCTCATGGTATAAGGTCTCCATTTTAATTATTCATTTATTCATTTGTCTTCATTAACTGCTTTATCCTGGTCCCAGTCTGGGTCATGATGGATACAGAACTTATGATCGGAAGCACAAAGCAGGAATATACCTGAGATGGGAAAGCAGTCTAACACAGGGCATCAAGCACTTATCCTTTTTCAAAAATCTATTTGTCAAATTACTTTCCTACACTGAACACTATTTATATACTGTGCCTGTACGTCTAACTTCACTTCATCACATTTTCTACATTCAATTCTGCTTTGGAGAATTGGTCCAAATGATCCAAATGTTTTTTTAATCTAAGTGAAAACATTTGGAATAGTCTAGTGGTCTTAGAGTTTAGGCAATGAATAGACACACATGACAGTCATAGCTTTTCAAGAATTGTTGTAACACTTTGTTTAAGGGTAGTACTGACAGCTCGTATAAACCAAGATGAGCATTTATAAAGCTCAGAAAGATCATTTAAATGTTTAATTATGTTTGATTAAAGGTAATTTTGCTAACATATGATTGTAACCCAAAACCCTGTAATACTGTCCAGACTATAGTGGACTATGACTTTTATTAGAACAATATGAGAACTGACACTCAGTAAATTTCAGATATATTAGACACAAAATATAAGACGAACGTCTGCCAAAAAATGTATGTCACTTGATTCAGATGTTATGTTACATCAAGGTTCACTGGCACAGCTGACACCAACTGGAGAAAGGCCTTATTAAATATTTATATAGATTTATGTCAGTTGTCATCATGGCTTTATGCAGGTGTCTTGTAGCTTTATAAACTCTACCCTTAAATAAACTGTTACCAGAAAGTAAAACTTATTGGACAAGTACATATTTAATGTTTGATGACCCTTACATAAAAAAGAAAAAAAATGGAAATGAATTAACTATAATCAATGATTGTAAGGCAACCTTCAGTTTTCTACCTGTTTTCACTGGTTGTTGTGCATTTATTGGTCTGTTGAGTTCTTCCCTTATTTCCAGCATAATTTTGTACATATAGTATACTGTCACTCCTAATTTATGTGATCTTTAGTCTGTGACCTTGTCATATGACCTTCTTTTCCTTCTCAGAGCTAATTGACACTGGGGCATCTGGGAACTTCATAGATGTCGAAACAATTAAAAATTTCAGGATTCCTGTATAACCACCTAATACTCTATATAAAGAGCTAAGGCGCATGGAAGGACGCACACACACACATTTCTGCTTTCCAACGACAAAAGGAAAGACAATATTTATAGGTACCAGAACACTAAGTATAAATTAGAGACAAATGATTTCATATCAGCCTATTAAAAATTATCGAATGTGGAGTCTTTAATGGGCCAATGTGGCTACAGGGTTTCATTTCAACAAAGAAATAGCCATACCTGATTTCACTTGTTTATCCAGCTGATCTTGAACATTAATTGTTTATTACCTGTGGCTCCTATTTTGATAAAATGCTAGAAAAATGCTAAAAAGCCTGCAGTTTCAAGACCTGATGTAACAATGAAGTAATCATGAATTGCAACCGTAACATCATTACTACTTACTTCCAAGCTTTCTTGGTCTGCTAGAAGAAGTAACAAACCCCTGCACCACTGTCAGACATTAAGATAGAAGACTAGACACAAATAGAAGACTAATATACTCTGGAAGGTCAATTGCCTCACTCTTGTCACTGCCAATGGCAACTCCACTACCTCAAAGACTGGAAGAACTATGACACTAAGGAATGCTGCTAGGTCCTTGCACAAGGTGTCCAAACAAACACCTATCGCCAGTCATGATCTCTAAACAATCACCCACACTCTCATTAACAACCCTGGACCACTCACAGAGTTTGATAACTCTCTTTGCTCCAACATTGACGGTTCTGAGACATTGTTCTTGCCCAGGTTCCCCCCTTTGTTTTGACCTGCTTATTAATATTCCACGAACTTTGTCTAATTATGCCTGATCACCTTTTCTCTCATTTTCAGCATTGCCTAGCCCTTTTGTTTATATAATGAATAAAAAAAAAAAACCTGAACCTATATCTATCCATGTCCATGACACATATACACAACATTCTTCTGTATCTTCTTAAACATCCCCCCATGTAACATCATAGTAAAGCTGGAAAAAGCTGAAAAAGTGCTAAGAATGGGAAAGCAGTGATTAATCAAGAAGACAAAACTCAGCACCAAACAGTGCTTGTGGCGTTCAGTGATTGAACGGGATTTTACACTTTATAAGGATTCCACACTGAGATGAATATACAACAGTTTACTGTTATGCCCAGGGTAATGTTGTGGTGCTTTTGGTTAGGAAACTAGGTGTGACAGACCGTTATGGCACATTCAGAAACCTGATTCTCTAGAAACAAGAGGTTGCGGTGTTAGGAGATTAATTTGATGTCATATCAGATTGGGTTTGTGAATCCTTTGACCTAGCAGCGGGATCTGAAAAGCAAACACAGCTTTACGATTATCTGCAAACAGCCCATTACTCTCGGTTTCTGACCTCATTCTGGTTTGCCTTCACAATTCTTTTATCTATCCCACACTATCTCTGTTGCCTGTTCCGCCCAGCCGAGCTTTCAGTCTCCATTGCCTCCTAATCATACAGCCTTTACTTAGGACACAGTCCATTGAAAAGCCATCTGAAGCCCTAATCAATTACAGCTGAATCAATAACACTTGGCTAGCAAAGAGCAAAGTGTGACAGAGTGCTCATCGAGTTGTCAATCAGATATTTATTCTTATCTCTAGATTTATTCTGTCCTGATGCTGCAGGGGGATAGGAGAGGGTGTGTGTATGTGGGGTGGGAGATGGTGTTTTTGTCAGATATCAATAATACTAATGTACAAAATGTTAAGTAGCTTATTTAGGTAGACTTTGACATACTTATTGCTCCAAAGTATTTATACATTTCTACACGTCTATGTAGCCCTAGAGTGTATTAGATTATTTGTGCACATGCAGCACAAACAGTAGAATAATAAATATGTGAAGCCATAACTTAGATAGATGTTATGACAGTAACAGAGAGATCTCTGTCTCCGATCACAAATAGCAGTCTGAAAATAAAGATGTTAGACTCATCCGTCAGTGCACTCCATCAACCACCAAGTAATTGAAAACTATTCCATCAGTATGTAGGATTTATTGCGGAGTGTATGTTTACGAACCTGGGCTTCAGAAAAATGACAAAAGATAAGAGGGTGAAAAGTGATTTATGGCACGGAGTAGAACGTCTTAGTGGGATTTCAGCTTGCACGCACGCACACACACACACGCACGCACGCACGCA
>JAQMYJ010000003.1:15358556-15377707 GCA_030014305.1 Clarias laeviceps | reverse complement strand
ATTGTGTTAAGCTGCTTTGGGACAATGTCAATTGTTAAAAGCGCTATACAAATAAAACTGAATTGAATTGAATTGAATACTCAGTAAGGACTATAAGATCTGAAATGTAGCTCTTGGGTTTTTTTTTCTTTTTTTTTGGGTCTCTTTGAGCAGTTCACAGTTAGACCTTGGGGACTATGTGCTGGGACTTCCATTCATGGGAAGATTAGCAACTGTCTTGAGTACTTTCCACTTGTGAATAATCTCTCTCATTGTAGATAATTGAACTCCAAATTGTTTGGAAATTGTTTTAAAACCCATTCCAGATTGATATGCATCAATAGTTGCTTCTCTAAGACCATTGCTTATGTCTTTACCTTTTGGAATTGTGTTAACATACACCTGAAATCTCCAGACCAGCAAACTGCCAAAACTTCTGATTTTATAGTGGTCTGCACACTTGCTGATGATCAGTTAACATCTGGCTGCAACTTACCCTCTTTGTATGGCGTGCTTTTTATTTTTGGTTTAACTTTTCTTAAATAAATAATGGCACGGTGAATAAAGTTATATCCTGTTGTTCTTTAATTCCTGAGAATTTCACGCAAAACAGTCTCTAGATTCACTCGGTGTAAAAAAAATAAAACATCCAGTGAGTGGCAGTTCTGTATATGGAAACACTTTGTTCATGAGAGAAGTCAATGAAGAATGAATAAAAAACAAAAACAAAAAAAAATGAACAAAAAACCAACAAAAAGGCTACAGTAACTCATACAACCACTCTGGACAACTGTAGTGCGCAGAAAAGCATCTTAGAATGCACAATACAACAAACCCTGAGACAGATGGACAATAAACAGCAAAAGACATTGTCAGGTTCTCATTCTATCCATCAAGAAAAGAGAAGTGAGGCTGCCATTGTCACAGACTCACTAAAACTAAGCAGTTATAACCTGAAAAAAAATGCATCCTGATCTGATAAAATTTGATTTCTGTTGAGACATACAGATTTGGGGACAACAAGTATGGAATCATGCAGCCTACCTGATTTATGTGAACAGTCCAGACTGGTGAAGATTGTGAAAGTCATGTCAATAGTTTCATAAAAACGTCAAGGAATCCAGTGCTCTTTTGAATTGATTCTAATAGAACACCTTTGGAATGCAGCAGAATGGGAGATTTGCAGCATGAAAGTGCATCACACAATTCTGCACTAATTGCCTGATGCAGTAATTGGCCAGAATCTCAATAAAATGATTACAACCATGCCATGAAGAGTTCATGCTGTTTTGAAAGCAAATGGAAGTACTACCTAGTAGTATGTTAATACTATAGTAGAGTGTCCATAATAAAATACTGAGTGTGTCAAGTTCAATGCATATACCCTCCAAAACATAGGTTTGGAGGTGGTAGGTGGACGCATAATGCCCTTGCATAATGTACTCTATTGCACATAGGCTCGGGATCCATCGTGACTCTGATCAGGATAAAGCAGCTCATGAAGATAATTAAATAAAGTTATAACGAGTAACAAAATAAAACAGTTCTTAGTAGTAGATCATACTGACAAAAATGTTAAAAACAATCCACACAGAGCGACTGAGAGTCCTTGCGACACAGACATCATGTTAGACTTCTACAGACGCACAAGCATGACAGAATATTAAACCAAAGTTCCCAGCAAGCATTCTGACCATGTTCACATTTCATGGCTCTTTTTCTCTAACACATACCCTGAACACAGCTTTTCCAATCCTCTTCAGTCTCCCAGGGCCAGTCCAAGGCTTTTGACAAGAGAAAAAAAAAAAAAAAAAAAAAAAGAAACGTAGAAAGACTTAGGGGGGAAAGAAAACGTTTAGGGGGGAAAAGGACATTCAAACCCTTAAAAAATGCAGTGTGAGAGGTGTGTAGCTGCAGACTAGAGGCTGTGCTGATCTGAAGCTAGTCTTTTTTTCTGCTCAGTAGTTGTTCTATTCTCTGGCAGCTTGATCCCTGAGGGCCACGCCTAGGCCCGGGCTGCTCCACTGCACAATTTTCCTGTAGACTGGTGCAGATGGAGGCAGAGAGACAGGCAGCTGCATCAGCGTGGAAGCAGTGCACTGTTACATATCCGAACAGCCTGTGGAGAAATCTCCATAGACGAGAAGTAAGGAAAGTGGTGCTGAACATAACCAGAAACAGAATGATATGCAATAACTATTCCCCCTCCTACACAATTAGGCCACCACGGCTGTTAATTATGGATAATGAATGTGTGAGGTCAAAGCCACACAAAACATTCAGTGTTCCTTTAGTGTTAATTTGATTTTCACCATGTTGTCAGCAAAACAACTAGACCGAGCTGCAAGGGTCAGACGAGTGTGTGAGAGTGTGTCTTCTGTTTCTCTTTCACTGACTTCATTACGACTACTGTCACAGTTTATTAAAGCTGATACTTTAATAAAGTCTGAATATCACCATTAATTTGTCATTTAAGAGAAAATGTTAAAGTTAAATGAACCTCTCTCGCAAAAGCAAACACCATATTTTCACAGGAGTGATCCAAGAGAAACGTGCAGCTTTTTCAGATACAGTATGTTATATTGACAGTGATATGACAGAGCCTTGATGTCCTTTCTTTGTATTCTGTATATGCACTGTGTGTATCTACAAAATCCCAAACTCTCATTTGTTCCTCTCTCAGACAAGCAAGTGCACAGTAAGGAATAAACCCCAAAGCTGTATGCTGTTATATGAAAACAATGACAGAGTGGTGTGAGGCAGTCAATTTGAAGCCGAGTTACTGCTACCAACCTGAAGTTAATTCTTTTCCAGTAACATCAGAACAGCTACAAACTGTCTTTTTCTCAAAAGCCTTTGTTTTCTCTCTGCCATTGTAAGTAACTGCAAAGCCCTCGGTCCTGAAAAATTTTGTGTGTTGAAAAACTTTACTGACACTGGACAATCCTTCAAAACAAAAACATCATTACCTCATCACAGAAAACAATACAGAAAACAATCAGCCCTAACGCTCCAATGCAAAACATTATGTTGTGATGGTTCCTCTTGTGCCACCAGGGCAGGGCATTATGGTAGGGTGCCACCTGGCCCTTGGGGGCAAGGCTGTGCAGGGCCTCTGGGGGTCTGCTGTGGTGTCTGGCACCACATTGGCAGCAAATCCTTTGGGTGCTTTGGGTTGTTGGGTGGAGCCGTGACTCTGACTTGGTTGCCTGGCGTATCCCATAGATGCTCAATTTCTGTGACCTTTTCACAGTAGCTGGAGGAAACACAAAAAACTCAAGAGAGTCTTTTAAAACGATTACTTGTCACACTGTATGAGGTGATTCCTATGAAACCATAGGAGGATATTGTACAGCACTCTCTCAGATTATACTGTAATGATCATCTAACATTAATTTGCCTTTGCAAATATCAATATAACATATCATTATAACAAACAGAATATTATTCAAATTGAGGTTAAAACCCCTTAAGGATGACTAAGATTTTTAATGCCTTCCTGGTTGTTTGATATACAGTACTGTGCAAAAGTTGAGTTAACCCTCATTTTTTTAAATATTTTGCTTCCAAAGAGCCAGCTTTTCTTGTATTTTTATGTAGTCCTGAGAAATAGTTCTCCAGGCTTCTTAAAAAATTTTTTTTGGCTTTCATTTTCAGTCCAGTCCATGTACAGTACCAGGTGTTTCACACATTTAAAAAAAAAAAAAAAACTTTTTGTAAAAATAAATAAACAAGTAGATAGGTAGATAGATAGATAGATCTCAGTTCCTAATATTATTTGTAATTAAACGCAAGTATTTGCTCTAGAGTTAGATTGCTTTGTCTCAGCTGTCCTTCCTGTCTCCCTGTAGCGCTGTCGTAGGCGTCTCACAGTGCGGACATGGCGATTTATTGCCCTAGCCACATCAGCAGTCCTCATGCCTCCCTGCAGCCTAATGCACGTTCACGCAGATGAGCAGGGACCCTGGGCATCTTTCTTTGGCTGTTTTTCACAATCTAATCTCATTTCTGGAACAAAGTGAAGATTTCAGAAATATTTTAGATGATGTACTTTTTTGTAAGATGGTAAATACAGTATATACGGGTCCAGTTTGAAACTGCATTGCACAGATAGAGCCATTTTTGTTCATTATCAGGGGTCATGCCAGAAGCACTGACATTTTCACCTCACCACAAGTTGAATGGAGTGAATACAAAGGTAGAAGCAGATAGTGATAGAGATCCATGTCCCCACGCAGATGGTGTACTCCTCTGACCTGAGCTTACTGATGCCCTGCAGAGATCAAGTGAACGTGAGCCATCAGGAGATGCTCGCAATTTTTCCTAGTTCTCAGGTGTCCTTGTACACTTCAGAATGGGGGTTTAAATTGAGACTTACACACCATCTTTCCTTCCATCTATTACAATTAGAGTGACAATGCAGAGATTTTCTGGCCAATCCGTCTCCATAGTCCTGACAATGCTAAGACTGCACACAGGAATCCTGCAAAAGAAACTGCCACAAACCCACCTGAAAGTCCTACTTTACATGATGATAGACCTACTAGGAGCCATTTAGTAGCATGACATGTCCATGAATCGTGGATGTGTCGTAAGATCAGTTCCTACTGCAGGAGTCATTGAAATAACTGAATATGCAGTAGATTTTAATTATTGAACAGGCCTCTAAAATCCTAATCCCCTGAAAATTTACATCCTTAAGCAAAGAACAAACCTGAGATCAAACCACATTTACTGTAATCAGCACATCAGTGACAAAAATTGTCCTACTATACTGCAGTCAACCATACTCCTCTAAAGGATAGCAATCTATATCACAGAAACATAAAATCATTTGGTCCACTTCTGAAACGGGGAAAAAAAATGTCTCTGTTCGAGGTCTTAATCAGGTTAGAAGACTTTAGTGCAGACTGAGCTGCAGGAAAGCATCCAGGCAAACAAGCACTATTATGACAGAATTGGAAGATTTGAAACATGCCAAGTAGCAGGCTGTTGCGCGAGTTACAGAGGGAGAAAGATCATCTCTGTGTGAGGCAAGCATCTGAGATTAAGCTTCTGCCTCTCTGCAATTCCCTCTGCTTTTTATTCAAGTTCTTATCGCATCAGGGATTTGTTACGCTTTTCACAGGGTTTAGGTATTGTTAACTCAATTTGACAATGTTTTATCATGAAGTGTCCATCAGAAAATGAGACAAAGATAAAACAGTCCTGAAGTGGTTCAAGATAAACATGTTAACTTCTAAACCAAAACAGAAGAGCATAAAGAATGAAAAAACCTTATTCCCATGTTTCAATAAATTACCCGCATCTCATTTCTGATGCATAAATATTATATTAACAGAGTGAAAAGCCATGTTTGGCTTTCATGTGAATGTAATTAAACTTACTTTATCTTTTTACATATCTTTGAATTATTTTGCAGAATATAGGGATTCTAGTAGCTTTTATAATTAATCCATAAAGTAAGACACTCAGGATGGTACCCACTTCATACCAGCATTTATGAAAATCATATATAGACCGCAAATTTGAACTGCATCACAGCATTCCAAGGTGGAAGGGGGTCAAGGTCCATAACTGGGAGGGGATGACATGCGCACTTCCCTACCAAACACAAAATAATCGGCGTTTGTAAGATCATGTATGTGAAAAAGGACAGAGTTTACTTTAAGCATTATGCTGACTTGTGATGCAGCAGTTAAAAATTAAGTTGGCTGGCTTCAGAGAAGGCGCCCGTTAGCCCTGAGCCTCCCTGGTTAGAAATATCTGAGAGCTGGTGAGCGCAGGTGACCACATTGGGGAGAAAATATGTGCAGTAAAATTCATAGCAGTGAGCAAATAATCCTCACAATAATCAACAAAAGAATTAACTGAAACCCGATTTTCATAAGCCTAGAGTTACCCAGAAGACAAACTACAGGGGTACCACATGGACCATCCTGTGACTTAATTTGCCTTCCGGCTTAAAATAAATATATCACTCATTATGTCTCTGTGATTCAAACATCAGTATTTCCCTGAACAAATAAGAAAAACAAAAACAACAGTTGCTCATCATCAAACATGGAATTAGAGATTCAGATTCTGTCTTGTTCCTCAAAAACAAGTGGATTGTAGAGGCAATTTCAATGGTTATAGGAAATTGACAAGCAAGCATCAAGAGCTCTCAATTGTCCCTGTAGAGTTTCAGGCCAGCACTAAAAAACATCCAAGATCTTTAAAAGATGTGCAAAATGCGGAAAAAAAGACAGTCCTTCATACACAAATACGGTTTTAGATACAGTACACAGAGAGGGCAGGGACATATTGCAGAGCTTTTATTGACCTAGAGTGTTAAGGGATTATTGGATGCAACGATGGAGCGGTTGTAAAGACTGCTCTTAGAGAAGATCTATAATAAAGCACAAAGGTCGACATTAGTTTTGTAGTTGTCTGTTGTTTCTAAAGCAGTGTTTTGTGCGCGTGTAATAACTTTTAAAAACAATTAATAAAAACACTCAATATTAGGGTTCCCAGAATCTTTATTTATTGTGTTGGTTACATTTTAGTTCACAAAAAAAAAAAAAGAAAAAGGAAAATATCTACATGTACAGAATGTGTCTGTGTCTGGGAAGTCACTCTGACCTTAAGCTTTGCAGGTCTAAGCAAAGACAGCTTAGAGACAGAAAGCATACTGACTGGGCTGCTGAACCAAAACATCAGGAAACAGCAGTGGATTTGCTGCTGCGAGTTTAAATACAGGCACAAATACTGAACAGTATGCTGCCATATGATCTTCCTACACAAGTCCCATTACTTCTTCAATTATTCGGTCACAAAAAGGTCAGCACTTTGTTTAAACTAAAAAAAAAAAAAAAAAAACCTGCAGAACCTCTCAGTCCAAAATAAGAATTTTACTGCATACTTAAAAAAAAAAGTTGTTCTGTAACAGGAAACGTGAATGGCTGGAAAACAAAAATACCCAAATAGAGGAAAGACAGTACACAGACATCAAGTGCTTGGAGTAATAAAGCAATGCACTTAATGCGCCGCATGCTTCCTGATGTTCATGATCAGCCTCTTGCTGTATTCTTTGTGATCCACAGGCTTGGCCTCCACAACTGTTACTTTAATGCGAGATTCATCCTAAACAAAGACAAGACACCACATCAGCAGATGCTCATTATTCCCAACTGTTGATCACAATGCTTAAAGAAATGACACAATACAAGATATACATCAAAACAAAATGCATGCAATTAAAATATATTGCATAAAAAAAACTGAGTGCATGGGAACAACCTGTTTAAAAAAAAAAAACACCAGCTGATACTTATTAAAAAGAAATGAATTAAATTACAAAAATTCTATGATACCCTTCCTTTATGTAATAACTGTACACATTTTTAAATAACCATATGTCCACTTCTACAGATCTCGCATATGTCACAAGAGCACTCTCAAGCATTTAAATAAACACAATGTTTTGATAGAAGATTTTTTATTTATTTAAATTTTTCTAAGTGAGCAGACTGGCAAAGTCACCGTCAAGCCTGGTTTTGTAAACCGATTTCATTAGCGAAACATTATGCGGACCTGGACACTAATGTGGCACTAAGTGCAAATTTCCCTGAGCATTAATATGAATCTTTAGACAGAGCCTACATGTCACTCTAATCCACACTTCAACAGAATCTGGTTCACTTCTTTTTATATGTAAACAGAGTGAGAAAGAAAGACGTGGTTGTTTTTATTTGCTGCGGTATGCAGGAGGTGCTAACTACAGCATCTTCTCCTACATATCAAACACTTGTTTGCGTCACTGCACTGCAAGTCAACTGTTTGTACAAGCAGCAGCACAAACACATTCAAGAGAAAACTTGAGTAGGCCAACTCCTCAGTCTTCTCTAGTTTTCTGCCAAATCTACAGAGAACATCTTTCTCTACTGCATCATGCAACTCTTTCTGCTGTTTATTTTTTTTGTGTTCAGGGTTACGATGTTTCTTTTTTTAAAAAAAAAAAAAAAAAGGCAACCCAAAGATGGCAGCAAAAAATTCAAAATATTACTCCTTCTAACCCCTTTACATTGCAATGATATTCAGTATTCGTTTTGATGCCAACAAAATAAATGATAAAAGGAGTTGAGTGAAGTGAATTTTTACTGCAATCTGTAGACACGTCTGGATTTATTAAACAACCAGCTGTGTATAAAGTATCTTACAAAATAAACAGATGTGCATATTTAATTTGCTATCTGGGCCAATGTCAAACTGTACATGATATTAAACTATCTACAACAAAGAAAATATATTTATTGCAGGTCTGAGCATCAGTATATACATCGACCTGAAATGTCTTTCGACATTACTTATTCTTTATTAAAAATGAAAATCTCAAACATACATTACAAAAGTTAATATTAAAATTGTACACTGTGTATATCACATGCAGTGCGTGATGTACATAATCACACCAAATTTTGTCACAGTTACTCCATGAGAATAACTAACCTCCACAAACTCAAAACTCAACCTGACAGTGGGCGCTCGGGTTGATTGGCTGTGAGCATGCAGGCGTGTATGGCTTCTAACAGACAAGATTTTTGCTCGCAGTTTTGAGACTGATGTAAAGCGTGTAAAAAGTGTGGGTTTGAAACTAATTTACTCAATTTTGAAAAAAGGCAGATCGGATTTTTGATAATGTAATGCCATAAAAATGCGTTTCTGCTGCGCCACTCTAAAGCTTTTCTGCTCTGTACAAAATCAATCAATTCTGGTCAATGGCTGAGGTCAGGTCAGGAATAATCTTTTTATATATATATATACAGTGAAACCTCGGATTGCGAGTAACGCGGTTTGCGAGTGTTCCGCAAGACGAGCAATAATTTTTAATAAATTTTGACTTGCAAAACGAACAAGTCATGGTTTAGGAGTACCGAGTATCATGTATCACGCATGCGCTTCTTGTTTTGATGCCGAGCGTCACATGATCACAACTGTGCCAATGTTTTTTCCTCCCCCTTTGCGCTGCGGAATTGTGGGTAATCGTCTCCCCTGCTCATACTTAGTTCGCGTCTCTCACTGGTATAAAATCAACATCTATGCGCGCATGTACTGTTTACTATAACACTGACCACGTGTGTGCGCATAAAACATTTTATTTTGTGTTTGTAAGCGTATGTGTACAGCACTTCTTATAACACACGTGTGCGCATATGTAAAGCAAAAGAAAGTCTCATTAGAGAGGTTAAAGATCCATTTTCTTCCTCTCTGTATTAGCCTGTCGTTGTGCGTGTAATTTGACACCGGGCCCTTTCACACAAACACACCCCACCTCCCCTTATGTCGGGATTTATTTATTTTTTAAAGGTAAAGAGTAGGTTAAATGTTTTATTTTTACTTTATATTTTGTATTAATTAGTTTTATGCATTTATTCTTTTGGGCTGCGGAACGAATAATTTGAGTTTATTATTTCTTGTGTGTTTAACAATGAATGGAAATGCATTTCCAAAGTGTTGGAAAAATAAGGAATTGTTTTCACACATGAACTGGCCACCACTGAAAGTCTTTGGGATGTGCTGGAGAAGACTGAAGAGGAGTGCTTAGACTTTCCAGTCATGAAAGAAAAGCTATGTATATGATAATGTATCTCCTGTAACACTGTACCAATGGGTATAAACAAAAGCCACAGCCGCTTACATCTCCGCAATTACACAAAGTATACTGTTTAAATGCAATATTTTTAAGACAGAAATGAACAGTTTTCCCTTGAACTATACATTGCACTATTTTTCATGGAGAAGGCTTCAAGGGCATTTTATAGTTGCCAAGTAACTACCCACTTGTTCTAATTAGACTTACGATTTGATAAAGCCTGAACATACACTGCCTGACCAAATTTTTATTTTTAATTAATTACAAAATAATAATAATAATAACAATAATAATAATAATAATAATAATAAAATCACACATTTAAAGATTTTATTCAGTCACCTATAGCTTTAATTACAGAACACAATGTGGTGGCCAGTTCATGTGTGAAAATTATTCCACATGATTCTAAGAATCACTCTGACGATTTGATTCCTGGAATATGCCCGAGACATCAGGGAAGAAAAATTTTACTAATGTAATAACCTGGTTCATTTGAGCTTCTCTTCTTACCTTGATGCACCCATCACTCTTGGACAGGTGAAATATGAACTCAGACAATGACCCTTTTTAATTGCTCTAAAAATCCAAGTTTTATGCCCTCTTTAAGCCTTTTTTCTGATTAGTCTCACTAACGAGTGGTTTTCTTATGAGTACACAGCTGTTTAGTCCTGTGAGTTCTCATTACATTGTGTGTATGAATGCTCTTACTTTCACTATTAAAACATAGCCATGTTTTTCAATGTTGACTTTTTACCATGCAACTTCAAGTGTTTAAGTGATGATCTTTCATGATTTTCCCCCTCTACAGGAATTCTTTATTGGGTTTGTTTACCAGTATGCACCCTAATACTCATGAGTATGCAGAGCATTATATCACTGAAAATCAATTAGTGAGCAAAGCAACACCCAAGTTGGATAATAGTTATCCTGAGTAATAATTCACTGGTGGTTTATTCTGTATTATGAATGTAAAATGTACATAAACCTGGGACTTGCAGTGAGACCAAGACACCTTCTACCTCGTCATAACACCACGCAGGGACATGACTAGAACATGTGTTTTAGAACTTCAGGTCATTGTATGATGGGTGTGAACAGCACCCCTTAATTTATCTAACCTATAAATCCAAATACTGAGTCTAAACCAGAGCTTAATTTCATAGTTTTGGTTCAATTACTGTTTGGTTTACTTTGTTTCATTCACTGCATGTAATTACACAAAAGAATAAAGAAAGAAAAAAAAAAGCAGCAAAACAGACAGGCTGGAAACGCACATACAAAATCACCGTTATAAATACATAGACAATATTCTGGATTCCAATTAGGGCTGTGCGATTAATTGAAATCGTATCAAAATCGCGATGTGAATATGCACGATTTCTAAATCGCCTTGCAGCGTGATTTTTTTGCACGCTTCCGACTTTTCCCGCAGTATGCTATTTTAACCAATCACAATGCAGCGCGCCTAAAAAGTGCACGAGAACAAGATACTGGATTTAACAACAAATAGGGTGCAGAAACAGGAACACATGCGCGCACTAGGGCTGAAACGATTCCTTGTTATGTTTTTGCGCAATTATTTGTTTGCCGTGACACAGCACGCTTCGGGATGCAAGCCGCCACTAAACACCGATGAAGAAGCAGCGCTTACATCACCCAAAAAAGCGGAAGGAGACGCAAACAGTTAGCGGTGTATTGATTTGAGGGAGCATTCTGTTGTGGGCTGCGAAATGGAAGAGAGCGATAAAATGATCAGCGAGCCAAGAGAAGAAGGAACCAGCAAGAGAAAACGGTAGAGATTGTCAGTAAAGGCTCATGTTATGTCTGAGCTGTAGATTTTGAAACTTTAAGTTGTGCAACTTAACTTTCAGAACTAAGTGTTTTTGTATAATTATTTATTTTAATGTGTGTGTTATGCGCTAAAATGCTCCCCTGTCACGGATTGCCCTCCCTACAAAATATTAGGATATATTCTCACTGAAACAAAGATAAATTAAAATATTAAAAAACTAGTTTAAATCTAAAGCAAGGATAAACACAGTAACATCAATACAATTTAATTACTTAAAATTAAAAGATGGCAGATTGAGGCAAACTGGGATGAAGTAATGACGTAACCAACTTCTCTATTTCATGGCAATTAATTTATGTCCCTAATTATAAGCGAGTTTTAGCGAAACTCTCTCTTTTTTTTTAATACATTTACATGAAAATGTCTCAATTCTTGTTTGTGGTCATATGGTATAGAGTGTAATCAAAGAGATGCATAATGTAGCACCAAAGACTATCTAATCGACTGGAGGTCAGGGGCGTAAACGGAGAGCAGACAATGACTCCACACGCCTCGGTCATGTGGAGTCACTTTTTCATCCCACATAAATATAACCAGCTTTCATGAAGCAGCAATCCAAACAAATCCACTTCATGACGACATTTCTACACACAGCCTAAGGAAAAACAGCCCCTTGCTGATAGACAACATGACACTTCTGCACCATTAGTGCATAGCCAGGCGCAGATGCACGAATTGTGACAGTGCTATGGCAGTCATTTCTTTTATAAGTGCACCACACAAAAGAATGCTTGTTTATCTGAAAGAAAAATGCCTACTTCCACTTTAGCAATTTCATTCAGATTTTGGACCACAAAACAACAACAGTCTACAATCTTTAGTACAAGAACTATGACCTTTTCCAAAAATAAAAAATAAATTAATTTTAGAAAAGGAGAGTGTGTTTGTGTGTGTGAGAGTGAGAGAGAGATAGCAGCAGTTAGGAGGAATAATGAGTACCTTCCCCTGGTTAAGTGATCTGCTCAAAAATGATACCCAATTAAACATGTACTCACATTGTAGGTCTCCAATTTCACACGGTTGCGAAACACAAAAGTGCTGAAATTGGCATGCTGGAAGACCTCATCAAAGCCAGCCTCATTCTACACAAAGATATAACAAAAGGAAAAGTAATAACATTTACTGAGAAACACAGCAAACACTTAAAAATAGAATCAGGTGTATTAGCAACATCAGTCAGTCTATGTTGAACGAAGACCTCATAGAAGCAGTTTAACACTGAACAATCACTGATGCACCACAGTCATCAACTGAGCCTCCTGTGCTCACATCAGAGAATGATAATGTGGTTGAAGTAAAGAGAAAGAAAAGAAAACAAAAACAAAACATAGGGATAAACTTACAGAGTCCTTAAGTTGGCCTATGTAATCGGATTTCTGCCCCAAGAGGGTCTCAGCACTGTCTTGAAAGCATGTCACCCACTGGTTATCTCCAAAGTCTGCAATATTTGCCTGGAAAGACAAAAAATCAAAACTTCATACCTTAACAGTTTAAGTACTTAAGATAGGGCTTGCTGGAAAAAAAAAAGAGATCAGACAGACAAGAGCTGTGCATGGTGGTGCATTCATAAAAAAAATAATAATAATAAATAAAAAACACCAAATGATGACCAAATGAGGGCAAAGAAGCAAAAATTTAACTGCTTCAATAAAATGAGTAAAACTTTCATTTCAGAACAGAAGCCTGCAATGAGGAAGGTATTAAAATGCTCATTTCATAGGGAAATAATGCTAAGCGAGTGGAGAAATAGTGTAATGAAGAATATAAAGAAGAAAACGGGCAACATCAATAGAAGAAACAGGACAAAAGACATACAATGCACACCTTACACTAATGTCCCGAAAGTGTGCAATACTCATTAGGCACCATTGATAGCAAAAAAAAACCTATACACAAGATGCAATGACCAAAGATTTATCATTATTGAAAGGTGAAGCTGTGTGATCCTGTTTGTCTATCAACATCTACATTAAAACATATGCATTAATATTTTTCCTAAGAAACTATAAATATGTCTATAAGAACAGTAATAGGTAGGTGGAAGTGAAAGAATCTGACTTACAGAGAGCATGAGACGATATTTGAAGTCAGGAAACTCTTTGTCGCACTTCTCACAGCGGAACATGCCGTTATGTTGGTCCACCACCTTTTTGTTGCAGTCCTTGCTGGGACAGGCCTGATATAGGCAGTTTTCCTTCCGCATGTACACAATGGTGGCAATGCAGGTAAAGTAATCAGCCTAGAGAGAGCATCAAAGGGAGAGAGGAATGGAGATAGATCAACATATGGAGAAAACTGTACTATCACACAAACCAAAGTTGGACAAATCAGTAGCACAGACCCCTGGGACAAACAGATTAATGTTTTTATTTGTAGTTGCCTGGCAGTCAAGTAATTTATAACCATTGGGGGTATGCAGATTTTATGTTTAAACATAGGCTCCCCCATCACACAGTGGTGACACATTTCAATGCTGTACCTAAAGCACAGGCTTTTTAAAATCCCCCACTCGCTTCACTGCCCATAATAGCTGAGGCACAATTTCCTCTCTCAGTAGCATTTTTTTATTTGGTGCACTAATTAGAATCTTTCGCCAATCATCAAACAGGTGTATATATGCACTGTGAAGCAAATAAGTTATACTGATTTGCTTAACAGTGACATTTTTACTTTGAAGTTACATTATGATTAATCATATTAAGAGCAAATAAAAATATTATTCATGCACAATATGAGGAGACACGATTATATCCCATTGCCAAAATATCAGACCAGGACATTATGTCATGTATGCAAACACAATGAACCACTTATGAAACTTTATCAGAATAATAATGGAAAGCATTTATTAACATGCTTACCCAGCAAACTAGTTTAATACATTACATTAGCTATCACTTTTAGTCATTCAGGTTTCTGAGTAACCAACAAACTGGAACTAAGAAAGCATACTTTGAATAATGACGCTAATGAAATTCTGATGTGTCCACCCCTGAAGACTGGAATAGTTAATGAAACATGAGACAATTCTATTTACTGTGCAACAGTCCGGCAAAACTGTGCTCTTATTTACATAAGACTGTATTGAACATGATAAATCAAGGTGTAAAAAAATGCTGATAAAGTGCATAATAAAAACATCAATATGTGTTTTAACTGAGCATAAGGAAAAGCTGTCACACGTTAAACAAATATTAAGGAGGACATGAAAAAGCCAAACACTGTTCTACTAGAAAAGTGGTGGCATGGTGGAAAACACCTGGTGGGCACAAAAGTGACAGCTCGGAGATCAAACTAATGAAGAAAAATCCAGATGAGTAATTCAAGTTGGAGTGCCACTAGTGCTGCTGATGAGAGGAGCCATCCTGCACTTCTGCTGCTACTTCTTTTCTCTAACTAGAAGTGACTGGAATAAATGAAGACAGCCAGCTAAGGACAGCACATGTTTTTTCAATTTCATGCCTGTCTCACAGTTCTGTCCTGCATTTTGGGAAGCTACTGGGCACTGGATAATGACTATAATCGCAATTGCTCTCAACAGGAACCATGAGTAACTTGTAGGAAGGCGAATGGAACCAATATTAGGTTTAATTATTTGCCCAGTGGACATAGGGTATGCAGTTGCAGTAAGAACAGGAATTTCATGACAGCATTGGGCTTTCATTGATTTCTGTGAACTGGTGTTTTACAATAATTCTGCCCCAGAAAAATATCTTTAACAGGAAGTAAAACAAGAATTTAGAGTTTTAAATGTATTAAAAAAAAAATTTAATCAATACTAGGCCAAAATTATATATACAGGGTCAGCAACAGATACTCGTGCATAGATTATTAATTCAGCACTGAAAACCTTGAACTGTTTATTGCCCATGAACGGTCAACTTGCTGTTAGTCATCATAATTGTATTCATCAACATTAAAAGCGTTTGTTTGAAACCACTCATTCGGGTAAAAACACAGTATAATGGGAAAGCACAAGTACAGATATATATAGCCTCAGCTAGAAATTGGTTTGGAAAGTCTGGAAAGACTCGGCAACCATCAAACCACAGACCTGACATGAACGGTCTACAATTCAAATGAGTTTTACACTTCCATGGACTGAAAGAAGCAATCTGCTGCAAAGTCACCACATTCAAGCTTTTGCAGCTGGCCAACTGGACAAAGAAAAGCCAACTTGAGAAAAGGTTTGACTGGAGGTATGTTTAGAAAACTAAAAGTGGGGGATTCCACCCATAAACACAGCCCCAAAGCATCATGCTACCACTACCATTCATAACAGTTGGTGCAGTTTTGCTTAGTGGACCTGGCACGTTGAACAAAGTGGATGGAATAATGAAGTCAAACTACTAACTCTTCAGCATAACCTCAAATCATTAAATAGACTACTGAAAGTTACTGTTTGGGTTCATGCCATAAACCCAAATTTTACTGAACATAAATCAATTCGAAAAGTGGCCAAATATCCAACAAGAATTCTGCTAGAAGCAAAGTACACCTTAGCTTTCAGGAACTCAATCTATGTCTAGTTCATATACGATTCAGGCAAATCCCTAATCTTAGGTTTTCTAAAGGCATAAAGAAGAAAAGGCACAATGTGAAAGCTTGCTGTTAACAGAACTGATTTCTCTCAGTGTGAGCAGTTTTACTGCTGACCACTCTGCTACTACAATTTAGATATTTGACCCCAATTAACTTCCAAAAGTAGCAGAATTGATACTGTGTATTGCTTCAAATTAATGTAAAGCTCCTGAGAACTGCTGAGCGACAATGTCACAAGACAGGATTAAAAAAAATTGCTGTGTACTCAAACACAATCTTGCTGTAAATTACTGTTATTTCAGTTGGTGTTGGGGAATCTCAACATTTCAGACTCTCTGAAAAGCAGTAATTAATCAAGTGAATGCCTATATAATTATCTTTTCATTCACTTTACTGCAAATTAGGCCAGAGAATGGGGGAAAGGTAAAAATGAATTACTGCCTGTTATAATGGCTGCTTTTTATGGCAATACGAGGGCCATTTGCAGAAATCCATTTGATGTTTAAGGTAGGTGTGCAGGAAATAGTAATATATTAGCATGAAAGGGCAATCTCAAATTGGTGTTAGATGAATGTCAAAAGGCCACTCATGGAATTGTGGTGATGGGAGACAAACCAAAGACTGTGACAAGCATCATTAATTACAGGTGTTTTCAGTGGCTTGACCTTTCGTCCAAAAAACATAGAGAAGCATTAGTGCAGACGGAAATCTGTGTTTTAATGAGTACAGTGCAGTGGAAAAGTGGAAACATGACTAATTTTAAGAGACAAAAATGCATGAGGTAACAACAGTCTTGTTGGTTGTAATACAAGCAATAACTAACCTTGCAAATGTTCCTTAACAGTACATGTTATTACAAATGGTTTAAAATATGATGTGTGATTCTTTTATAAATATGAATTAGTAATTTTTGTGTCATAAACAGTGGTTTGGGGTGGCATAAGTTACTCTGCTTTGAGAGAGGCCACATCCTTACACCTCAGTGTCACTTATTTCAATAAAATTTAAAATATTATGGATGCAATTGTACATGATTTTAAACCGTGATCAAAGTAAATACAATTAAAGTAAATACACAAATGCACAGTATGGTTTCCACAAGTGCTGGTGAATTTCCACTGATTTGGTTAATTTAAACTAAAGGTACAGGCGGCATGTCGCTGAGGTCTTGTAGTAAAAGATTCAAATATCACTTAAGTGATATTAATTGTAAACATGGTTAAAAAGTCAGACAAACAAGTTAATTTGAAATATAAGTCAACATTTCATCCAAAGTGGTAAATTCCGAGTGGAATTATTTAATTTCTGACTTTGATGCATTTGATAGATGAAATGGGGAAACTGGACATTCATGTTTTGTTAGCAACATGCTGAACCTCGGTAAGTGACATATTTTATTCTCTCAATCAGCAAAATGTAGAAACAGTGTTCTAGATTTATCTATATGTTCATTAATCTCTAAGCTAAGAGAATGCTAATGTTTGTATATATACACAGTATAAAGTTTTTTGAAGGCAAGAAGCTTTACTTAGTTTATTTTTATGCTGTGAACAGCATGTTGATTTGACATGACTGTGGTGGTATTTTGCCATGAAGGACAAAAACCCATTTACTCTGTTACTATCTTTCTCAACAAAGCTATTGCCAGTAGTAAATGGTGCAATTAATACAGTAAAAAATACAGTTAATACCCCCAATTCAAAATAACCATTGTTCGCATACATTTGCTACAGATAGTGCTGTTACTATTTTTTTACTTAATATGTAGACATGGGTATAATCACCCCTTATGTATTCAGAAAATTACAGCCTGTTTGCCACTATTTACAATTTGCAGGCTTATAAAAAAAACCTACAGTAAAACCTACTATAAAAAGCAGTAATCAGGATGGGACTCACGAGTCACCACTTAATACAATATTGTCATGATACCTACGTAGATTAAAATTACAATTCTACAAGTATTACAATTTCATAAAAACATCACAATTCAATATTACATTATTCCCTGATTATGATACAATTTTAAATCTTAAAATAATAAATAAATTATTAATTTAGAATTGATAAACTTGAGTAATTAAATTTAGCCAGCTCTTTATAACATTAGTTTCATCACTTAAAAACCAAGAGGAGCATTTAAACAAGACAAAACTTCAAAGATAAGTTTAAAATGTAAAAAGTTTTTGTGGGCAGCACATATCTCTAATACCATCCACCAATTGTAAAAATACTATTAAAAAAATAATAATAAATTAACCAGCTAACCCTTATGAGGACCTCTTTTTTTTTTTTCTTCTTCCATGCCTGCATAATCCAGTGTTTTTTATGTATTTATTTATTTTTTAAAGAACACATACTTCTTTCAAAGAAAACATTTAAAGAACATTCAATTTTGTGGCCAACATATATTTTCCTGTAATTATTTTTTTTTTTTTGCTGGAATACTAATGTTTGGAAATAAGAAATGCTTTTTATACTGCCTTAATAAGTAAGTCGTGAAAGAACACATACACAACAGGATGCCCAGGACTCTTGCACAGTATGGTTTCCACAATGTATTGAACGCATACAACTTTTGCCTATCATTACATTTCTAGCACGGAGGTGTTGCAGTTTATTCCTTACTTAACCTAGGTTGGGTATATACGTGTATACTGTGTCTTTAAATAGATTACATAAATAAATAAGACATTTTGGGCAAGTCATGAACATGTTTAATAGATGCTTAAGAAAAGAGTGAACACTTACACTTCATCTAGTTACAACGCCGTAAATAAGTACCAGCTTTAGATAAAACCTTATTTACAATAAGTTTTTTTCCCCCTATTTCTTTAACATTTTAGATATTTAAAGAGTTATGTTTTTCAATGGTCACACAGAAAACAACAACTACAAAAAAATCTAATCTTTTTAGGACTTTATATATTATATAAATTTTATATAATTTTTACATGCTAGCTACCATGGCAGATTTACTACTCTCATTGTTTTTTTTTTTTTTTTTTTAAAGAGCTCTGGAAAAAAGCACTTGTTAAATGTGGAATTGTAAATGAAAATTAATCCAGTGACTTGACAGATGCAAGACAAAGGAAGTAGTTCCAGGATTCAAAAATTTTGGGGGGGGGGGGGGGGGGGGGG
>JAQMYJ010000003.1:15335874-15354540 GCA_030014305.1 Clarias laeviceps | reverse complement strand
TCCACATCATTGCATTCAGTTTTTATTCACAATTTGTTTAGTGTCCCAACTTTTTTGGAATCCGGTTTGTATTATTTTAAATATTCTTATCCACCCTGCATAGCCTCGTTTGCCACGCACATAAAAACTCTGGTTAAAAACTCAGAGAAGCAAAAAACAGGCCCCTAAACGTATGCCGAACCTAGTAATGCAGCTCAGCCACTGCAGCTGCACTGCATGGCTTTTATAGGGCGCCATTACTTTTCTCCTAGTAAAATATCTACTTTCCATCATCTTTCACTGTATGGATTTGTTTTGGAAATAATTTTCTCTCAAGTAATTTATATAAAGTGACTTATATTCGTAAAATGTTACTTGAATCGTTTATAATGTAAATAAATCATTGATTTAAACTCATCATCAGTGATATGATTTAAAGCTGATTGGTTACTAAATAGAGTCTCTTTAAATGTAAACTTACACAAACTCAAGATTGAAACGCATTAAAGAATAAAATCCTATTTATTAAACAGGGTCCATTGTACATAAAACTAATCACAAACAAAATGCTAACATGCTCGTGCGATGCTCTCCAAAGCAAAATGTCCAAAAATATTAAACTAGAAAAAAAGAAGAAAAAACTCTGGAAAGATGGATATGCTAGCTAGCTAGCTAGCGCTTCAGCAGCTGCAGTCAGTCCAGAAGCTAAACACACATAAACAATAGTTAGCTGACTACACAGTTAGCTAATCTCACTCTAAAATGAAGCATTATATAATTTCCTATTAAATGTGACGTCATCAGTGCCGTAGTTAAACTTACGCAGGCTCAATAACTACTTAGGTTGAACTAGCTTGCTATTAGCTAGCTTTTTTTTTTTTTTTTTAGATTTCTAGCAACTCTATAAAATGTCTCATATATCTAGTGTTATAAAAAGGTGCTAGCATTGCAGTTAACATATAATCTTTGTGTTAAATAAGGTATTAAATAAGCAACTGTTGTGCTGAGAGGCTAACGCTAGAGGAGAACGCGGCTCAGTGCTAACTCGCATGCTAACTTAAAGATGATACTAGGGGGTCACTGTGGTCACAACACTGGCACTCACGTTCAGTTCTGCTGTAGTGATCTAACACAAATATCACTGCAGCTGTGTGCATGTGTGTGTGTGTGTGTGTGTGTGAGAAAGAGAGAGAAATAGAGAGAGAGTTATGAACAGCATGTCCCCTTCTGCGTGGAATACTAAAGCTTCACTCCCACAGCAGCAGTAGAAGTAGTGTGTATGTGTGTGTGTGTGTGTGTGTGTGATTACAGATTACATAAGAGCACATCACACAAAACTTCGCCTTTTTCTCCCCTCACACTCTGACACACACACACACACACACACAATCACCACATCTAGGTCACCTACAATCACCTCAGAGAAACTTCGCTATAATGCTAAGTGAGGGTAACGTATGGCTAAGACTTAGCATAAAAAGGTTAAATGTTAGATCCTTTAATGTATTATCATACATGTCCTCTAATGTAAGGTTCACCTTTAAAATGTAAAGCCACGCCCCTTATGTGACACTGACCCTAGTACAGTATAACACCACATCAACAAAAACAATGGCGTGGATGGCGTGATGTAGTCAAGAGCTTATTTTCCTTTAACTTTTTTACACCAGCATATCTTGAATTGTTTTATTCCTTAGCAGTTTGCCAACACTAGCGATTTTTAGGTATTAAAGGTCCCATATTTTACTACATATTTTACTATTTTCATTTTAACACAAGTCTCAGAGCTCCCCCCGAAGTGTGTGTGTGGTGTGTTTGTGGTAATGCTCCATCTGGAATACCCCTTAGAAATGCCCCCCATCCCCCAGAAAACTGAAGAGCACATCTACAAGCTGAAGGAGGGGCATCTTCTACTATGAGGTCACACTAGGGGGGGGAAATCAAATCAGCCTGTTTAGACAGCAGCCAATACAAAAATGGAAAAAAGGACAAAAGTCAGGAAATGTTTTTTGTTTGTGCACATACACACTGGAGGCCCATTGCAACTTTGAAAAACTACTAAAAAAAAAAAAAAAAAAATCTGCATAATAGGTGCCCTTTAAATAACAATACATGCAAGTGGTCCCTGTCTTACTAAGTGGTAACCCATCATATGTTGAAAATATCTAAGTCGAGAATGCATGTAGTATGGAATACCCAAGGTACTAAACATCATAGCTTAGACTTGTTGACCTTGAAAAACATTTATATTAGAATACAGCTAGGCAAAATCATCTAAAGCAAAGCCTACTTTATAATAAAATCATATCAAATATGAAAATGTCACTAACACTGTACATTCGAGAGTATCAGTTGTTTACGCTGGTGATCTTGGGGATGACTGGGAGCTGTGTCTCTCTGGCGCCACCCAGCATCATGTCACATTGCATATCTCCAGTCTGGGAAAAGATCAAAAGTCAAAAAAGTCAAAATATTGTAAGTTTGATCATCAGGGACTTTCTGTAGTTTTTATCCAATGAAAGTGAAACTTAATGTTGTAGAACGAGTCACCTCTCATTTTCTGTCTCCTGAAGTTAGTAACACAAAAGAAAACAGAGGGTTTGCATCTGACTGTTACAAAGTGCTGACACTGGAGACCCAGAGTTGGAGGTAATCGAGTATGTCAACTTCGTTTGAGTACATAATTCATGTACCAATACTTTACTTGAGTAGTTTTATTAGGGGACACTTTTTACTTTTACTCCACTTAAAAGTACGGCAAATATCTGTACTTTTACTTAACTCCGCTTTTGCATGGCGTTGCGTTACTTAACCACTGTAGTATTAGAAGATGGAATGTCGCCATCTGCTGACTATTATTATTATTATTATTATTATGCGTAAATGCGTTACTTACCTTTCCTTTGAGACACAGCTAATAATGCAACAGGTGTTTGAAATCAGTGAGGAAAATTGTATATTCACAATTTTGTTCTTATGTAAATGGCTACTGTGAGCGATTTGACACTTAAAGGTACTTTCACTTTGCGTCGAGCATCTCTACCTTTACACAAGTACAGGATTTGTGTACACCTCTCCGGGAGACTCGTTACATTATTGTTAGAAAACAATAACTCAACCAAGTATTCATCAACAAAATATAAACAATTACACTTTTCTTTCTCGTTTACTTGAAGCATCTTTTGTCCAACCTCCTGTCGGTGAAACATTACCCTGTTTCGTGGCTGTTGTAAATGTGATATATAAATAAACTAAACCAAAACCTAGAAAAGATTACAGTTCATGAGCAACTCAAACCTTCCATGTAGAACTAAACAAACATCAAGCATTTGGTACTTTTTGTTTTTTGACAATGGTCTCGGGTCTACCGAGCTGTGATAAATGATACGAGTCACTGATAATGAGTTCCCAGGATCCTCGGTTGGTCTGTGCATGGTTATTCGTGCCATCTAACGATGAGAAGGAGAAGCGCTCGATCCTGACTGCCGACGATGCCAACTTTAAGGAAAGCGTGTCCATGGGAACAAGCTCGAAACCCATTACGACATCATGCACCAGTTCCTCCAGGATTCATTTAGCCATATCTGTAAAGCAAAACATCCTGTTTGACATCAGAGTTGAGATAAACAGGAACATCCACAAGGAAGTGAAGAAATGTTCAGTTTCATACAACGACAGTTTTATAGTCTAAGTTCAGAGTGGGTGGTTTTTCGTTTTTTAATGAAGAACCAACTATTGGAACTGACACCAAGACACTGAGCCCAAAGGAACACAAAGCAGTGTGTCATATCCTCAACAAATCCTTATTAATATTCTTGACATACTACCAGTACACGCATGTGAGATTGCTGCCAAGAGTGTGTGATATTAGCGGAGAGGGAGGTCGATCCAGTTTCAGGCTCCTTCATTACGCCACTACAATAGAAACGCTAAAGGAAGGGTTTCTGCACAGAGGACAAAGAGGCTTAATTAGCTGAGTTCTTCCCTCAGGGTTGGGTCATAAACATAAAAAGAGAACCAACAAGATAGCTCTCTTCCTTTAATCAGTTAAAAAAGGAAAGGAAAAATCTCACTTTTTGATCAACTTTAACCACTTAATGCTGGGTTCGGAACTGTATGGCGTAAAACACTATAATCAGTGACCAGTTTGTTCGATTAATCTCTGACTGATACTTGAGACTCCTTTCTTACATGGTTCTAGCTGTTTAGTGAAATGGTGTTCAAGTCAAACCAAGACTGCGCAGAATAACAACACTTATGAAAATAAAAACTCTCTTTATTTCTCTATATAATCCCCTGCTACACTAATGCACTAATCCCAGCAAGGAACGTGATCGGACTGGCTGTCTGAGTCACGTCTGAAACGCTGGCCTCCCAGGAACTCCTTTAATGGCCCAAACATGTGGAAATGTCTTGGAACGAGGTCAGGACTGTAGTTACCCATCGATTTTCAAGGATCAGATGTTTCACTTTTAAATGTTCACAGGAACGTCTTCATCCAGTTGGCTCCGAGCCCGAGATCGTCATTCCCGGATGTTCGGCCTTCTTTAAAACGTTTGCACCGTTTAAATGATTTACTGCGGCTAGGAGTCTCATCACCGTACGGTGTACTTGAAGTTAATCGCTTCTACACCTTCATCCACCAGAAATTTTATCACAAAGCCTATTTTGACTTGAACAACACTAGTAGTTTGTAGAGGATTGATTCGTCACATCCACAATGCCAGTTTATCCTACATCGTTTATTTAAAAAATGACAAACATTTTCAAATCTACACTTTTCTTGGTTGTTCACGTCTCTTTCACGGACGAATATAACGCTTTCTGCAGTTGTCTTTAAAATTCATAGTGTCTAGAAAGTCTCTGCTCTCTCTGTCTAATGTTGTGTGTTTAATGTCTGATCCATAACGCTGATAAAAATGCAAGATATTTTCAGGATGTAAATGATAATATGAATTTTGAATTGTTTTGTTTTTTAGCTGAAGAGATTACATTAAAAGTTTTGCAAATTAATTCACTGATACCAAGTTCGTCCATGTTCTGAGGCTTTTTGTTCACCGATATGAGTCCAAATGTCACGTCCTTAACGCTGGAACTGACCTGTATATTTGTACTAAGTACTTGTAACACTATTAGACACCCTGTAGTTCTGAGGTATAATTTTTTTTTTGGGCAAAACTGTTCCTTTAATTAAAGAAAGACGCCTCAATTACAGTTTAACTTCCCCCACATTGCTAATACAGACATTAACTCGAGTGTTTCAGTAAAAATATAACTCAGGGAAGGACTCGGATTCGGTACTCATGCTGAAAGAAGCATGTTCTCCGAGAGAAGCGCTGATCCAGACAGCGTGTCAAGACTTTCCCAAAGGCAGACGACTTCAAAGACTGCAGCCAGGCCTCTTTACAACTCTCTCTCTCATCCCGCGGAGTTAGCCTGTGAGACTACAATGCTAATTAGCACGTCTTCAGTGTTCCGTATCGATCGGCCGAGCACACCCGAGGACCTGAGTCAGGGAGTCCGCGGCGCCTGACGTGCATCACGATGCTCATCGAGCCTCGGGGCGGCGGAGCGCTCCTGAGAGAATGATCACAAACACGCTAATGTAGTGAAGGATGTGCATGTGTTAGAAGTCTGAGCTGCACAAATCTATAGTCCCGTCATGGGAAAGGGTTCAGTGCTAGCAAATTGCTCACATGTAGCGGCTACAATCCTAGACAGCACGGCCTAAAGTTTCAAGGTGGAATTTTTACATTAGTTATTAATGTTACAGTTTCAAAAATGTTCCGCACTCCGGTTATATTAAATCTCCAGTCGGTCTCATCAGCACTTTCCATTCAAGGCTCCTGTCTCCCCAGTCACTGAAAAATCGTTTTTTGATACGTAGGTCTGAGATAAACCTGGTGCTAAAACAACTCACAGAAGAGCATCAACAGAAGAGTTTGGATATCTGCTATCAAAACTTGGAGCGATCCTCTAAGGAAGGTGAAAGTTTCTTAAAGAGAATCATTACTGGTGACGAGACACCGATTCATCACTACGAGCCTGAGAGTCTGGAACAGAAAACATCCTCAATCACAGACCGAGAAAAAGTTCAAAAGTCAACCATCAGCTTACAGTTTTCTGGGATTCTCGTGGGCCAGAAGTATTGGAACATTATCAGGAAAAGGGTTCAAAAATCGACAGCGCTCGTTACAGTGAGACGCTTATCGAAGAGCTGAAGCCTAAACTTCAGATTAAACACAGTGGACTGATATCCGAGGGCGTCGTGATCTCACGTGATGATGCACGTCCGGACACTTCCGCCACACTGTCACTGACACCGACAGGTTTTCAAACTCATGTTGTGCTCTGGGACGACGGCAGGTACTGGTCAAGTACCCAAAACATGTTTGGACAAAAAGTGGTATTGGTGCATCTGTAGCTGTAAAAGAACTCACATCTGGACAGTTTTAGATAAGCAGAGCTTTCTTAGAACCTTGCGTGTTTTGGTTCCTTGAGTGTTCAAACTGCACGAACATTTCCGAACATTCTAACATTCTGTGGAAATTTTTATAACTTCTGGGAAGTTTTTTAAAACCCTTTGGGAATGTTTGCATAATGTTCTGGGAACGTTTAGATAACTTTTAGCTTTTTAAAACTTCTCGGCACGATTGTATGGAGGACTAAACATGACATAATTATAAATAAATGTGTGAATAAATAAGTAAATATAGAAATAAATAAATAAATACATAAATACAATATATCCTGTAAAATTGCTAAATGTATTCCTTACTTTTGTTTATTAATATATTTCAAGATTTATTTATTTCTGAATTTCCACATTTTTTCATTTATTTATTTTTGTGTTGTCACATTTCTTTATGTATCTGTTTTAGATTTTCCACATTTTGACATATAATTATTTCTGCATTTCCACATTTCTACATGTACGTCTTTGTCGCTGTATGCTGATAAGGTATCAGCCTTAGTCGAAACCGTGATTGGTCAAATGAAGTGAGATATTTACTTATTTATTTATTTATTTATTTAAATTTGTGAGAAAATGTGTGAATAACATTCTGGGAAAAGTTTTTTTTTTTAATAGTCTGGGAGCAGCTGAATGAAAAACAACTTTTTAATAGTGTTTAATGTTTAAGAATTGCAAAATAAGGTTAGTTATATCCACAACTTTTTAGCAACCTAACGGGAATGTTAACTACTGTTCCTGGGACGTTCCCTGTTAGCTGGGACGCTGGTTTTTGGACAATAATCATCTTCAGAATAAATCCTGACCTTGAAATCGATTCTTATCCTGGAGCAGCAGGACACATTGGAGTGTTTGATTCCTTACATACTGTATTGGACACTAACATGATATCGCTGTGTGATTGTTACCGTTATTATAGTACACGATTCCGTAAGTCTGGATATTTTGTCGTACTATTAGTTGAAGTTCTCCTCACTTTCAGGTATTACGTCAGGATTTAAGCAGCACTACCGCACAGTACGACCGAACACACCAGGTTGTGTGATGAAGAACAGGCTCGGACTCGGGGTAATGTGCTACAGGGAAGAGTTTGACATCGCTGATGATTCCCAGTCAGTTCTTGGCGTGACTCGGCAGTTCTGATGTGCTTGAGGCGAGCCACGGGCTGCCGTGCAAAAAATTTTTAAAAAGAGCCTGTAATGGCCTTGGCGTTGCCCAAAGCTTAACATCTAACCTAAAAAGAAGGCAAGAAGGGAGTCAGGTGGATACAGACCTCGGCTCAAACCGGCTACAGGTTTAACACAAGACACACCTGAGGGGTATAGGGTTGAAGTCGGGAACCTGGGGACATACGAGAGGCTTGAACAGGACATGGAATGGTGGTTTCATGCTGCTGTAAGGCAGCGAACGGTTGAACTTTCCTTCCTGTGAAGCAGGTCTTCATGCATCTTCACAAAGGGCTGCTGTGGCTGCAGACTTTTATTCCAGATCAACAGGAGGAACAGTTAATAGCTGATTGGAGTCCAAGGTGGACTGATTAGACAAGTGGACTCAGGTGCGAGTTCTCCTTGGTTGGAAGATGATTATCGTCCCAAAACCAGCATCCCAGCTAACAGGGAATGTTCAAGGAATGCTAAACAGTCACATCACACAGCCTTAGAGCTTTCCAAGATCTTCAGGGGACAAACTTCTCATACTCACACTGGGGTTAGTGCTGTCACCCTGGAGTTTGCAGGATCACCCTGTACTTGGGAGATGGGTTTCTTCCAGGTATTCCGGTTTCCTCCTTGCAGTCTGGGCTGACTGGTGTTTCCAAACAAGGTGTGTCTGCTTGTCCGGTCCCCCATCTTGTGCTCCAATGTGGCTTTACTGAACCACATTTCCAGTTTGAGAAGCTTAATTACAATTCCAAAAACTGTAAGGAAAGTTTGGTCATCATCAGAACACGAGTGCACTGACGCCACCTGGTGAAGGATTCAAGAATTGCAAAAGTGTTATATTTGAGTCTAACTAGCACAGCACTCCTTATTTAAAGAGGTATTTAAATAACGCAAAATCGACTTTATAGTCATTTTACTTATTTATCCACATGAGTGTTCAGTGTGTGTGGATGTACAAACAAAAAAAAAAACAACTTGAGAAAAACAGATATATGTTTCCGACCTTTTTCTATGTTTGTATTGACAGGTTTAAACAAGTCAATTAGATTTTGCCCCCCAATGTGACCTCATATGTTTCTCAGCTCTGCTAATCTCTGGAGGGGCGTGGCTTAGCTGTAGCTCATTTACATAAGCCACTGAAACGGCACACATGGAGGAGTAAAAAAAATGGGAGTTTAGAGATGTCCTAAATATGAGCGAGGCGAGTTCTTAAGCTGAAATGTTGTATTGTGAAACACATTGTCCCATAGGAAATAATGTAAAGGCAAATAATCCGCTCCAGCCACCTGAAAATATTACTAATATTACCAATTTCCAACACTATTATAAAATTTTTGCATATAAAAATAACCAAAACATTTAGAAAAGACATGTAAATGAAGTAAAATATGGAATAAATAGACATTAAACCTGACTTAACCTTAATTTATGATTCCTCTCGGCATCGGGTGGTTTAAAAACCAAACTGAAAGCGGCTCCCTTTTCTTCTTGCTACCGTTTTTGCCAACATTCTTGTGACCCGCGGTGCTACGTCTTCACTAAATCTTACACAAAGAAGCCTAAAAAACATGCAAACTTGCTTTATTAGGCTTTTCACCGATGGTGGGGCATTAACACACTTTGGGCATCTCTGAGACCGGTGTTAAAGAAATAGTAACATAGGACCTTTAAAAACAAAGCTTCATTATTTAAAATGCCTGACATGTACAGATAAAGCGGTTATGAACGTTTCTCCTCAGATCTGCCAATACAGTGTGCAGTGGGTGAGACGTATTGTCCAGGATTGAGCTCATGAGTTCATGTCGTGGCCAAGAGGAGGATGCCGTCTACACTCTGCTCAATCCTGGACAATAATCTCAGCCACTATACAAACTCTTTCTGCCCTAGATTATTTTCTGCAAATGTATTGACGCGTTTCCTTTATTCTGGAAGCAGTGAACAACCGTAACAAGGCAAAGCACCTTCTTTCCAGGATTCAAAGTTGTTTATCTTATTCCATTTGGGTTGAAACACCCATTTCAACTATACACACACCTACTTAACATGGTCATTTAATTTTAAATACTTTGTTCACCAAGTAAGGCAAATTTAAAAGGAGTGGCAAATTGCACAAACTGTTGCAAAAGGTTAAAGTCAAACTTCTCCATACTTTCAACTACTACTGTGCACCTGAAAACATCCATTTGAAGAACACAGCAACCAACAATCCATTGCTCTTCCTGTCTTATCCCAGATGTAAAGACGTGAATTTTTGAGGTTGAAAAATGCCATTTTTAACGGCTCAACACATTTTTAATCTGCAATTTAGTGAGGTCAATATTTGTGCACCGAATTTACATTTTCACTTGAAATACCACAATTAAAGGGCCAAATATTTCAATTATAAATGCTTGAAGGATTTAACATTCAGACCAAATTGCAATGCAGGGGGAAAAAAAAAAAAAAAAAAAAAAAAATTCTTGATTTTCCAGAAGAGTTCAATCAGAAGAGTGCTTACCTTGTCTCCGTGACCAAGGTGCTCGTTTTTGACATCTGCCAAAGTCTTCCAGTTAGTGGGGCCGCCTCCTCCTACTCCTCTCATTTCTGTCATGGACTGACCATCCAGGGCGTGACCTTCTTTATCATACCTGTCAACATACAAACATGCCAACGTGGTTGATTTTACGTGACTTTTTTTTTTTTTGGCCTTGTTTTTTAAGTAGTCAATATCTAAACTGTGATAAAAAAATAAAAAAAGCTGAGTGAGCAGCTCTAGCTGGGGAAAAAAGCGGGCTTAAAACCAGCAACAATAATGGCAGCAGTGAGGCTACTTGTGAAATGAATCAACAACACAGGGACAGTTGACTGTGATGGGGTCAGGGTTGGGCTGTTGAATTAGAAATCCATTTTCACAGATTGCCTGGGGTGCTCCGGAGTGACTGAGGAAAGAATGAGGCAGAGAAACAAAACCCACTCAAGTTGGGACAACGTGCGAGGGATCAATAAAGTGCTCTCCTATATAGGCTGGAGGCATGAATTGCTGTGAGAGTAGCAACATGATAAATACAGGGGTCCAGCCTTACCCTTGAAAACACTGGTCTTTAATTGTAAAGGACCCATTAATAAACAAGCGAGTGAGTCTCGCGTGTGTAGTCTTACCAATTTTAATTCCCACTGAAAAATAAGTTTCTTTCTCCAGCTTGATACAAGGTCTCTCATTGCTATGCTCCATTTCTGCTTTGCTATACGTATGGTGAACAAATAACGGGCTAAACATATAATGTGCCAAACAAAATGTAAATGACTCAACCTACTTCTGATTAAAAGCACTATTTCTGTCAAGCTTGGTCTGAAAAACACACATTCAGGAAATATAGGTTAAAGAACATTTGGGACAAAGTACTGTAGCTTTTTTATTTTTAATTACAGTGTTGGAGAAACAGATAATCTGCACATACCATCCAGTACATTTGCATCAATTAGAAAAAGTTTGCTTAGGCTCAACCTATAAAAACAATGTCTCTTAATTGAATGAGAGGAAATTGAGCTGTAAACACCAAAAATGAAGCAAAGCCATAGCGTGAACATAGAAGGAAGACACAAGATGGACAAATTGGAGGTGGCGTGAGTTGAGTGCAGGACTGACAAGCAAGTACTTACTGCAGCATGCCTACGTCAGACAGCAAGGAAAAAGAGACCTGACAAAATCATTGCATGACATATCAAGAGGAATATACACCCAAAGACAAATGTTGGCAGAGCACATGATCCATTCAAAGATAAGAGAGAACACACAGTATGTGCTTGATAAAACAGCCCAGCTTACTGAAATGGATGTCTTAAAATTACGTCCATGTTAAAGATATTTTAGTGCTGATGACACAATCAATCAAATACGTTGATTTGTGTGTAATGCTGTGCAATGTCTACATTCCTCCCCAAATATGGTGCATTTGTGAAAAAAATTCTAAATATTTATTTTACACAATGTTGTTCGACTGTTTCAATTCAGCTACGTTAACTTCCAGGGTTTCGAAGTTAAATCCCAAACAGCGTTAAATGGAAAGCTAGTTCGCTAGGGCGACCAATCACTTGTTCCAATACCATGTAGTAGCCTTGATCAGGGATTAGACAGGAATGTGGGATTCAGCCATGTGTTAGAATCTAGTTAGCGTCGTAGCTTCTGTTAGCCATGAACAGAACAACATGGACGGTTCAGAGGTCATTTGGAATGACTTCACTTTACTAAGGAGATAAAGTGTTCAAGATGATGTTATCGGATGCATCTTCTTGCTGGGTGTGGGTCCATGACAGATTCATGAGTTAGAAATTCATTAGCCTTAAAATTAATCCTGTCACCATGTCCACTGGACTCTCTTTTTAAATCTTGCCAGTGTTGCCACTTTGATCTGCATTAGATTATAAGAACTTAGAGATCTCGTAAGGTTACATATTGAAAGGGCCTGAAAAATATGACCATAATTACACTTGATTATACTTCTAAATATAGGAGCTGATGAAATTATAGCAAGGACCAGAACAAAACAATATGTTATTATAAAAGTTCTTAATATAGTAATTCCTCACTGGTTGCATTAATTAGAACACATGTAATCCTGCTCATTCATGCAAATATATAATCAGCCAGTCACATGGCAGAGCTTCAATTAAATGTTCAAACATCCAACATTAAACATAAATGTGATCTCAGTTACTTTGACTGTGATGAAAACTGCCTACAAGCTGGGATTTTCATCCATAAGAATCTGCAGATATTAGACAGAATGGTGCGACATGGTGAGTAGGTTTTCTGCAGGTGGAAATTAATCTATACATATAATAAAACTGTGAAGCTGGCGCGTCTGCACATTGAAGTTATTTGCGAAAAATAGTTAATTCTTCACTCAGCAGTGGGCATGTACCAGAATCTTTTAAATTAGCAGTTATTAATTATCAAGGTCAGGTTTCTAATTAAGAAACCTGACCATGACACCGGTCAGCTGCCCGACATCAAACCTCCTCTTTATCTTACAACTGTACAAGTCAGGATGTAGGCCTCATCACAGCACAGAGACAGCACTTATTAAAGTAGTAAATGACCTCCTATTGGCTTCTGATCAGTGTTGCGTCTCTTTGCTTGTACTACTTGACCTCAGTGTAGCTTTTGACACCATTGATTATAGGTGTTCTTCATAGATTAGAAAATGTAGTAGGGATTAAGGGAAGGGCCTTTTCCTGACTCAGATCCTATTTGACTGATCATTATCAGTTTGTAGATTTAAATAGTGATTATTCTGCCTGTTCTCAAGTGAAGTTTGGCGTTACACAGAGTTCGTTTTTAGGCCATAAGGGACGGACATAAGAAACTGGATGTAAATTAACTTCCTTCTGCTTAGTCCTGACAAGACAGAAGTTCTGGTACTAAGACCACATATAACTAGAAGTAAGCTTTTTGATCAAACTAACTCTGGATGGCCTTTCTGTTCCATCAACGGCAATGGTAAAAGACCTTGGTGTGATTTTATATTTCAATCGGTCACTTGAAGCTCATGTAGATATCACAAGGACAGCCTCCTTTCTTCTCAGCAATATTGCCAAGATAAGGAATATATTGTCACTAAACAATGCAGAAAAATTTGTTTATGCTTTTATCACCCCTAGGTTGGAATATTGTAACACCTTACTGTCTGGTTGTTCAGCTGGGTGCATAAACAAGCTTCAGTTAGTTTTAGAATGCAGCAATGGCTCCCGGTGAAATTTCACATCGATTTTAAAATACTTTTGATCTATAAAGCACTAAATGGTCTTGTGCCACTAACTGCATGAACGTATTAAAAATGTTCCTTTTAAAGTGTTTGATGACTGTAACTATTAGAGATGGATGCAATGGACACAGTTTGGATCAGATCATGGTTCAAGTTATGGATCAGATCACTTATGGATCAGCAAAAGGGCACTAAAGCAACTTTCGGCCATGGTCTTAAATACCAACAACATTCAAGTTGTTCAACATTTAGATAAAATCTTTAGTTAAAATAGAAAAAATAGCCTGTTTCCACATAAAAAAAATAAAATAATAATTGCACATAAATTTAAGAATTGATAAAAAAATCGAAGTAAGAATGTAATGAAGTCTGAAAATGCCATATTTTCAACAGTTTAATTGCGGTTTGCAGTCCAAAAACATGAATGATTTTTCACTTATATAGTGCACATTACGTATTATGACCGTAAAAAAAAATAATAAAAATAAATAAAAATCTACCAGTGCTACAGCTATAGCTAAACAGCAACTGTTACATTTGCACAATAAGGGAACATTAGAGTGACAGACACTTTTAAAAGATGACAGAAGCAACTGTCAAAACTATGACGGGTCTGAAATAAAGGCACTGTAAAATGAAGTTAAAAATGCTGAACTTGCATGGCACAGAACCATTACAATGTTCCTTTCAAGAACAAGCCATTCTTTTGCCAGACTGATGACTATAGTCTATAACGTGGACTGTGGTGGCCCTGACATTTTATAGTACACGTATTCATAGAAAACATACTGTAAGCCAAATGCTAAATTTCTGAACAATTCCTTAAATGCATTGTTTCAGTAATGAATTGATAATCAAAAAATGTGATAAACCGACAAACTACATATGCCTAAATGGACAGTAGAAAAACAAAGAGATGGGCAAGTGAATGAAAAAAGGATGAGTCACACCAGAAAGACTCCACTACCAGAACAGGATTCATGTCCCCCAAAGCTGTGATGCCATCTAATGGAGAACAATTCAGCTGCAATACATCAGCATGACAATGCATTCAGATTAAAAGTTAACAGAACATAAACCAAACTGTGGCAATTTAACTATAATCACGTGATTAACTGCAGGTTAATATAGTTTTACAGCATACATACAGAAAACTAAAGCTCTCAGGACACAAATATTTTTTCCTTATCTAAAGAAAACGTTAACAATTAGGTAATGGAGTATTTATTGAGCACAAAAAGCTGTAGCAAATGTGGTGCTGAGGGGGGAGGTTGGGGGACAAACAGTATTTGAATGAATCTCAAAATTAATTAGCTATTTTAATTATTAAATACTTGCTTAAAGCAGGGATATAGCAGTGCCAGAGCTCAGAGCAAATCTAATTTTAATGCAAAGCCTTCTTCCTTTAAAGATGCAGCTGAAAGATCTGACGGCATTTTATAAGCTCTTACAGTTCTACATCAGTGCAACCAAGAGAAAATGCTCTACAAGATAAAATGGTGCACAAAACTGGGATGCTCATCATTTATGTGGCTGCAGAGCAATTAAAGAAATACTCTGCCTTATATGATTCATATGATGCCTGCAAAAGACTGAGCTTCATTTTTTATCTGGTTCCCCTGTGATCAATGACATACAAGGGTGTTTTGTATAACTTGACCTCCTTAAAAAGGATTTTTCAGCAAGTTGAAGTAAAAGAGACCTTAGTAACTATTAAACAGTAAACAGATCGTAAGTGATTTATCTGTTATTCCAGTGCTGCTAATTTGTGGCACCTCTGAGCCTTCAACCATAAACTATGGAACTGCCAACATTTCCGGCTTATTATCCCTGATATGAGAGAAGAATGTTAGAGAGTCTTTTCCTACATCAGGACCGTAACATAAGCCTGCCTCTTGACTTAAGCTCCCAAACTAATTAATACCACTCACTGAGCATCCACCCCTCTTAGTATAAGAAAGACAGGCATGTAGGATCCCAAACCTATGCACAACTAGAAGCAAGCACAACAGAAGGAGTCAAGAGCTCTTGCATCTGTGTCTTTTCACTGCCTGATCAGGCAAATTCCACAATTCTCATTATGCAAATAATACCAACAGATCTCTCTAAAAATAATTATCTACAATGTTTACAAGCTTTAGAAAATATAGTTTTACAGGATGTCAAGTGCAGCAGAAAATAATGCAAAACTCATTATTTCAACCATTATTTACAGCTTTCATCTGATTTTCCGCAAGGGACAAGACTTGTGTTATTGGGAAGTAAATAAATGAAACACACTGGGCGGAATTAATCAAACCTCCAAGAGACTTGCTTTTAACTTAGACTTCAGCGCTGATTGTTAGCTTGAGTGGTAAGATCTATAATCAAATAGACAGCTCAATCGATGTGAAGTGAAGCGGTGCTTAGTGTGACCAGAGACACAATGCCTAAACAATGATTGTTTAGCATGCATTTTGACTTACCCAGTGTTGCAATGAAAATGTCCTCAACACTGAACTTTTTTTTTTTAAATGTCTATGCTTGTAACTTGGCTACTACTAAAATTATTCATACTCCTTTTTCAGTTTATACTTGTAAACAGGGATAGACAAACCACAATCTTACTATCTAGTAGAAATGGGAGAAAACGTCTCTTCTCAAATATCCTCATCAGGATATTTATAAAATCTTGATACTTACAGAATCGCAATACAAATTGGCACCTACAGAAGGCATCAAGATATTGTATCGGGTGGATCCCTGGTGATTCTATGCCTTCTATACCATCTAGCCCACTGTGCAAGCGAAAACCAATAGGTTGTACAGTATCTTGCATCGTTGTATACATGTTGGATACAGTATACCAAGCAAGTTAGCTACTTAAGAGCATTAAGACATACATCACTGTACAAAGTCATGAGCCACCCCTATTTCTTCACATTTTGCTTCAGAGGCAGACTTTCTTGTATTTTAATGTAGCCCAAAGGAATAGTCCTCTATGCTTCCTGACTCTCATTTTTGGCAAGTTTTTGGCCCTCAATTTTAGTCTAGTTCTTGTACCAGAGGAGCTTCAGAGAAACGTTTTTTGTTTGTTAAGCCACAATGACCTAAGCATCATTCCTGAATGAAATAAAATATCTAACTTAAGGCATGAGCCAGTGAAAAACAGGTGGACATGATGACAGATGATCAGGTGATTAGTACACTTGTGATGTTAAAAGCTGAGTGGTTAGAAAAAACGAGAGGGAAAATGCAGTCGCTGTACACAGACAATTTTTTTTATTGCATCTTCACACAATTTGCAGCCTGTTGTAGTAAATCATTTCTCATTTATTTAATTTAATGTAATATGAAGAAATGAGGATGGCTCAAACAAACACACTCAACCCCTATCAGCTGTAGTCTTCACTTGTGTCACTAATAAAGCATATTAGTGAGAAGTTTATAATCAATCATTCAACGTTAGGGGTGGTTACCGAAACCCGATGCCAATTTGGCACCGGTACTGATATAACCGGTACGCACTAGAACCGAATCAGAGCGAAGATTTCACTGCCACCATATGTAAATAATTATTTCCTGACTGAGTAAATGCATGTGAAAGCGAGTTGGAAAGCTCAAATATTATAAATCCAACTAATGTTTGTAGTAATGCAAGTGTCTATGCTGTTTTCACATTCCGTCTCTGGAAATAAGCTAATCGTGATGAAATTAAAAATGCCTAAAGCTTAAAAATGCCTAAAACGTTCTAAAGTGTAGCTGTATTTCACAACAAAGGATTCTGAAGCTGTAACACGCAACAAATGCCTTTCAAAGATTACGTGTAATCGTGAAGGAGAAACACGTCAAACCTAATGAAACATGGGATGCACCATGTTTAACAGCATGCGGCCATCAGCTGGCAGTGCGGACGTCCCAGGCCCCAGTCAAACCGGATCGAATAAAAACCAAAACGATACCCAACCCTACTCAAAATGATTAAACATGAAGAACCAAGTTACAGATTTACACTGCTTTTTATTTTGCTTAGCCTCATATCACATAACTGCATGGAAAAACTTGCCATCCCTGCATGCTTAGTAAAATCTGATGTGTGTAGTTATGAAGATGGCAGGAATCAGAAAACAGTGTACACTATAGTTAAAGCTCTGATGTGGATTTGGTTTACATACACACACACTTGGAGAAATTCAACAGTGAGTAGATTACCAATCTGCCAGGCAACTATGAATCAAAAAAATTAAAAACATGAAATCTTGTTCTAGTTGGATGGATTTGTCCCCACCTGTGCCACATTTATCAGTTACTAATTACCTCTAAACAAGTGCTTTCAGTTCCACATTGTGAGATCGCAAGGATGGAATAAAATCCAGTGATGCCAAATATGATAACTGACTGTGGTGATTTTGTCTAATCTGAACATAAAACAAATTCATGATTTCCCAGCTCTGCCATTCCCAACTATCAAATATTTGACATATGATGGTGCTTTAATTTCAACAACAGGTGTGTTAATTAAACAAACTATGTTTAACAGATAAAAGCTTACATTTATATTTTCTACTACTTACAGTACATAGGGCTATATAAGAAAACAGACATTTCAAGCCTTCACATGAAAATCAACTTGTTTATTGCTGGATAGGGTAAGGATCACATACCATAATTTAAAGAATAAATAACTGAACTGGCAGAAAAGATGCACATGAGTCATAGCTGTTTTAGAATTCTTTCTGCAAGGAGTAAGTAGGCCCCTGTGCAATTATAATGAAGGCAGACACGAGTATGTTGTTCCACCCAGTTCTGCTCCCTGTCTATCTACAACATTGTCTTTCCACACTTAGGTTAGGGGGGGAGGGGAGAAACTTGAAGCCTGTTCTACTTTTGCGTGTACATGAGGCAATACACACTAGTGTTACTGAAGGCAATGTACACTACATTTTCACAAGAGTCACAAAGAAAATGTAAAATATTAGTGTATGGTTGTGATTTACTGCTTTATATCAGCTCTAAATGAGGAGGCTGACAAATCTTCAGAGAGAACACTCATCTTGGTTCTAAAGCCATTTATATGCAGCTTTCTGCAGTGGGCATTTTTAGCACCTCATCTTTGCATGTCCTAATTTTTACAAGTAGTACAACACAAAATGAGTCAGGAATGAGAGGATGTGCAATGTTTCTTGTGGCTGCTCATGAAAGAGCTACTGCTCAGGTATACTGATAATCGGGGCACATTAAAAATATCTGTAGTCGAATATATACTCAGCAAAAAAAGAAACGTCCCTTTTTCAGGACTGTGTATTTCAACAATAATGTTGTAAAAATCCAA
>JAQMYJ010000003.1:15297219-15328997 GCA_030014305.1 Clarias laeviceps | reverse complement strand
CCAACACAATGGGCAGCACATTGAACACATTTTATAACTTATTTATAACATTTTATTACTTAATTAATAAACTTGTAGTAACCCTAGTAAATGAGAAGATCAGCATGTTTCATTTACATTCCATTATTTGCCACTAATGTGTTTTGGTGGCTTTTAGAAGACAGATATAGCACTGGTCATGCTGAGATTTTATTTTTAAAAAGTTCAGACAGTTCCAGAACCCTGCTGTAAGTCGTGTTTGGTCTCACTGGCACAAAATCAGCTTTGGGTGAACACAGCATGTTATGCAAGTTAAGACCGCCGATCACAACTAATCACCAGGGGTCTTTTTCTTTATGATATGCATAAAAAGAGAAATCAAGCCCAAAACCCCTACAGGGTAAAGCTTTAGTTGCTTAGGCAGGTTACACAACTAGCCCTTGGCCAATTTTAGTTGAATACCCTTAGCTTAGGAAGCGTAACCCTGCACATTCTTTATGTTAATACCTGCTTAAGATCATGAGTAGGGAAGAAATAAATCAGGAATCTTAAAGTGAAAAATATGCCCTGACCGTCCATCCTTAAGAACGTTGGTGACACTTTTCTTCAGTAAGCAGACACAGTTCGGAGCTACAAGGTTTTGTTCAGCCAGGGAGTTCAGCGGCGTGGCGAGCATGAAGGCTGCACACAAAAAGAAATCAAACAAGCAAAGCAGGCAAGATTAAACAGCTACACATCTATCTCACCAAAAAAATAAAAACTGGCATTAATCTCAGCTTACATCTACAGCCTGTGTGTCTGCCAGAGAAGGTAATTAAGATGCAGCACAGCTGTGCTTCTTAATGGGTAATGAAACTGCTCTGTAACTTATGCATGAGTTTGCATGCCATTAACACTTTTACAACTGACTAAATTAATTACAGGAATGGGTGTTTTTTTTCTTTCATGCTTTCCCACTTCTTTTCCTGCTCTTTGATCATTTTAAACAGAGTCCCTCCACAGCAGCATGGCTGCCTCCTGATGCGCTAATCACTGTGCATCTGTGCAACAACAACAAAAAAACAAACATGTTCCTATGCTGCAATTCAGGACTACTATACAGAGCTGTACATGTACAGAGAAACGTCTCTTTAGCTACAGTATGAAAGACATTTACAGGGAGGGACATATTTACAGCATTTAAGGAATAATCCTGTCTCAATCCTGACCCATTTATTTTTTTATTTGAAAAACTGATTTACAAATAAAGTGCGCTCAAGAAGTCCCTCTGCAGTGGCTGTTTAGAGTAGGTTATATTTGTTTAATGAAACTCATTATTATTCCCACTCACGGTCTTCGATGGTTAAAATTTCACACAAAAATACACAGCCGACGTTAAACAAAGAACTCCTCGGATACGTCCAACAGACTGGTGTCAATGCACTACTACTACTACTACTCTATGTGGTCGCTGCAGAGAGACTTTCTGAACCCACTATATAAATCCACAATAAGGATAATAAAAAAAAAAAAATCAGAGAAAAAAGGGGAATACTTACAGGACATGGTGTAAAGGCCATCGCTCATCATGAGGCGAAAGCGAACTGGTCCGTTGCCTGAATCAAGTTTTCGAATATTCTACAGATTACAAAAAGTGCAAAGAATTTAGCATAATATAGTAAAGAATCCTGCCAATTTAAAACCCAAACCAGCTAGATGGCCAATTTATAGTTTGCCATAAATGCAGTTTTGTCTAGCTGGGCCTTTTTCTGCTTAATAAATAAATGTGACAGTTTACTGTATAAATTGAAGAATAAAATCAACTGCATTCCTCACGCATTTATCATTTATTTCAAAATGAAGCAACCATTTTAAACTTTAAAAACTAAGCAACATAGATTTAAAGTCTATACATGCATGAAAAATGGTTTACAACAACTCGGCAATGAGCTGGAAAGCGACGTAGACAGACTAGCCATTAGCATTTGCTCTGTAGACTTCCAGGCACTGACACCCACCAACACTCAGACTAAACTCACTCTAATGACACTTAGGCTGCTGTCAGTGCAGTGGGAGGTCAGAGAGAATCTTGTGCTGTGTGTGTGGTCTACGCGCACGTGCCGTGCGTGCATGCAAAGATTCAGAGATGTTGATTATGTACATAAACACTTCTTGAACAGTGCAGCTGCATGTACATATTAATTGTGCTGCTTGTGATGTTACGATCTAGTTGCCACACAACATTTGTCCACTAGATGCCAGTATAATGAGCCCTTGAATGAGGTTTCACCTTTTGGTGAAACTATTGGCTGGGAAGCCTCAAGTGAGGCTTCATCTGGCCATCACTACTTTTTTGCACAGAAAGGGCCACATGTATTTGAGCAACACAAATTTTTTATTTTTTTAATCATCACCTTATAACTCCATACAGATCCTAAACATTTACTCGTTTTCGAGATTGCAACAAACGAAACTCAGCTGATGCACAAATGTACAGACAGCATGAAAACCATCTTCACTGTTTGGTACAGGAAACAGTTAATTGAGAAAAGGTTGGTTTATCAGTCACAAATGTTATTAATGCCTAATTCTAATGATGTAGACATTAACATTTAGAGTTTCCTGAGTTAGCATTAGGTCCACATTCCCCCGAAAGTAAAAACAGTTGTTTTGTTAAAAAAAAGCAATATCAAATTGAGACCACAGCAATATTAACAGAACACCGGTCACTCACTCAGTCACCGTCAATACCCCTTTATTCTGTATACAGAGTCGTGGAGGGCCTGTACACCAATTATCCTAATATGCATGTCTTTGGACTGTGTTAGGAAACTGAAGTACCTAAAGGAAACCCATCAAGAACAGGGGGAACATGCAAATTCCACCCACATAGAAGCGCAAATCAAATCTGGACCATGGAGATGCAAAGCACCCAGAATATATACATAGTTATGAGAGTAAAAACTCTATTTCTCTATATAATCACCTGCTACAAGAACATGCTTCTTCTATGTTTTTATTAAGGTTTGGATAACATCAAGTTAGAAAGTTCTCAGTACAACAGAGCCATGACCAGACAACCTGCTTTATGTCTAAAATGTTGGCCTCCCAGGAACTCCTTTAATGGCCCAAAACATGCTGAAATGGAGGATGTCACAATAAGTCCCAGTCGAGTTCCTGTAATGGACAAGTGGTGTTCTTTAATGATTGTGTGTGTACAGTTCACACAGACAGACGCATCTCTTCTGCACGTTGGCGACAAGTTATGACTCACTTCCACTTATCGTCTATACCCAGTTATCCTGTGCACATGGGGCCTGGAGCCTATGACAGATGACTTAGGGTATGAGGGGAGGCACAACTGGACAGGGGGCCAATACACACAAACACACTCACATTATGAGCAATTTGGGAAAGGCAATTAGCCTGATCTGCATGTTTTTGGACTGTGGGAGGAGTACCCGGAGGAAACCCACGTGGGCAGTATATGTAAACTCCATGCACGCAGACCCGTGGCGGGAACCGAACTCGGACCATGGAGGTGCAACTAAAGTTGACGACAAATTGTTTGTTGAAGGATCAAACGTTTCACTCGCTGAATGTTGACAGGAACAGCGGCCGTGTGCTCCAAGCCACCTTGACCAAGATTGTCATTCACAGACATATAACCTTCATTATTATGTTTGACCATTCAACAGTTTTACTGCAGCTAAAAGTCTCATCACTGTACTTTGCTTGAAGTCTTCTGTAAATGTCAATCGATTTTACACCTTCAGTCACGAGAAATTTCAGCAGGTATGCCAGCAAATCATCCAAAAGGTCCCAATTAAACTTAATGCCCTTTTCCCCACAAAAAAATAGTCAATTCAACAATACACTAAGTAATTAAAAGGTTTCGATTGTATGTTGTTTATTTATACAAAACTTTGGATTTTTCTTTTCGATAAAATGTAATTGTCCTTGTAAATGGTGTCCGTACAACTATGAAAACATGCATCATACAACTAAGTATTTCTAGTGTTTAAATATTTCTAGTGATTAAATACTTACAATCAACTGAAGAAATGGGTTTGAAACCTCTTTTCCCTTAACCAGCGCCTGAAAAATAAGAACTAATGAAGATCCAAAATCAAGAGCAAACCATCACATACTGCCATCAAAGCAATCTGGTGAGGATTGCTGCTTAGGCTTCAACAAAACCACAATTGCATCTAATGCATTGTTTGAGTCAATATTAAAAAAAAGAAAGTCCCTGCTTTATTAAAAAAACAGTCATTCGTATTAGTTTGCAACTTACAACATATTGATGCACAATTCAGATAACCCAAGTGAATTTGAGCATACGGGCATTGTCTTTTCTATTCAGCATATAACATGAACATGTCATTACTGTTTTTCTTGTAAATTTACACCATTAATAAAATCATTTTATTAATCTTACATTTAAAATGTCTTAAAATTCAACTGAATGTAGAGTTCAAATCAAATACTTCATTATCATTTGCACATTTGTGCAAAGAGTAAGGCTGGAAGTCTAAAGACAAAGAACAACCTTTATCTGACAACTACATAATTATACATTTTTTAAGAAAATCAGAATTTCTATAACGTTACTGTTATAGTACAGACTTTTAATAGACTTGCCTATATGCTAGCTAAGAGGCAAGTTATTAGCAAACAGAAACGCTCCTGGTCTTAGTAAACATTTCACTGAGAACATTACAAAGAAACTGCGAATACCATCCACATCCTTATGACTGATTTAGACATCAGGTTACACACTTCACCTAGCCATGTTTCAGAACATGGAACCGCCATGACTCCGGGCCTTTCCTGATAATTAAATCCTATAAATATTTATATCTCATGCAGTCTGTCACGCACCTCGATTGCGCCCTCTGTCAATTTAACAGCCATGACTTCTCAAAGGTGCTTCGGGTTCAAAAAGAAATCCTGCTATTGTTAATTTACGGCGTCTTACGTAGCAACAAAACGGCTTGTTGTGCTAAAGCTCGTGGCGCCAACGTTCACTTAAAACGCGCCAAGTTCAGGACCACTTCCTGATGATTACGTCACTGCCGGAGACGCTCAAGACCACGTGATTGGCCACTGCGTATGTGCGCCCTCTTGTTGCAATCATTATTATAGATCCTTCGGTAGTACTTAAAGAAATCGGGATCTGCGCTTAAGCCATATAGGTTCAATTCGCGAAGTCTTTCTCAAAATAATTGTTTTGTCAAATGTATTTTAATTAAGAGTGCACGGTAATCGTGTCTGGTGTTTACTGGAATCAAAACGCTTTTAACGTTTAGTCATATTTTGAGTTTTCATTCCGGATATTTGGCGGCATGGCGGTTAACACTGTCGCCTTGCACCTCCAGGGTCCTGGTTCAGTTCCCGATTTGCGTCTGTCTGTGTGTGTGTGTGTGGAGTGTGCATGTTCTCCCTATGCTTGGTTGGTTCCTTACAGGTACTCCGTTTTCCTCATACAGTCCAAAGACATTCAGATTAGGCTAACAGACGTGTGTGTGCGCGCGCGCGCCCTGTGTTGGATTGGCACCCCCTCCATGGTGTACCCTGCCTCGTGCCCTAAGTCTCCTGGGATAGACGCTAGGCCGCTCGCGACCCTATATACAGAATAGGTCTCCAGCCTACACCCATACATAGTACATTTTGATGGGTTAACTTATGACCAGAAATTGCCTCCAGCATTACAAATTTTGAAGAAGGGACATTCAATCATGCACATTCTCAGGAAACCACAGTTGGATATATAAATAGGATAGAATGTATATTATTTGTAAATAAGCATGTGAATCTTTCTATTGTGAAGACACCATTTGGTCAAGTTTAACTAGAGGGATTTCCCAATATTTCCATTACGTAGGTATTCATCTGCACAACTTTTAGGGGTCATTGTCAGTTGGAGCAGGCAGCCGTAATCCGAGCAGAATGCCATTTGGCATTGTCAAGATTGTCCAGTGCACCACTGTCCATCTTAGATGAGACAGACCCCAGAGATGTCGTTGTTGCCCCTGGACAGTGTAAGTGTTCGGTTTCCTTAAGCCTTCAGTTGTGTTTGTAAATGCAGTGGCAAATGGTTTTAATGGACAAAGTTTACCAGTGTTCCAGAGCCCACATCATGATATATATACTACAGAAGTGACAGTGATGTCTAAGAGATCAGAGATCATGCATATTCAGAAGTGGTTTTCAGCCCTGTTCTTTGCACAATGAGGTTTTCTTTGAATTTCTTGATGATATCGTGTATTAACCTTGGAGAATGTTATCCTGATAGTATTGGATGATTTAGCAGCACCTGTTTCTCATCTCCTTGTAGTTTCTACTTCTCACACTGTCTTAATTGGCCCTGTCCCATATTTTTTGTGGATGTTGCAGCCATCAAAAAGATTATTATTATTTTTTTTTTTAGACTTTTTGTTTTTATTGCCAGGTTCAATACGGTTCCAACTATTTTGGAATTGTGGCTGCGCATCATTACAGTTTTAGGAGTGTTTGTATACTCATTCACAGGCAGCCTGGAACTCAATACATCGCAGGGTACAAAAGCACACACAACTTTGGACTATGGGAGGAAACCCACCAAACGTGGGGACCCAAGGCGGGAATTGAACCATGACACTGGAGGTGCAAGGCCACAGTGCTAACCTCTACACCACCATGCCACCTGGGTGTGTGTATATTGTTTATCAAGTAGGCTATACAGTATGTATATGTTACTGGGATTAAGCTGTTGTTGTTAGTCTTTCAGCTGCTCCCGGCAAGGGGTCGCCACAGCGGAATATCCAGTCCGCACGACAATTTGGCACAGGTTTTACGCCTTCCTGACGCAACCCTCCCATTTTATCCGGGCTTGGGACCGGTACTGCATCCAGTGGCTGGGGTTTGGGCACTGGCTGGGAATCGAACCTGGGCCTTCCGCATGGTAGGCGAAACACCTACCACTGAGCCACCAGTGCCCTATGTTACTGGGATTAAGTAACAATCCTAATTCCTGGAGAGTTTAGAACAAATTTTCTTAATGTATGATCGTGTGATCTAAATTAATTTTAATTAATTTGTTCATGTTCATGTTCAGTTAACACTTTTTATCTGGGTCAGGGACAATGTCATCCAATGAACACTAAAGGCAGTTCAGAAATGCAACCTAAATGGGATGGCAGTCTGGCAAACACACACACCTTCTTATCTGGGGCAATTTAGTATACCCGATGCGCTTACTGTCATGGTTTTGTAAGATGGCAGGAAATCAAAGAACCCAGAGAAACCCACATGAACACTGGGAGAAAATAATGTAGAGCGCCACAGTAAACACTACGAGGTAATCAAATAGTATACTGCGACAAAGCTTGCACTTTAGAGGAAGGTGAAAAGAATACATTTATAGCGAGTAACCGGAACTGAAGTACCATTTGACTTGTAGACTGATTGACTGTATCATGAGCAAAATTCCCTGCAGAATAGTGCTGATTTTAATCAGTAGACCTTGTATTTGGGAAGGAGAAGTACAAGAATCACTGGTACTATACTGGCACTATATGAAACCAGACAGTATGAGCTGAGCTGTGCTAAAAGAAATTAGTCACTTATAATCTGGCAACCCAGCGTCCTTCAGATTGGAAAGTTTGCTCTACTGCTGACGCATCTGAGCTAGATGCTTATCAAGCTCTTGGTGAGTTGCATCAGGTTTGTCAGGAATAGGGAACATCTATGTCTCTAGCTTGAAAGTTAAGAATACTTGAGTTAAACTGGTTATTAAATTAAGTTTGGGAAAAAAAATACTGAAAAGCAATGTTAAGCAAAATTTGTCTGAAGAAAATTTTGAATTACTCAACTGTATGACTTTTTAAATTATGTTATAATAAAATAAGCAATAGCAGCCTGCTTTCCCATCATTGTTTTATATTACTTATTCTTTTCATGCTGTTTGGAAGATTGAATCTTATTTAGATATATGATTCAGGAACACGCATAAAGTCTCCACCAGAAAGCATCACATTACCAATGATAGAAATATACACAAAGTGACTTTTTAAAAATACATTTATTTAATCATTAAACACATGCTTTCACAACAGCAGTAAAACAAGACTGATTGCTGCCAATAGTTGCATTTACATGGACAATATTTCTTTAATCCAATTGAAATTGTTCTTATTAGAGATTCAAACTTAACTGTTTACATGGATGCTGAACTGTTTATATGGAAGTTAACATGCTCAAAGAATATAATTAAAAAAAAAATCAAAAATGCCCTGTGAAGCGTTTACTCTGTTGAAAATATAACACAAGACACAATTTTCTCCAGCTCTGAGGTTAGGTTAGGCTTCCCATCTTTTTTGATAAATCCCATCTTCTGCGTTGTGATAAGTTACAAGAATTTAGTCTTATCTATGATTAGTTAGATGCTTTACTCCAAATGAAATGGTGAGCCAATCCTCGTTCCTCAGCCATAGAACCAGTGATTGAAAATAAGGACAGGTGGGAAAGAAGAGTTTACTGATCAGAAAAGGAAGCAAAATTTCCTTCCCAGAAAACTAGTCACATCACCTAGTGTTAACCCCACATGATGCAAATATGCATAAAAAGAATATATTTATACAGACAAGAGGAAAATTATCATATCAAAGGTTTACATGATGTGTGTGGGGGGCACACATCATGTAAACCTTGGATATGATAATTTTATGATAAAGTTGGAAATGGGGTGGGGGGACCCTATTTCCAACTAAAAATTCATTCAGATCGGCCCGAGGTGTTTGCATGATGCGTTTTTATTCTGATTGCTTTTATTCCCATTATTAGTGGAATATTAGGGTCCATGTAAACACACCTATTTTAAGCTTGACAGTGAGCTTAAGGTCATTTATATATAGGGTAAAAAGAGACGTTTAAAAATTCCAAAATATGTCACTGTCATATTTGAAACATGTCCGTTAACCATATTCTAACCGAGCTTAGATTTGTTGCAAGGCTTGAATTGATGTTTTCAAGGCAGGCCAGTGCTAAAGACATATATAACCATGTTTATTTGGGTGGCTTGTCAAAATTCTTTGTATTAGGAAACTCTCCTTTATCTGGAAGGCTTGGACCAAATGTTACAGCACTTCCACTAGGGTTAGGGTTTGAAATAACCCCCAGAAAAAGTGGTGTTTGAGTGGAATCATCTATAAGGGCCAAGAAAAAAGGCTGGTTAACTGTAAAAGAGGGATTTGAACGACTTATTGCTACACTGGTTGCAGCTGCAGCCTCTGCACCCTCCTCATTGATCTCAATGCTGGACTTGTGCTGTACACTAGAGACCAGCAGGGGTCCCTCTGAGATACCACCCAGATTAGGACTTGAGAACAGCTCCCCTAGACCTGAGGAAACATTTAAATATTGAGATAAAGTATATCATTATTATTTTCTATCGTCAATGAGCTGATAATTTTCATAGTTTGATACTTGATTCCTTTTGTTTTCATAGTGAGTGGAATTAATAACCTTAATTTCAAAATAATGTCTTAGGCTGTATATGAAGTAAGATCTTACCCATGTTTGTCAGAGCCTCCTCAAGCTCCTGAGTAAAATCCAATTTGAATTTGGGCAGTTTAACGAGCATACTCCTCTCTCGTGGGAAGTGATTATATAGATCTGAGATATTGAGTTTGGCTGAGATGGCTGACACGTCAACCGATCCTATTATAGGCATTACAATTATAAGACTCATATTCCCTTTGAACGGGAAACGAGCAATCTGCCAAACAGTAAGGATCAAGACAAGAAGTTTACATTAGAGAAATACCCATAAAATTACATGGAGAAAAAGTTAAACGCAAAACACAGTATTGGTGCGGATATATATATGTATAAAGAAGCTACTTCTGAAGCTACATGGAAATGACTAATCTTGCTTTCCTAAAAATTTCAAGTTGATAACTTTAGCAGTTTTGGATTTTATATGCCACAAAAATGGCCATTCAGCCTTATACTGTCTCGCTTCAAATTAAATAATAATAAATTTTAAATTATCATTATTTAAAAGTACTAATTATTTATACAAATAATAATGAAAAATGCTAATTATTCATAATCCTATGTACTGATTCTAAAATTGGTGTAATCTTCTAGAAGCATATGACCTATAAAAATTGTTGCTTAAATTAAAGCATTCTGGCTTTAGTTAAAAGCTTAAAATGCCATGAAAATCTGTAGTGTCTGTAACCATGTTAAATTCATGTTGCAATATCTTAACAATTTTGCATTTTAGAATAATTCACTTATTCAGATTTATGTTTTTTCATGTGAAGTCTAAACTGGCAAACTGACAAACTAAACTTAAGTTTCAGCTGAATGACAATTAAGATCATTAAAAGTTTGAAAGAGTATTTAGCAAATGTGTTTCTTTTTATCTAATAAAAATATAAATGTGTATGCATATTTACAAAAACCTAAGCATGTGTGTTAAAATGGTGTTATATCCTATCTGAAAATTCACTTTTTTACCTAGTTAAGAGACTTTTTAGCATCAATACCGTGTTTTGGCCACATGAAACAAATGCACAAAATTGTACTCGATATTATTGATCATCTCTCCCATGTATATAAAGTTACCTGTGCATCAAGTTCATTATGGTTGAAAAGACTGAGTGGGTATTTTGGTCCAAGCATCATGTCAACATTGACGGTTTGTTTGTCATCAATATAAAAAGGCTCATTGGAAGTAAAATGAGGGTCAAAGCGCCGAAGCCACTCTCCTGGAAAAGGTAGGGAATTTTTATTTATATATATATATATATATATATATAAAAAAACACAAAAAGTCATTATTATGTAAGATAGTACACATAAAATTAGTGTAGGTTGATAAAATGTCAAGTAACTTGTTATTAATATTTAATAAATTGCTCAATATGTTGTTTATGCAAATTAAACTATTCAAATGGTAGTTATTTATAACTAGTATATCTATTATTTTAACTTTTTACTATTTTTAATATTTTTAAAATTAAAATAAATGCAAGCATCTATTGCAGGGGTACGAGTTAGTTTTTTCTAACACCAACTTACTCACTCACTCATCGTCTACTCCACTTTATCCTGTATACAGGTCACGGGGGGCCTGGAGCCCATCCCAGGAGACATTCATACACTAGTGAGAATGCCAGTTAGCCTAATCTGCATGTTTTTCAACTGTGGGAGGAAACTGAAGTCCCCGTAGAAAAACCACCAAGCACAGGGAGAACATGCAAACTACATGCACACAGCCGGGAATTGAACCTGGCCGGGTATCGAATATATTTATTTGATCTGATTATTAACAATTACCTTTGGCTAATTTTAAAGAAACATAATGGCACTAACTTACTACTGGCATCGACACTGTAGGAACATATTTCTTAAATAAAGAATGAAGTGAAAATTCTTGGAACAGCAATAACTTTCAATAATTTTCTTAAAATTCTAATCTATTTTACTGTAAACCAGCCCTAAAATTTAAGTGATAAATGACCACCCAAGAGCTATTTTTGTCTATAAAATGATAAAATGTCAAACGGCATTGTTAGAAAATTATTCGCCCCGTGGAGACTTAAGATAATATACACAAACTACACTACACCAAACAATCAGTTGCAAACCCAAAGAAATTATATACTTTGCCAAACCACTAATGTATGTTCCTAGGGTTTGCTTAACATAATAATCAGTACAGAAGTAAAACAAAAAGCTGAGACCAAAATATTATATATTATTAACTGCACACCACCAGTTCTGTTTGTTTAAAAAAAAAAAAAAAAAGTTTGGGCATAAACAAAAGAGATTTTTTTTTTTTTTACAATTTGTATACAGCAGGTACAGTACTGTATATTTTAGAGAGTAAATTGAATGGATAGTATGGAAAAGGAAAGAGAAAAAACATTTCTTCAGATTCGCGCATGTCTCACAAAACCACAAACAACCAACCAAGATGGCATAACTAAAAGAACATGATGCCTCCACCATCAAGCTTCACTGTGTTATGGAGTTCTGTCAAACATAGCCAAGGTCAGAAATCTCATTAGACTATATAACCTTTTTAACATATTTGGAAAGTCTCCAAAACAGCGTTTTACACAAAGGTAGTTCACCACAATTTCATAAAGTCCAGGTTTGTGGTGCATCCCAAGTGTGGTTACTCAGTGAACAGCTTCTGCCATACAATACGTTTATATACAGTAATACAGTTATTTCAGAATTGCTATTGGGATCTTGGTTGCCTTCTGTTTTCCTCTTTACTGTCCTTCACAGATTTGGTAGATGACTCCACCTTGGATTTTTTTTTAAATAACAGATTTGGAAATGTGTTTTTACCAATCATGATCTAAGCTAATTTAAATGTTTCACAGGAATATAGGTGAATATATTATGCAAGTAAAATCTTCAATGGTATTAATTTATAAATAAATTGTCAAACCATACTGACCCCCTACCCCTCAAACTGTATTGGCTATTTTGTGTGGATGCATTATTTCTGATATCACTCACTTATTGTCTATAACCCTTAATCCTGTATTCAGGGTCAAGGGGGCCTAGGGCATGAGACGGTGTACACCCTGGACAGGGAGCCAATCCATACACACACTCTTTCACGCACTACGGGCAATTTGGAAATCCCAATTAGCCTAATCTGCAGGTCTTTGGATTGTGGGAGGAAACCGGAGACCCAGGAAACCCACCAAGCACTGAGAGAACATGCAAACTCCATGCACACAGAGCCGGGAATCGAACCCACATAATTAAGGTGCAAGGTGACAATGCTAAGCACTACACCACCGTGCTGCCTCTATATATGATATCAAATAATTTCAATTCAGGTCCAGGTTGTAACACTATAAAAGTGTGGAAATAGTCTAGGGTTAAATACTTATGCAAAGTACTACAGCTGGCAAGAGTTTTATAGATCTTTAAACCGCACACATACTAGGCCTTTAATCAGTGAGCACTGTGTTATAATTCTGACCCACTGAACAGGTAGGATGATTATCAATAGTACATAACCGCTGTATTACCTTTATAATGCACAGCATTGACAAGCATCATGACAAGGTCAGCTGGGAGACTAGACAGGAAGTCTGTGACATGACCATTTGTGGATTTCTCTACCCACTCATTGATCTCCTCCAAATCAGTCAAGGCTGCAGGCTTTGAATCATATATTTTGAGAGACTCATCCATAAACTCCTGGTTTGGCTTAAATCCTTTAGAAAGAAAATGTTTTAATATTTAAACTAATGTCAGGATTAAATTTTACAGACCTCTTCTACATAAGCTACACATCAATGTTATTGACACAATCTGCCCTTATGCAAAAAATATAATTAGGGTTTCTTTTATTCCCTTACTCACCATCAGCAAGATAGATGCGGCTGGCGATTTGCAAGGCATTTCTACGGACATTGTGGAGAAGACTTTTTAGTGCTTTGTGGTAGCATGGAACTGTATCAGCATGTAGGCGCTGTAGGAGGAGGTCTTCCGTTTCATTTCTTGCTCCTGATAACCATACATACATCCCACTATTAACATTCTCGAGATGGAGATGTTCCATTCTCATTCATGACATGTTCACAAAGAGTAAGTGAACCGGTGACAAATTAGGTTTATAAGCAGTTGCTATATTTTGTAGTTGTTTATCAATATGGTTTAAGATCACTTTTTCAGCCTATAGAATTTACTGCAAATTATTACAAAGTTACTCTGACAGATCATCTTTACCCTATAATAAAGCAATTCTAGTCTGATGGGAGGGGTCTCTACAAGGACATGGCCTATATCCACAGGGCACAAAGGCTCACTAAATGGGCCTGACCTTAACCCAATTAAATATTTTGTAGATTCTGGACCAACAGCACTCTCATCACATAACCAGCATAACACCAAGTCACAAGAAGACAGATTCGGACACTTGTAAAATACACCAATCAGCCTTTAAATGTATTAACTTTAAAACCACCTAATGTTTAGGTTTCCTTTGTGCCACAGGGCAGCTTTGGCCCCTCAAGGCATGGCTCCACAGGACCTCTAGGTGTGTGCTGTGGTATCGGGCACATAACGTTATTGCCCATTCTTCCTCCGTGGATCCGTTTGATCCTCTGTGGATCAGGCCTGTTTGTCCGGCGCATCCCATGGATGCTTCATCAGATTGGGATCTGGGAAGTTTGGCAGCCATATCAACAAACTTAAACTTCTGAGTCTGATGCACAGCAGGCTACGATGTGCTTGATCTTCTGATTTCATTCTGTCATGGCCAGCATTTACTTTTTTGGGCAGTATGTGATGCATTGGCTTTTCTGTGGCATTGGGCCGGGCAGGCCAGTCTTTGGTCACCAGAAATGTAGATGAGCCTTGGGGGCCCATGATGTACATAATTTACTGGTATATAATTGATAAATGTCATTCAATTCAACTGTCGTGGTGTTAAAGGTTATGGGTGATCTGTGTATATAGCAACACATTCTGAACTTGTTCTACATTACCACTAACACTGTTATTCCCCCAAAATGGTACTAATGTAATAAATCATGCTAATGCAATACTTAATTTAGCCAAAAAGAAGCAAACTTAAGGTTTCATTAGTTGCTTGCAATCATTAAATTAGCATAATTTAAACAAGTGTTGCATGGCATGAACATACCCAGAGCCAACTGAGAGAGAGCTAAGGACACGCTGAGCGGGGAGATAATAATATTTGATTGTTTCGGATTTGCCTTCAGGTTCTCCAAAAGCTCTAGACCAAACTTCATAATCCCGCTCCCAATGGCCCGACGAAGTTTTTTAGAATTCAAAGGACCACACAACTCATCCAAGTCTTCCTCCGAGGAGCTCTCAGCATTGTCAACTGTGGTGGCAGATGTAGCTAAGCCATCCGGAGGTAGTTCTTCTGCATGGGACACGTTGGAGCTTACTGGATCCTGTCAGAAACACACTATCTGAAGTCACCTAAATATGAATCAAGTGATATGAGAAATTAAAAAAAATGAGCAAACTTCTTACTGTTCTGGGAATGCTAGGTATCAAAGGTGTAAGAGGAATCACAGAATCCTTTTCATCCTCTGAAACGCCAACCTCCTGTAAAAATGCAAGCTTTTTTGATTTAACATGGAATAGAGGTTTAAGAAATAATAATAATAATAATAACTTTGGTGTTTTACCATCCAGCCTTGTCGGCAGGAACAGAGCAAAATGAGTGCAATTAATCTAAAATCCATGTCCTACCAGCCAGTCTGAAAGCACAAGTTTCAAACCAAGGCGAATTATATTAGCAGCATATGCATAGATTTTAGTTCAGGCTCAGTCATTTTTTTGGCAGTAACTATGGTGTAATACCTCAAAAAAAGAATACACAATCAGGATTGCACAGAGATTAATGAAATTATTCTAACAAATTTAAGTGATGTTGGGTGCAATGAATTAAGTTAATTGATTGCCCTCTCTCCTTATTTTACATTTTAATACATTTGTAAATAAATTATTACTGCAATCAAGTTTCCTGCTAAGAATCATTTTCTACAGATTAAGCTCAACATTAAGCACAGCAGATGATATTTTAAACAAAAGTGATCAAATTCATTAACATATAGTTTCAGTTGGGCCATATATTAAATTTGGTCTATTTTAAAGCAAATGCTAATCTTAAAATAAATTAATAAATGTGTACAGTACCAAAACCCAACATAACATAGATATTAACAGTAATAGTTCAACTCTCACTCTACATCATAGACTCTGAACCACAGAACATTCAGTAAATGTTGCTTAAACCAATTTTGAAACATATCTACTTATTCAGATTACTGATCATGCTGTATACGCATTTTATAAACTACATATGCTCAAATTTCAGTTTAAATTATTTTACATGACCAAACTTAAAAATGTTATTTGCAATAGTGCAAGAAAATTTTACATACCTGGAAAACTACTACTCCTAAATTGAGAGAAAGCCACAAATGGTCAAACGGAAAGAAAACTGTCCTCTCTTAAAGTTTGGCAATCAATGAACAGGCAGTTATACTTCAACTTTCATTGATCTGTGCTTCATATAACTCACGTACTTGTAAACAGTGAGAGAGATCTTGACACCACAAACAGAAAGTGCAAGAGGTATGCATCATGAAGATATTTACAGATCTATGATTACAGATGACTATGTTGAAGATAATGATTCATGGGCTATTTTAATGTAGAGTTCTGAGTAACCTGCTCGCTGCAAGCAGTGTATGCTTTCTTCCTCATTTACGAGAAGCACTGCAGTTAGTGGAGAGAGAGAGAAAGAGAGAAAAAGAGAGCACCATTGTGCATGCAGATTATCAAAAAAGATTGGCAGTTGGTGAATTAATGCTGTTAAGAGACAAGCAAATATAGTACATTATCCGGTTCAGAGAAATCAACTAAAACTGGAGACATTAAATATCAAACACTAAACAAGGACTTTGCCCTACTGGGCTAAGGTTTCCTAGTGGCTGCTGTCGCTCTAAACAGCAAACCTTTAAAAGAGTAAAATTACTCTGACTATCCCAAATGCATTCACAAGGCCATGCTAATGCTGCACATATAAGCTGAATTCTTTGTTTTACTTCTGTTTTTAAAAAAATGCATGTTTTAAAACAGCAAAGACAGAAAAAGTTCACATTTCTGATCAATTTGCCTTTACTTCAAATCACTGAATATGTCCAAATTTTATGTACTGTATTAAGTATATGGAAAACAACAAGGAAAAAAAAGGCTTGAAAGTAAAAAAGAAATAAGTTAGAATTAATGTCAAGAGAATAATAATCTACTCGAAGTTAAACAATTTCATATATTGCAGTTAGACTTACAATAGACAATGTAAAATCTTACAGACATGAACAATAGATCAGTTTAAGAGATCACTAAAGAACTCCCAAACTTTTGGGACTCCTAGGCAGACTTGCACTTGTGCAAGAAAAATGTATAATCAAACATTTAGAGTTTATTGCAAGAGATGTATTTCAGATTAGTAACTGTAATCTGAATTTTTTTCCAAAGTAGAATTATGATCAGAGCTGGAATTGGAATAGATCCAGGAGTGTCTCTTTAATGTATACCCTTGTCTGATCATGTGCCAGTGTACTTTGTGGATTGTGTGTGAACTGATTTTAATTAATTTAATCTTGATAAAGCTGTAAAACATCATCTTTAACTTGCCAAATTTTACAAACCCAGAACTTAATTACTGTCTAACTGGAATGTCAAATAAGAGACTACTATGTGCATACAATTCACATTTCTTTCATCAGTGGTTAGTTCTTAGGATACGCAAGTTTATAAGAAATAAAACGATTACTACAGGTATACATAACGTATGACTTAATACAATTATGAGGATTGACTATTTTTGAGAACAATTCAAACTATGTAAGAATTTACTGTTGCACTAAAATGTAGATCCCATTTATTATGGGATTATTGACCTGTTACTCAACCCATTCTCATAGATAATCTATGGCTACATATTTCCTCATCTACTGTGGTGCGTACAAACACACACACAAACACACGTACTGTATGCACACACAGGTATATAACTGAGTGCATGCGTAACACCAATATGCAATGATTGATATGACGTTCTGGAACATACCTTTCATATACCTTTCATTATTATCAGTTAGGGTTTTATATATGTTCATGAAGGCATGTACTCATACAGTGGACAACATGGAATACAAATAAAAACCCACAAATACTGCATAGTTGTTAAATGTCTCAGGTGCATGGTAACATTATAGCATTGACAAGGTTTTTCCTGTGATTGACACAGTGGGGTTTGGTGATTCTGAACACCTATTTTAAAAGTGTAAACACTACAGTGGAACCATGATAGGCTCAACATTCCTGAGCAGTTCTTCTTACCCACATGTCTATAGAAACAGTTTGTCTTTTACCAGGATAAGAAATTAGATCCATGAATTCCTTGTACATAAACATCAGCTGATCACAAACTCCATAGATAAATTGTATAAAATTGTATAAATGGTTTGTGAAGCTGATCTTTTCTTTGTTGATTGTGTAAATACTTTAAATGTTCTGTTAAACCTTAGTTTTACTTGATTAGTAAAACTAAGGTGCTAAGACATTCGTAAATTATCTTCAGTCACAGAAGCTCCCCACAATAGCTGAAAAGGGCATGAGATGACAATCATCTTTGCTTATTAGGCAGAGCCAGCGTTGGTGCAAAAAGCAAATATATTAATGCAACACTTAACGTCAGTGCTGCTTGTGCTGGAGTTTTACAAATGTTTAAGCCAAAAGTCTGATGGCTCCATTCTCAGAACCCAGCAGCAGAAGCCTTTTGGTGGGCAGCACGGCGAGGCTGGTGAGGGTACCGCGGAAGTTCTCAGAGCTAAGTTTGGTACAACTAGCGGGGCTGGCAGAGATGTCCATCATGGAGTACACGCCTATTTTGTTGGCCACAGTGCCTGCCACAATCTCAGCACCATAGAGGTCAAAGGCATGGATTGGATCAGATGGAGTCCTGTACAGATGAAGAGGCTTGTGCTCTAGATCTTTCCACACTGACAAAGTGTGATCGGTGGAGGAACAAATCAACAAATTCCCCTCTGCTGCCTGCAAAACATACAGAGAAGGCTTCACATACACCAAACCACATATTTGAAAACTCTGTATTGATTTTTTTTTTTTAAACAAAGCCAAGCCAAGGTTGACAGCTTCCTGTCACAGTGATCCATAATTTCAAATGACTGTCTAGCTTGTATGTCATCAATAGCATTTCTCATATCAGCATTAATAATGAGTAATCCATGTCCATATTTGCCTAAACATGAGGTTGCAAAGGCACAGAATCCTTGACCCTGATAATCAAGGTTAAATAAAGTTTGTTTTTGCTGTAGTCTGTTGTTGACTGCTTCTGAACAAATGGACAGGGTACAACTTCTGCTCACACTGTAGGAAGCTTAGTACTATTCCAAAAATGTATAAACTAAAAAAAAAAAAAAAAAAAACACAAAACAACAACACTTTGCTATGTATTAATACTGCAGGCACAAAAAAAATTCTAAATCCACCTTAATGAATTATGTCCTATAAACCCGGATTAAACCAAAAATACAGGAAACAACAGTTAAGTTTTATTTGCTGCTGGAAACAAGAAAAATATTTTCTTTCTTAACATATTAGTGTACAATAGCCCCATTTATACAAAGATAATCTTCAGGAGTCCGTTGACCTTGTAAACAATGGATTTCGAAAAACACTTTGGGTTTTTACACTGGGATACTGTGCAGCACATGTACCTCTTACTCACCACCCTTAGGATATCTAGTCAACAAGTGACAAATAAGTGCATATCTGATTCACCACAACAAGTGCTAATTACTAATTACTGATCTTATAACCAAAGTTCCCTTTACATTTACATGTCTGTTATGCATGAAGCACACACCCACCTTCATCTGCAGTATATCTCCCTCATGGGCAGGCCAGCCTCGCAGCACCAGCCCAGTCCGTGCATCCAACACCACTACGAATCCTGAAGAGAATCCAGCCGCCACTGTACGTCCTCCGGGGCTCACAGCCAGGCAGCGGATTAGACCCGCACTCAGGTTGTTGTAGGCCAGGCGAAACTCGTGCTAAGAGTAATGGGAAAAGAACAGTGTACCTTACTGATAGCCATTAACACCAACACACTGCCTACAATGAGCTACCTGATTAAACCAAACCCAGTCAATTATAAGTTTAGGGCAGCTTTGAAGAAGAAGACAGAACTTAAGTTTAGTGCAATACGGATATATTGAGATATGATAAATATACCTGTAAGCCAGGTTTGCGTGGATCTAAAAAACGAAGGACAGAGTCAGCACTGGCAAACACCACGCTGCAATGAGGAGGTGGCATAGTGGTGACGGCCGTGATGGGATTCTTTCCATCAAGTACTTCATGAGAGCGAATCTGCTTGCCTTTTTTACATACACAAACAAAAAAAAGAGAATTTTTAATAATGTTGAAGCTGCATTACTAATTGAGTAAAGAGCTCCCTTTATGAAGATAGTGTCCTTAAATACTCATACAATAGCACAGATTTATGACACAAAATTAACAATGTTTTGAATCCACACCAAATGTGCATTAACGAGCCACACACAATTGTGACATTACAGCCTGCAGTGGAAATGATGTTGCATACATCAAAATATCTTCCAAAGATATTCCTTAAAATTCAGAATGCGCCAAATGTTACATACTGCAATCCTAACAGTGTCGCTACAGTTAGTTATAAAACTGTGCTGTACAGATAGAACTGCCTCTCACCTGTGAACTGGTCCCAAATGTGCACAGTGCCATCACAGCTCACCACCTCTTGTAATGCCTCCAGCTGTGCAACACAGAACACAGACTTGCGATGATCTGTGTATGTCAGCCGTGGTTCTACCTCTTGAGTGCCATCACCATAATTATACAGTGGCCAGAGTTTCACTGTTTTGTCTTTGCTTCCAGAAAGAAAGAAGTCCTCACCCGCTAGGGGAGCCAGACACTTAGCTGTGCCAGAGTGGCCCAAAAAGCTCTGCAGGCGGATCTGGTGGAAATGGAAACGTGGGTCCTGCTGGTTGAATCCAATCTCATATTGCCAGTACGCCAACCAGTTACCCTGCAGAGATCGACTGCTGCGTGGGAGCTCCTGCTTCAGTGCACTGTCCTCGGGAGTGTGACCCAGAACCCAAGAGGATGAAGAAAATGAGGAAACTGTTCCCATAGACATTGAGGCAAACATAGAGGATGGCATATAGCTCACATGAGGCCGTCCCCAGATATCAAGGGATGACTGATTCGGGCTACCACTTGGCTCAGTGTCCCGGGCTACTTGGATGCGATTTCCAATTAAGTGACTGCCAAAGGTTCCAGATTCAGGAAGAGGGTCCCCACTTAGAGGAGTTGAAGTGGACGAGGGAGCTGGAAAGGGACTGCGAACAAACTGGTGACTTAAGCTTGGAGAGAAGCCCATGGAAGAAGTGGCCATCTCTGCCTTTTGACCGCCAGCTAGGTTTGATTCTGGGGTTTCTGGGCTTACTTTCCTATGATAGGACATAGCCAGTCCCCAAACTAATTCATGGTTAGGAACTAACTTGCGAATAACCGCATCACCTAAAATCGGAACAAGAACAGAGAGAGATAATATTATGAAAAAATTTATTAATATCACAGAAAAATCATTAGAAGAAGACTGGCTCACCAATGAGACACTGCAATGGGATATAAGAGGTATACGCCATCTCTGGGCTGAACACGGCCTGAAGTTCTTCCAGAACCCCCACTTCACAGGTCACCAATGTTCCCCCTGGAGTGCACACATCAATATATGTGTACTCACCAACCTCTTTTTGGGGTCTGTTCTCTATCTGCACAGCAAAAACCAAAGAAATTGTTAAAAAATAATTTCCACCATAGGGTAAAATTCTTTGGGGGTGTTTGGTGGGGGAACGGAGATCAGTGCTGTACAAGGGCTGACTCAACCAAACAAGTATAATGCACAGAAACCAGAAAAAAAGCATTAATAGTTATTAGCGTATTGATACAATATATAGCAATAATAATAATAATACTAATATGTACCAATTTGTGTTACCTGGTGGTGCAGACTGTCCAGCAAAGAGAAGACCTGAAAGAACTTGCAGAGTGTGTCCGCCATGTGCTGTTGCACCATCTCCCTGCCAATTCGCAGCCATATCAGTGCCATCAGGCTAAGAGTCTTTAAACACACAGCAGAACGGGACTGCACCCCACTGGGAAAACTGCATGCAGATGGATAGTCAGATCAACAAAAGTAAAATTTATTGGAAAGAATTGTGTAACTAATACTGTTTGTGGGGAAAGAAAGGGGTTCAATAGTGTGAGACTTTACCCCATTTTGGGTGAGGTGAGCAGGTCAAGCAGGGGAAGAAGAACATCCTGATTGATCTTCATCAGCATGTCCATTAGAGTGGTGTCTGACAGATACACTATAATTTTTTGAGCCAGCACAACTGCACCTAGAAGCCCCGCCTCCTTACGAGTATTCAGGCGGCAGGAAGACGGGGGAGACACCTGGACAAGGGTTATGCAAAAACAAAAATGTGTGTCGGAGATCACAATCATTGATTTATTATTGATAAACTTATTAATTTTCTCCAAGAATGCTTTTGATTTGTGTTAAAAGGCAACAAGTGAAGGCTATCCACCTCAGACCTGTCTAAAATAATCTCAACAAACCTTTGACCAAGGTATGTTAAACACAACACTGCAAACATTCAGCATAGAGCGCAAGATGTATAGGTATTCTTCCTCCATAGTTAGTAGAAGCTTTATTAGTGATAAGTGTATATTATTTGGATATAGATATTTGAAGCATTATATATGTGCATCCAGTCAATAGAGAGAGTAATTTCTGTATGGGAAAGTCTGGATGGTAGAGCAAGTCTGGATGGAGAGCAATCCCTCAACTATGGCATTACTGCAGGTCCACAGCACACACAATCTCTTAGGGATCAAGGAAGACTTTTTCTGTTCTTGCACCTAGTTGGAGGAATGAACTACCTTTAGATGTCCGTACAGCTGAGTCTTTGGCAATCTTTAAATGACAACTTATGATGTATCTGTTTCTCCAGTACTTGGGCTAATACACCCCCACCCACCCAAAAAAACAAAATCTTCCTTACTTCCTACTTATTTAGTAACCCAGTCTAAGGATCTATTCAATGATGGAAACTACAAAGCACTTATTTTTCCCTAAGTTGCTCTGGATAAGAGCATCTGCCAAATGCCTAAATGTAAATATTACCAACACACTTTTTGTTTATGTAACTACCAACACATCTTTCTGCGACTGGTGGAACTAATTATTGTGCCTGGTTGAGCTGGCGACCAACAGAGACTGGCAGTTTTATGTAAGTGAGGGATTTGAGATTCAGCTTTGTGTTGAAAGCTAGTTAGTTTTGTAGCTCTCATTGACCATGAACAAAAAAAACGTGTATGGTTGAGAGGCAATTTGGAATGACTAAGAAGCAGTTATTAAGGAGACTAAATGTTGTTTAATTGACAACATTATTAGATGCTTTTGAATGTGGGTTTTGGCAAGCAGCTACTGGAATGTACCAACATAATTTCACCCATGCTGCAACCAAGAATTTGTGTAATTCACGATTGTCAGAACACCTGTGATGCAGGGTGATACATATAGTTAAAGTCCAAATGCTGTTATGCTCTATTGTCACCACTCATGGAATGCCTCTCATCCAATGAGATGTATAATCTCCGTTGAACCATGGAGTTGTCCAGCTGTTGGTAGTTTATTGATGAAAGTGATAACCTAATCAATACTGGAGATCTCCTTAACAACCCATGAGACCACAAAATTCTCTTTAGATGCCAATTAAGATTATAGAACTGTGGTGAGTAGGAAACAAAACTGTAAGGTCTTTGTACTGAAGTCTGGGAAGAAAATCCACACTCAAACTCAACCACAACATAACTTAAGTCACAAACCGACATTCTATTCATTGATACTGAGAAGAATTGTGTGTGGTTCAACTGTCAGGTTGAAGAGCTCTGTACAGAATAAGCCCATATACCTTGAACATTTTTAAAACGATGTTTAAAAAAAAAAAACTTACTAGGTAACCGATGTATGGCAGGTACTGATAAGTCAGAACAGGCTCTCCATACAGATGGGCAATGTAGATGAGACAATCAAGAACTGGCTTTGCAGTCTGGTCACCAACAATTGGTTTCTTTTCATAAACACTTCCTGCGCTGTCAAGGCTACTTTCTTCATTTGCAGATAGCAAAAACTGGTGCTTCTCAGGGCCTTAAAAGAGAAATGTTTAAAAACTAAATTAAGATTAGGGAGAACATTCTTTCCAAATTGTAGAAGATTAAGTGTAGTGGCAAATGGTTTAGTCAAATACAACAGCAATCTACATAAAAATATATTTAATTCTTACCAATATAGCAGGTAGTAAGAAGACGCAGAAGATTTCTAGCTACATATCGAGAGGTTACCGTGGGCCCCAATTTAGCAGACAGCCATCTTACGGTCTTACAAACAGTGTCTGATTAAATAAAAGTTATATAAAAATTACTTGCAAAATGGTAAATCATAACATTTTTAAATTTACAAAACTTTTTTCTATGGATGGTCCCCAAATGCTTTTTCCACTTACCCAATAATATCTTGTGCTCTTTTTCCTCGGAGTCCTCTGAAGGGTCATGCTCATCCTCTTCCATGTTTTTCTCACTCTCTCCTTGCACCATTCCATTCATAAAGTCCCCCTCTAGAGTACCTACTGTAGCTTCAGACTCCTCTGTGCAACCAGACAATGTGAGTTCAAGACTAGGAGCTCTCTGTACTGTCTTGTCTTTCTCCTCTTCTGTTACATCTTCATCCTCCAGATCACCTCCATCTTCTACATCACTGGTCTGCTTTAAGTCCTGACTGCTGTCAGCAGACTTTAAACTTGCTCGGTCCTTGATGGAGTCTCCATCTCCAATGGACACCTCACTAGCACTACTCTTGTCACTTAGTTTACCCACACTTAGAGATTCCTGATCTTGGTCTTTGTTTGTAGAGTTCTTGCCTTGCAGTTTAGTAGACACTCCAGCTGTTGGTACACACGTTCCATTATTGACATAAAAGCCATTCTGAAAGTCCTCACCATCAGCAATAAAGACCTGGTCATTCAGACTGATGCCTGATGAGTAGTCCACAAGTCCTGGGTCTCCAACCCCAACACCGCTGCTACCAGCACCACTGCCTCCTCCCACTTTGCCAGCTGAGGCGGCTGATGATGGTCTGCCATTGACGCATTCAAAGTCTTCCTCCTCTTCTCCTAAGGCACCCATACCATCCCTTAAAGTCTTGTGTCCATCCCATTCATTCCCTTCCCCTCTGCGACAGCTCTCAAATCCAGTGATAACTTGGAGCACATGAGGTAGAAGGCTAGACAGGAAAGCTTGCAAGCCAAGCCGCACTATAAGCTGTAATACAAAACAATCTGTGTAGAGGTAGAAACGACCTCGAAGGCAGTGGGGGTTTTCATATACACCTATGAGTGGCTTTATCAAATATTTTGAAGAATTGCGTGGCCCAAGGACACTGGAGACTGGTTCAAATAAGTACCAGGCAGCATAAACAGCTGTCGATTCTTCTGTCATTAAAGCAAGCACAAAAGGTAAGAGAATCTCCAATCCCTCTGCAGTTATATCACCGTGTAGAAGAGTCTGCAGCTGTTGCCATAAGCTAAAAACAATATCCCGACCTTGAATACTGTTGCTGGACAGTATCTTGGAATAGTAAGAGAAAATGAAGAGATGAAGTGCTGGGAAATATTCAGGAAACGGTAATGGAGATAACACAGGAGTAAGCAGTTGCCAAGGATTTGGCGGTGGAAGGCCCTCATGAATTGGGTCATATTTAAAAAGTAATGGTAGGCCAGCATAGTGCAAGTTCAAAGATTTAGCCTCAGATGTGTGCTTGTGAATCTGCAGAAGGCATTCAAGTGCATGATGAAGCGGTAGTGGGATATCCCTAAGACTAGAAGAGCACAACTTCATAACTGCTCGATAACGTCCACTCAAAGATGTGCCTGGTTTAATGCACTGAAGTTTTGATGAATAAAATATTTCTGCAATGAAGACACCGAGGGCTTGCATGTCTCTGTGGACCAGGTCTGTAAAAGACAAGGGTGCTTTTGATGAAGTACCTGATGCTCTCCTCTCTACATCCACTGTATTCTGAACTTCAGAATGCAACCCTTTAACTAAGAAAATATTAAGCATCTCTAACTCTTCTAATGGTTGCAAAGGCTTGAATCCTTCTGGCAAATTTATTTTAAAATCTTCTTGGTTTGTGTTAGATGCAGTAATACCTTCCTGCTTCTTAATAACTGAGGTTCCTCTGTGAAGAATGTTGCCTATAGGTCCAAGAGCATTTATGGTGTTGCTTGCATTTTCTCCAGGAAAAGAACTATGAGAAGGAGACAATACCAGACCAGCAGCCTCCCCAATTGTCTTCCCTCCTGCTGAGCTGACAGTAGGTACCGGCATTGTGGTAGTAGCAGAGACACTAGCACTTAAGGAATCAAGAGCCTCTGTTCCCTGCTCCAACTCTTCATCCCTATCAACCAGTGTCCAACCACTAGATTCACACCCGGTTGCCTCTGGGACTGTTCTGTCCACATCTACTGTAGTCTCAAGAGGTGGGATTTGCCATGCTAACACACTGATAGGATCAAGGTGTGGAGGTTCTGCTGGTGAATATTGATAAGGTGCAAGGCAGGGTGGGTGAGGTTGATCAAAGAGTTGAACAACTCCATAGCAGGTTAGTTGAGTATGGTTATCCACTAAGTGCAAGCAAACATTCTTGGCTTTTACTGCTTCTTTACCGGTCAGCTTATAGCCAAAAGTTAGGTCAACCCAATGGTGTAGGTGCTGGGAGACTTCACGACTGTCTAAAAGGCGTCTGTGCACCGCAATAAACTCCTCATAAGAGTTACACCATGGAGGCACCTCAAGATCTGGCATGTCTGGGTGAATGGACCGAAATATAGAAGGGTCTGTGTAGAATTCCGGGATGCATTCATCTGGTGTCCAACTCTGAATACGTTCCATGCTAGCGGGGTATTCATTGGGCTCCCACTGAGAACGAACATGGCTACAAAGTACAGATTTGGGTGTCTGTCTAGCCCTGTAGACATAGTAAGTAATGTCTGATAAAACATCAGAAATATGATGCGGTACATGGAGATGATCTGACTGTCCAGAACCACTAGGGCCAACTGATGCACCAAGATCGGAAGGAAAGAGGCTTCCACCAGCTCCACTGGCTGCTGCTACAAGAGCTTCTTTGGTCATTTCATAAGTGAAATCCAGTTGTTTATCGCCTTTATTTAGACGAAACTTTGACCTCCTAAGGTCACGAAATCTTCCATATGGTACAGTGAAATCTACCACCCAGGGTAGAACTGGGTGATAGTTTGGGTCACCCTCACGTCTTCCAGCTAATCTGTTCAATTCCATCAAATAACAAAAATTGCTGACTCTACCATGAACCCAGTCAAGGACCAAAGATTTGAGATGATCATGACAATCCTGGCAGTGCTGTTCACCGACATCACTTCTTAAATTTTCAGCACCTTTCTCTTTTAGAGTTTGCCTCATTTGCCTTTTCACTGCATACTCTGCTGCATTTCCATCCTCGCCAAGTTTTTCGTAATGTGCTAGAGATATTTTGAGGCGACTGCAAAGGTGCTCATCCACAGCTATGTCGTGCAAGTAGAGCTCTCCACACGACAGTCCTGATGCATGACATGCACGCATTGCTATGAGTACTTGATACAAAATGAACAACACTTTAGCATTGCTGTTGGCAAGCTTAGCTGGACTATAGGTAACAACATCATGAAGGGAGTATCGTGTATATGGGAGAATGACATACAGCACCTCCCCCGACTCAAGCAAGCATTCAACTGGGACCACATTTGGACACAGAGTCTCTGTGTTTTGCTTGACTGCTGAAATGCTGGATGATAGAGGACACTCTCTCTCCTTCTCCTTCTCTCTGGCCGGAGAGAGGGATGGTGACAACCGGTCAGTTGAGAGAAACATACAGCCAAACAGTTTTTGCAGAGCTTGGTGAACCACATCAATGGCCAACACCTGTGTTTGATCTGTAGCTCTTGCATATGGCTGCACATATTTTATATATGCCTCATGCCACAGATTCCTGTAATACAAACATACCACTCAGTCCTTAGTATTTTGCAAGTCTAGCATTCCTATTATCCACTTATTTTTTATATAAACCTGCAGAAATGTTATATGCATGTACTACAACTAAGAATACACTATACTGCCATAACTTTGCGGCCAGTGAACCATCACACCCAGCCATGTGCTTGTTGAACATCCAGATGTAGTTCTCACATTGCTACTTTCTGGGAAGGCTTTGATTTGATTTTAAAACATGGTTGTGGTCATGCTGGAAGAAGTTTGGGTTGGGCCTCTTAATTCCAGTGAAGAGAAATTATAATGGTACAGAATACAAAGACATTGTAAATTTCTGTGTACCATATACAAAACCTGTCAGGGGGCCAGGTGTCATTTTGGTCATATATTGTATAAGCCTATGTATGTTTATTTAAATAATATAATAAAATGAATATTCTCAATCTAAAAAGTTGTGATGAACAAAAATATGACTGTTCTTTGTTCTTAAAATGGTTTCACAATTTACTATTTTTTTAATATTACTATTTGTTCTAATAAATGAATTCAACATCTATGAAATATTTTAGATCTAAAACCTATTGATTAAAACAAATATTTTAGGTTTTAACATAAGAATGTTATTATGAGAACATCTACAGCTAGTTATGGAGCAAACAACTATAAATACTTTTAATTGTTTAATGATAAATTTGTGACCACCTAATTATTCTAGAGAATTTTTTTCATTGTTTTGGATCCTGTGACTTTCTAAGAGAATGTTAAAAAAATTTTTTATGTTTTACAAATGTTTAGTTTTTAAATCATCCTTTACATTTTTAAATAAAATGCTTAGTATTTTTGTACAAGATGTGTATTAATTCCAACATTTATGAATAAATCATATTTTTACAACTCAAAATTGAACAAAATTATTTTATGGTGCTGATTATTTACCTGATGTTGCACTCTGACACGTCCTGCATCTGTCTCATGAAAGAGTCCTGTGAGAAGGCCTTCCCATGCCGGCCTGGTTCTCTGGCAATCCTATAATTCAACTTACTTTTCCTTAGACCTTGGATGGAAACAAGAGTCCATCCAGAAGGTAACTTTACCTGAGAGCGCTGGAGGAAAGTACGAATATCTCCATCACTATTACAATCATAACGAGCACAACGGGTTACTCTCCTTTCTCTTAGTCCCATAAGCCAGCGGGTTGAAACAAGTGCCACCTGCTCATGGGGTCGTGTTCCTGGTCCAATCTGCCGCTGGTCCAATCCAAGGTCTCGCTCTAAAGCTGAGGCCAGCCACTCCATGACAACCTCTCAGGGTTTAACCAGCATAAGCCAAAGTCTTGATGCCAAAGTGTTTTCTTGCTCCTCTATAAAAGAACATAAGGACTCTCCTTTTCCACCATGAGAAGTTCATAAATGAATGGGACAATGCACATCACTCAATATTGAATTTCTGTAAAAAACAAACATATAAAAACAAAACAGAATGATGTGAATATCAAACACAACCATTTATTTTTAAACTGACTTTTCATATAGTATTTACATAATTGTGATGTGTAAATATTCAGTTTACCATTTAGTATCGAACATTTTTACCTAGACTAACGGCATATCACTTTAAGATGTTGTGTATACACAACAGTGATTACTAAATCTAACATCCACAATGCATTATGTGAAATAGCACTTTATTTGAGTTGGAAACACTTTTCCTCACTTGTGTCAAACGGGTAGCTGTAGCTAACAATAATAATGATGATAAGACAATAATATATGGTTAAGCTTATATCTTGGATTTTTTAATCATTATCAATTTTAAAATGCTGACCCGCTACATGGTTACTGTGTGTGTAATAAAGCTTTTTGTTTGTGTGTGTTTTTTTTTTTTTTTACTTTTCCTATGAAGTCATAGTTTTGCTTTAGTCCTAATCACTATCCTAATACATAGAGTGCATTGTGAAAAAATCAGGTACTATGTTTACGCTACACTTCCCCATTATAAGTTTCTCAAAACAAAAAGTAATACTAAATAATAATTAAAAGTTTACATGATAGATGGCTTTTTACGACACAAATGAAGAGTGGTTATAACAATAAGCAGCGGTGTTTTAATCAGGAAACGCAAAGAAAAAGCCGGAGATGATGAGCAGACACCAACCAACACACACACACACACACTAAGTGTTATTGCCCGTTAGCTCATTAGCACTCAGCTTGTTACCTCTGCTCTGGAGTCATGTACTCACAAACTGATGACAATGTCTGCTCCCATGTTTCCTAAAGCATTTATTCATCCATACAGGCGTGCAGTGAAATCCGAATAGGAAAATACTCTCAGATGAAGCGCATAAAACAGGACTTTAGTTCCTGGCAGGCGACATTACTTGCTGTACTGATAGAAGCCATGATGTTGTGTCTGTAAACACGTGACACTCATCATACTGCGCGCGCAAACGCGCTGATCTTACACACATCCGGATGTACTTTTCCAGTGCAGTTATTTCCTCATAGTACAGCAACAGTGATTTATAGATTTGTGTCCCGAAGTGGAACCGAGTCACATCGTCAACCTAAAAATGCACTCATGTGATTGCATTACGGGCTCTGGTGATCCAAAGTCATATGATATTTTCTACAAAATAAAAGTGTAGTCAGTTCTATGCAATTGTGAATTCCGTGTATAATGTATGTACAAGCAGCACTAGATGATTCGTTTGTACAGATGTGGTGCAAAGCTCCAAAGAGGGTAAAAAAAATGGTTAAAATCCGTAATATTTTAACTAAATCCATAACTAATCATTTTAATGGCTGAATTTTTAAACTTCGTTTAAAGTGGTTATTTTAAAATATGTTGAAGTACCACCCCGTGGGGTCAGTGTGCATAGATTTTGCATGTGCATGCCTAATCTGCATGTCTTTGGACCCACCGAGCACGAGAACAACATGCGAACACACACAGACCTGATGTGGGAATCAAACCAAGCCCCTTGAGGTGCGAGGTCACAGTGCTAACCACAAAGCCACCATAGCCATGTACATTTCAAAAAGAAAAAGGAAAAATAGTTATTTTGTCTGAAGTTATGTCTGAATCCTATTTATGTAATGCCTTTATAGTGCTTTCTATGTGTCTATCATGTTCATGCAACACTCCTGGAAGTTAAAAAAATCCAGTATATAGGCCAAATACATCTTTAAATGTTAGTGGAACATTCTTCTAGCCATAGTTGAATTATGAACATTATATTTCTGTAAAGAAAGTTTTCCTGGAAATTAAAATGGGAACTTAAAAAAGGAACCAAAACCAAACCAAACCAAACCAGTCAAATTTTGCTTTCATGTCATTCTAACTGATCTTGTGTCAGTTCCTTTAAGTGATCTAATGTTAGCCATAGGCCTGATCTAGCTTTTGTCCTGTTTAGTTTAGTACTGTTGTGACACTTCCAGAACCAATCTGTGCATCATACTATGTCTACCTGTTTTCACTGTCTCTGTTTGTCTACTGACTCAGTATTTAAATCTATATCTATCGTTGTTCGTGTGTTTCATATCAGACACTGGCTTAGGCCCTTCTCTTGACTGCCACTTTCACCAGGCATCTCATTCTACCTCCATGGACTCAGAACCTATCCCTGACATGACAGTGCCACCTGGTGTTTCTAAATACACACTAACACTGTCTTTGCCAGACAGACCTTAATCCAATAGATTCTCCTGCTGTCTGCTGTCCTGAGTATTGATTTGCCCATGATGACCTCATTTGCCTGTTACCTAACACCTAAGCAATGACCAATGTGAATAAATCTCAAGATCCAATCCCAGCAGTCCAAAAACCCATCAGCATTGTATAATGATATAATAAATAGATCCATACAGTATATAAAGTCATTATGAAGAGCAGTGTTGATATTAAAAAAAAAAATAATAATAATTAAGTTTATTTGTTTTGGACGTGTGTGTGTGTGTGTGTGTGTATATATATATATATATACTACCGTTCAAAAGTTTTAGAACACTTTCTAACTCCATGATGGTTCCTGATTTTTATTT
>JAQMYJ010000003.1:15278528-15293978 GCA_030014305.1 Clarias laeviceps | reverse complement strand
ATTCTTTAAAAATCCTACAATGTGATTTTCTGGATTTTTTTTTTCTTATTTTGTCTCTCATAGTTGAGGTATACCTACTGTATGATGACAATTACAGGCCTCTTTCATCTTTTTACATGGGAGAACTTGCACAATTGGTGGCTGACTAAATACTTTTTTGCCCCACTGTATGTAGCACCTTTTCAGGTATTCAACACAATATTACATTTTAAAGCCTTTAATAAGTACAAAAGAGACCTGAAACTTACTGTAGGTGGTGGAAAGAACATCCCCTGGCTGTCTGAACAGCTGGATCACTTGCCTTCTTCACCTGCCTCATGGCAAAGTATTTCAGTTGACACTCTGGAGGTAAAACAAAATGTAATGTAGAGTAATAGAAAAAAAAAAACGAAAAAAATTTAAAGCTCTACGGGAAGCAATAGAAGTGCATGCGCTGTGGGATTGGGGTAGAACATTCCACAGTATTGGGGCATTTTTCCAGGGCCTGCCAATAACTGGTGATTGTATGTTATGGAGATTGCTGAAGAACTAAAGATGGAATGTAAGATGGAGAGGTTCAGAGAGATAGTTAAGAGATTAGGAGCATGATTGTGAAGGGCTTTGAAAGTTAATAAAAATGGTTTACACCCCATAGTAAACAATCCAGAGCACAATGGGTGTTATTCCACAAGGGGGTGCTGTAATGCTGCAACAACGAGTTCTTATAAATCCGTTCCCTAAAACAAACTGGAGCGAGGCTCCGTCCAAAAGCGTATTATTTTACTGTGCTGGAGTAGTTAGTGAAGTTTACAAAGACTTCTGATACAGCCGTTTATGGCAGCATAGATATTACAGTTATAGACAGAATAACCTACAGGTATACTCTAATTTTGAATTTTATTCAAAAGCATATATATAAAAAATAGAATGTAGGCATGTTTCCATGGTTAAAGTTGTCATATGTTGGGGGAGTGTTCACTGCGTCATTGGGCCCATATTCATTCATTGTGAAATCTCTCTCTCTCTCTTCCCAAGTTGAAAACGTCAGCCAGTGTGCTGATATTTCTTTACACCAGATCTCTCTTCATTCATTTGAGATGTCTCCCATACTGAAATCCATCTGGACCTTAAAGAATGGCATAATTCTGTTCTTTACGCCTCTAATTCTGCTTCCACTCCCACTGTATGTGGGCACGACGGTACGTCAAATCCACCTTCATTTTCGTAGACAGGTTGATGAAGTTTATTTAGCTATATTTATATGATGCATTTGGAAATATTGTGTGGCATCTTTTTGGGGATCCAAAAAGGGCATAACTGTAACTGTTACAGTTTTGACCTGCTGAGTATAGATCAGCAGTAGTTAAGTGGCAGCTGTATGTTGTCTCCTATTATTATTATTATTACTAGTAGTAGTAGGACCTTCAGTATTGAAGCTTGGTTAACAGAATGCACCAAGCTACATACTACTCATTGTTATTTATAAATATTTAATTATTTTATATGTTTAAAATATATTAAGTAATCCTCTTTATGAAATCTACTTCAAATGAGTTGTTGTTTTGCTTTATAAAAATGTACAAATTTAAATGTATATTTAACCCACTGATTAAACATCTCTCTTTTATAAAATATATTTTAAAAATAGAAATAATATTTTCTATGTATTTCTTTCTTTCTTTTATTATTATAATAAAATTGCTTTATGTTGACCTATGTTTGTGTAATGATTAACTGGTAACTATGATGAGTTATGACACAAAATCAGCTGACTTTGTTGTGTATTTTTGTTTGGATTGAGATTTTCACCACTGCAACAAAATAAGACTTTAGGGACCCCTTGATGTCCTGACACCACACTGTGAGAACCAAGGTTCTAATGGATACTGAACTGCCTTAGATGAGTGGAGGAAAGTGAACATATGTAGGAGTTTCATAATGTTAGTTACATGACAATGATGTGGAGTAATTTGTTAATCAAAAAAAGTCTATTAATTTTTTAAGCATTATTATTAATACTTATTAATACCAGTACTAGTGTTGTTATATTCTAGTTATGTTGTTTAGAGGTCACTATGTATGTTTGAAAGATCCTGTGTTCTGAGGAGAATGTTTAAGGAGAGCTTGGAGAAATATTGTAAAGCTCAGTGTATATGAAATATGCAGTTGACTTTGAACTACATTCTGAAAAGATATTGTTGCAATATCTCTGTATAGCATGTACTATTTAGTGAAAATAACACACACATCTATATTATATGAACAGTATGGAGTACTGTTGTGTTTATATGTTCCAGGAACTTTTCATTCTTTGCGTTGCTTGGACCCATTCAGATAGCTTCACATAGCTTCTATATATAACTTTAAGGGTAGCCAAGAACTCTTTGGTGTTCTGGGTGTAATTGCTTGTTTGTGGTAATGTGAGTGTGTGTATTCCAGGAGGCTAGTTGTGCTTATGTGATCTCACTGATGGCTGTGTACTGGTGTACAGAAGCTCTCCCTCTGGCTGTGACTTCTCTGCTGCCTGCTCTTCTCTTTCCTCTGTTTGGCATCATGAAGTCAAAACAGGTGTCATATTTAGACCCTATGTTTAAGCTTTAAACCGGTTTCTGCACAACACTGATTTATTGTCTAAGTACCATATTAATCTGATTCCCTGATTTATTTTTCTCCAGGTGTGCATTCAATATCTTAAGGACACTAATATGTTGTTTGTAAGTGGTCTCATGGTGGCTGTAGCTGTTGAGCACTGGAATCTCCACAAGCGCATTGCTCTCAGAGTGCTGCTCCTTGTAGGAGTGCGTCCAGCACTGTAGGTGACCACTAATTAAACTAAAACAATTGTCTCTTTCCCAGTTCTTAAGAAGCTGCCAGCTTTTATTTGAAGTTCCTTTCTTTTTCTTTGCTCTTTTGTGGTTGGACACAGGCTAATGCTAGGTTTCATGGGTGTTACATCTTTCCTCTCCATGTGGATCAGTAACACCGCCACCACAGCGATGATGGTTCCCATTGTGCAAGCCGTCCTGGAGCAACTGAACAGCCAGGAGATTGAAATCGTTCCACTCAATTCCAGCATGGAGTCCAGCCAGGCACCAGAAACACAAAAAATTGAGTCCACTAAAGAAAAAGATGGGCAAGGTTAGATATGTGGCAAATGACATGTATTTTATATAAAATAGGGACTTGATATCTCAATTTGACCCCTACTTTATAGAATGGCTGAAATGTTTGGTATTTTAATACATAAGATCTTCATTTGCTGTGATTATTTTCTGCCCAGCAGTGGTGTTAAGTGGTCTGAATATGTCGACTGAAGCTACCAGGCACCAAGAGTCAGCAGAGAAAAAAAAGATATGTAAAGGCATGACATTATGTGTGTGCTATGCTGCCAGCATTGGGGGAACAGCCACGCTCACAGGCACAGGCCCTAACCTGGTACTCAAGGGACAAATGAATCAGTGGGTGTTTCACATAAGTACTGATGATAACCTGATATTTTATGTAATTTGACAGCATTCCTTTTCTTTCTTGCTCTACAATTATTTCATTCCTTCCTTTCTCTTTTATTGTATTATCTGAAAGTAATTGTCTTTTCCCTTTCCATTAGACTGTTTCCGCAGAATGGAGATGTCATCAATTTTGCATCCTGGTTTGGCTTTGCATTTCCAAACATGATCTTGATGCTAGCTTTGGCCTGGCTTTGGTTGCAGTTTTGTTTCATGGGGTTCAAGTAAGTGTTGTTAATGCTAACCCTTGTTTAACCACTACAACAGAGTTCCACAGTCCATTTCTTTTTGCCGTTGTTCAACCAGCTTCAGAAAGACATGGGGCTGCAGGGCAGAAAAGACAGAGAAAGAGATTGCGGCATACAACGTGATCCGAGAACAGCACCAGTTGCTGGGACCCATGACATATGGAGAGTTCAGCGTGTTGGCTCTCTTCATTCTACTTGTGGTCTTGTGGTTTACCCGGGATCCAGGATTTGTGGCTGGCTGGGCCACACACATGTTCAACTCAGAAGCTGAGTATGTGTTACACTGTGCTTGCAAAAACTTTCAATTATTTTGTTGCAATTTTATCAAATCATAACTGTGGCTTATGTATATGTCTGGAATTAAACATGGTACTGAATATAGAATAATTCCAATTGTTACTAAAACATCAGGTATGTGACAGATGCCACAGTGGCAGTTTTCATCGCTGTGCTTCTTTTTATTCTGCCATCAACACCACCGATGTTCTGTTGCTGGCCACCCACTAGTCCTGGTCCAGGTGGGAGACACCTTATTACCAACATTATTATGAAATAATGTGCATGTTAATTACTCATAGTATTGGCTTTGTGTGTCCCTGTGTTTCCCCATGCCAGCTCTGCTTACATGGAAGGTAGCTCAGAGGAAAATGCCATGGAACATAGTTCTGCTTCTGGGTGGAGGTTTTGCTCTGGCCAAAGGGAGTGAGGTAATATTTATATTTAATATTTACTCCTCCTACCTAATGTGTACCTTTCCATTTTGATTTATAGTATAATGATGGACTCCATATAGTACAGAGAGCTTTAGAATTTTCCCTCTGGAAGAACCTTTAAAGTTTTGTAGAAAAAAATATATTTGTCCATATATTTGGCACGGTGTCCAAGAAGTGCAAAACAAAATAGCAAAATAAAAAAAAAATACCAAATTTTAAAACAAAATAATAAAACCGAAAAAGAAATAACAAATCCAGAAACAACATAACAAAATAAAAAACAAAACAGCTAATTCAACACGCAGAGGTGTGTGTGTGTGTGTGTGTGTGTGCTAGTGCGGGGGGGCATGGCGATCTACACAGAAGCCCCATTTTCCACCCTTCCTCCTCTCCTCTCTCTGGTCTCAATAACTACAGCTATGATTTTTTTCCAAGGTACTGTAAAGTGCAGAATAATTAGTTTTATTTTTACTTTATATTTTGTATTAGTTATTTTTATGTTAATATTTTGTTGTGGAATGAATCATCAGAGTTTCCATTATTTTTTATGGCAAAAAATTCACTTTGATATACTAGTATTTTGATATACAATCACGCTTCCGGGAATGCTCGCAATCCAAGGTTTAACAAAATATTTTGTGTTCGGTTTTTATATTTTGGTTTTATTATTTTGTTTCCGGTTTTGTTATTTTATTTTTGGTTTTGTTATTTTGGTTTTGGTTTTATTATTTTGTTTTGCACTTCTCGGCCACTATACAAAAGTGTAGATCATATAGCTGTGTTTTATTTGCTTAAAATTTGACATATTGTCAATACACTGCCTGAACAAAGTAAAAGATAAAATTAAATTTAATCACCTTTAGCTTTTATTAACTGGCCAGTTCATGTGTGAAAATTCCTCATGCTTCAAGACCCACTCTTTCACAATTTGAGTCCTGGAATATGCTTGTGCCATCGGGGGGAAAAAACAATTGATGTGATAACCTTTTCTTTCAGCACATCCTGGTCATCACTTAGTTTTATTTCCACATAACGTTGCTCAGATCATAACACTGCCTCTAGAGGCTTATACTTATACGCTTACCTTCTTACCCTGATATGCCCATCACTCTGGAATAGGTTCAATCTGGATTTATTAGACCACATGACTTTTTTCCAGTCTTTATGATCCCTAGCTAATTTTAAGTTTTATTCTGATTAGTCTTACTAACAAGGCCACACAACTATGTTTTAGTTCTTATCAGATGTGTGTGTATGGAAATGCTTTTACTTTCACTATTAAACATAGCTATGGATTTTACTGTTGATTTTTTTTTACCATGCAACTGCACCAAGTTTTTAAGTGCTTAAGTTTTTACATTTTAGTTAAGAAAAAAATCCTAACTCAGTCACAGTAATTTGAAATCTCCATAGTTGTTTTGTTTGCTTGATGCAGCCAAATAAATTTGACCCTTATGAAATGGCAACTGTTTCTTTAGCCAGACAGTGTATATTTTGTTTATTTTTGAACTGATATCCTTTTTTATCCAGGAATCGGGTCTGTCCAGATGGATGGGTAATCAGTTAACACCTCTGCATAGTATTCCACCTTGGGCCATTGCCATTATCCTCTGTCTCCTGATATCCACTTTCACTGAGTGCACCAGCAACGTGGCCACAGCTACCCTCTTCCTCCCTGTCCTCGCCTCTATGGTAAGAACAACATGAAAAAACAGTTTACTGTAGAAGTAAAAGTAGTTTTGTTAAATGATGTGAGTGTACACAGCTAATTCTTCAACTAATTAACACTTGGTTGACACCCAGCAGTGTTTATCTCAGTCCATTTGAAAAAATAAACTCTAAAAGTGTTAAGGCAACACTGGAGATTTTACTGTCTACACTCTGTGGGTAAGCGCAAGTGAAGACAAGCATTGAAGCACTATCTTGGCCCAAATCCACAACACCCGATTGTTCATTCCTTTTTCAAGGAATTGTTTCAGTCCCTTTAAAAGGCCCCTTCGCCAGACAGCCAGGTTCTCAAGCAACCCAATTCCAACTGCCTATCTGTGCTCACAGGCAACCGAATTGTCCTTCTGCCCTCCCCAAACCGCACTTCTCATAGATGAATGGAGAGGCAGAGAACAGTGAAGAGAATTAAATAGGAGATAATGAGGATCATGAATACTGTGTTTGTATCCATAGTCATTTCATACTGTTTTTTACCTTAGAAAGAGCTTGAAAAAACATTTTCCTTTAAGGCAGTACAAGTGACTTTGGAAATTAATTTAAAACAGCTGATAAAACAAATAATCTATACTAGTTGTCTGCTAATACCTATATATTGGAACTTTAAAAAATGTTTATGCCAATGAGACTTCATGTAATTAAAAATAGGGTACATAACAAAACAACATGATGCAAGCCTTACATTCTATCTGGGCTTGGGACCAGCACTGCACCCAGCGGCTGCATTTTGGGCAGGAATTGAACCCTGGGATGTCAGGGACAAGCGTGGACGGAGGAAAGACCCAATAGCAGAAGAGAGATGAATTAGACTGATTTTATGCAGCAGATTTAAATGAACAGGGACTGGGAAGAGCAGAGAGAGTGTGTGTGTGAGTGTGTGAGTGTGTGTGTGTGGTGTGTGTGTGTGTGTGTTCGTGTGGTGTGTGTGGTGTGTGTGTGTGTGTGGTGTGGTGTGTGTGGTGTGTGTGTGTTCGTGTGGTGTGTGTGTGGTGTGTGGTGTGTGTGTGTGTGTGTGTGTGTGTGTGAGTAAGACCTGGCAAAGAGCAGGGGAGTACCCTGTGACGCAAGGAGGGGCGGGCGATGACGTTGGGGAATCCTCTGCGAACCCGGAAGTGAAACATGAAAGGAGGGGTTTATCCGGCGCATGGTGGATGGCAGAAGAAGTCTGACGGTACAGGGGTTGATGAGTTTAGTGATAGTGAACGGGCCAATGAACCTGGGAGATAGCTTGCGGGAGGTTGTCTTGAGGGGAATGTAGTGAGATGATGACATAATTCTTTGACCCACATGGTATGGCGGTGCCCTGGAGCGGTGCCGGTCGGCTTGTAGCTTGAAGGCTGAGACGGCTCGGTGGATCCTAGACCTTGCATTCAGCCATGTCCTTCTGCAACGACTTGGGCGGAGGGCACTGAGACCTCCACCTCCTGAGAGGGAAACAGGGGAGGCTGGTATCCAAGGCAACACTGGAAGGGAGAGAGACTCGTGGCGGATGTGGGCAAAGAGTTGTGAGCATACTCGATACATGGTAGCATCCTGCTCCAGGAATGTGTGTCCTTAGAGGTCATGCACCGGATGGCCGTCTCGAGGTCCTGATTGGTTCTCTCCGCCTGACCGTTTGTCTGAGGGTGGTAACCTGAGGATAAACTGGAGGTAGCTCCGATCAACTTGCAGAAGGCGGACCAGAATTGGGCAGTGAATTGGGGACCCTGGTCTGATGTGATATCCGTTGGGATTCCATGCAGCCGGAAAACGTGCATGATCAAGAGTTCAGCGGTTTCTTTGGCCGTAGGGAGGCCAGATAAGGGGACGAAATGGGCAGCTTTGGAAAAGCGATCCACAATCGTGAGAATGCAGGTGTTACCCTCAGAGTCGGGGAGTCCGGTGACAAAGTCGACAGCGATGTGGGACCAGGGTCTGTGAGGGATCGGGAGAGGTCTGAGAGAATCAGCGGGGGGCTTGTTGCTGGTCTTGCTCCTGGCACAAGTGTCGCACGCACTTACGAAGCGGCGTCTGGTTTGAGGTTCTTGGACCCGGGCGATAGGACAGGGAGAAATTGAAACGTGAGAAAAACAGGGACCACCTTGCTTGCCGGGAGTTTAAGCGTTTGGCCGTCCGAAGGTACTCCAGGTTCTTGTGATCCGTCCAGACCAGAAAAGGGGTTTTGGTACCCTCAAGCCAATGCCTCCATTCCTCCAGGGCGAGTTTGACTGCCAGTAGTTCCCGGTCGCCGATGTCGTAGTTTCTCTCTGCAGATGAGAGTCTGTGGGAGAAGAAGCAGCATTTTATTTGCAGTTATATGCAGTTTATTATCCTTGGGCAACCTTTGTGACAAGACTGCCCCAACTCCTGAATCTGAGGCGTCTACTTCAACCACAAACTGAAGGGAAGAGTCTGGCTGGAGAAGAATAGGGGCCGAGGTGAAACGCCTCTTTAGGTCAAGGAGGGCCCTGGCAGCTTCTTCTGACCAGACGAACAAGGTCTTAGAAGAGGTCAGGGAGATGAGTGGGGCGGCCACCAAGCTGTAGTTGCAAATGAACTGCCTGTAGAAGTTGGCGAAACCCAGGAAGCACTGAAGCTTCTTACGTGTTGTCGGGACAGGCCAGTCTGTGACGGCTTTCAGCTTGACAGGGTCCATCTGAATTTTAGACGGGGCGACAATGAAGCCCAGGAAGGAGACGGTGCTGCTGTGGAACTCGCACTTCTCAGCCTTAACAAAGAGCTGATTCTCGAGGAGCCTCTGGAGTACCTGGCGGACGTGCCTTTTATGTTCGTTCAAGGAGCGCAAGAAGATGAGGATGTTATCCAAGTATACGAAGGCGAAGACGTTGATAAAGTCTCTGAGCACATCATTCACCAGAGCTTGGAACACAGCTGGGGCATTGGCCAATCCAAAAGGCATGACCAAATACTTGTAATGGCCAGATGGAGTATTGAAGGCGGTCTTCCATTCATCCCCTTCTCTGATTCTGACCAGGTGATACGCGCAGCGGAGGTCTAGTTTCGTAAAGACCTGGGAAATCAGCTGATCCTTGACTAATTCAGAAAGTCCATTCATGAAGGTATCGTACAGGGCCTGGGTGTCCCACTGAGTTGCGACTGCCAGGGTTCGGAACTCAATGACGTAGTCATAAGCAGATTGGGGGCCCTGGCGGAGGTCCAGTAGTTTTCTGGCAGCCTCCCTCCCAACATGGGAACGGTCAAATACCCTCCTCATTTCCTCAGTGAAGGAGTTGAAGGTGGCACAGCAAGGGTCGTTAGCGTCCCCGACGGCCGTTCCCCATTTGCGGGCTCTCCCCGTGAAGAGGGTGATAATGTACGGCACCTTGGAGTGCTCAGTAGGGAAGGTTGAGGGCTGAAGCTCGACCAACAGAGAACATTGAGATAAAAATGAGCGACAAGTGCCGGGATCTCCGTCATAGGGTTGGGGGTTGGGTAGACGAGGTTCATGTCGAGCTGGGTGAGTGTGAGTTGGGGGAAGTGCAGAGCAGACCTGTTGAAACTGGGTCGACAACTGGGATATCTGCAGGAGGCTCTGCTGCTGAGAATTAATGAGAGCTCCCTGTTGGGCGACTGTTTGGCGAAGTCTGGCCTCCGACCGGCTGCTAGCCCGGAGCTGGAGCTGGGCACGGAGGCTGGGCCTGGGGTGGTAAGCGTCTGCTGGGTCTGACATGGCCGCAGTGTACTGTCAGGGACGTGGACGGAGGAAAGACCCAATAGCAGAAGAGAGATGAATTAGGCTGATTTTATTGAATGCAGCAGATTTAAATGAACAGGAATCCGGAATGGATCTTTAAGCTTGTGAGAAGCTTACTGAGTTTCGTGGCTTGTGACATGGGATTCTTCAAGGCAGGCAAGAAACCTACCACTGAGCCACCAATACCCATAATATGTAAAATTTCATAAATGTAGGTAATCCAGAAAAATATGAAAAAACAATGATAAAACACGGTTTATTAAGTAAAGTGATATCTATACTATACCAGTGCATTATATAAACATATATAATCTAAGAACACATTTTTCAGGGTTATATATTTATCTGCAAAATACCATAATATTTTTAAATGAATCACATCCAGTGGACCTGAGGGAACAAAATCAATAAAATATTAGTTTAAGTTAAAAACTTGTTATAAATCCACTGAAAAATGACTGACATGATAACAATTCTTGTTTCTACCTGTAGCATCTTTCCTTAATTAAGGCTGTTTCAATTTAAGCACATCTTTAATACTGTGACTGCAGGCACATACATAAAACTTCGGCCTCTAAGCCATGTCTCAAAATCTTAAATAGCTATGTGTCAACAGGTATGTTATGGTTTGTTCCCTAGTTGTGCAATAGTTTCAGACATGAGTCAGTCTTAGATGTATCATCCTGAAGGTTCCCAGCTTAATTACACACACTAAATAATGGACCACAGCACGGAAAAGCACCATTTAAATTAGATAATTATACAGTGCCTGGCCCAAAAAAAAAATATCATGATTTCTGAAAGATCAGTTGTTGAAGTCGTATGGGGAAAAGCTTACATTTGCTAAGGCGCAAAAAGATTGGACTTTGGGGCAATGTAAAAAGATTATGGTCTGCTGAGTTCAGCTTAACCCTAGTCCAGAATAGCAGGTGTTTCAGGATAAAAAGGAAGTGTGATGTGGGGTTAATTGAGTTGGTCAGGTCTAGACTCAGCAACATTATATGGCAATAACCTTATGATCTGGTGACCTGAATGACCCAAATGACCAGGTTTTCACATTAATAGAATTTTTTCTTACCTGATGGCTCAGGCAAATTCCAGGACTCAAGTTGTTAAAGAGCTGTTTTAGTACCATGAGAAATCATTTTTACACTGGACTGGCCAATCTATTATGTGCTGTAATAAAAACTAAAAGTGATGGAATGAAATCTTGGAGTGCAAGACTTTTTTTGGAGAGGCACTGTCTTAGAGGTTTAACCAAATGTCATGCATATGTCTTATTTTTGTCTTGTAGTCACACTCCATTGGTATGAACCCCTTGTATGTCATGGTGCCCTGCACACTAAGCGCCTCCTTTGCCTTCATGCTACCTGTGGCAACTCCCCCAAATGCTATCGTATTCTCCTATGGCTACCTCAAGGTGTCAGACATGGTAAGCCTTCTCCTTAAGACAATAAAGCTATAAATTCTCTGATTTGTCAATCAGTTTTTTGAGTTTTCAGTTACAAAATCTGTTTAAAATGATCAAATTCCAGTCATCAGAACCTTAAAAAATAAGTAATTAGTAACTTTATCCATACCATTACTCATTTATTTTTAGTTTTCATTTTATTATTATTTTTTTAAACTATCATGTTTTTCATGCTTTTTTTTATCTAATCATTGTTGTTTTTTATCTATTTAAGGCAAAGGCTGGAATAATGATGAACATTATAGGCATCTTTTGCATCACACTGGCAATCAACACCTGGGGAAAGGCAATGTTCCATTTGGACAATTTCCCTACATGGGCGAACAGCACAGGCTTGTGAAAGCCATTACATATGCAACTAAAGAAACACAACAAATTGCTCGTTCTCTCCATATACCATTAAATATACCATTAAACAAGTTGTACACAGTGACAGAGCCCAAACATCTGTTTCTTTCTCCATTCTTTATTCTATTGTAAAGGGCTAGCCATGTGTTTATGTGTTTATGCTCTATTTTTCTATAGCTCCTATGTATTAACACAAATGACTTGATTCGCTAAGGATCATTTATGCAAGTCATCATCTTCATGGAATTGTATATAAAAAAGAAAAAGTTATTTCTATAAATGCAACACATATTTATAAAAACATTTGGAAAGAAAACAATCATTAATTCTCAGTCTCTGTGTCACCAGGGAAGTGCAATTATAATTTTGAGTCATGTGTTTACTGATCCCACTTCACATGGACATGGATATTTTTTTAAAACTGTGTTTATATATATATATATATATATATATGTATGTATGTTTTTGCTTTTCATTCACATGCAAACTCTCTTTAAGGTCACTAAAAATTGACCTTTTGAGAAAATCCTTTTAGATTGACGATAAACTCTATTTTCAGTATTGATGTACTGTATAGATAGAGGAAACTTCATTTCATTTGCTTGTACAGTAAAAGTGTGTGCCGGTGTTTGACATCAGTGTGCGAAGCAGAACGGACAATCATTTAGATTTTAGAGGAGGCACAATTCCATGGCATTCTCATCTAAGATTTTAATAAATATGGCATATAAAATAACTTAATGAGTCAAAAGACAACAAACTAATGTTAACATTAATCACTGATGCTAAAGACACTTTACAAATAGAAGTTTTAAAGCTATCAGTAATTTACACATTTATTAAAGCCATACTATTGTGAGCTGAGATTGGTTGTTTATACCTCACACTGTGGTAACATGACAGTTGTATATTAGCTCGTAATATATCTCCTTGGCTTCTAAAACCATGTGGGACCAAGTGGTCTTCTGGCCTTCACCATGCTCAAGAGTTGAAATGAACCAAATAAATTAAATAAATTAAATAGAGAATGTGTCTCTGTGCACCATTCATACTACAAATGAGAATATAAACATAGAGAAAAGTATCTATGGTTTCAATTATTAGTATTATATCTAATCTATTATCTATTAGTAAGGCTAATTAAAACACCTAGACTACTCTAGGTAGACTAAGTATTGGATTAGGAATTGTTTAGTCTAAGAGCCATGTACCAGCCTTCCCAACACCTCATTCTGTGCTAATGCTGTAGAAAATATGTTTGTTTCTTTTAGTTGAATATTTTTGCCATATTTATTAATACACAAAAGTGGAGCTTATGTTTAGCAAAAGACAGTTCAAAATTGTACTGTTTATGTAATTGTATTTAAATGTAGTTAGAAATCCCACAAAGGTCCCCAAAAGGACCTTTTTCTTGGCAATTTTAATGAACCCAGTGCTCATCACTGTCATTAACATAATTTTCTAAGCAGCTGAACAATGATGGACAGCATGGATCATGGCATTCCAGAAAAATGTGTGTTTTTCAAAACTCTGTGTTCTATTTTGTGCTGGATTAAATTTTATACTGTTCATACCTGTACAAATAAAATCTGTAGGGTATTTATTTTATAAATATTTTATAGTAGATCCTACCAAGTTTCAGCTGAAGAAAAAAGTGACCTGTGTTGAAAAAAATAAAACCTTATAAGTTTAATAAGTTGATTACAATTTTATGTCTTATTATTTTTATATTATATATTATTTATTATTATATATTATTTTTGGGGTTTATTGAAAAAGTGTTAAAAAATTCTTTTAATAGAAAGAAATAATACAATAAAAACTAGTTTCAGTGATTCATCACAAGACGGGTATGTAAAAGAAATTTAGCTTTCCATTTCTGTAGATGTAAGTACAGATGCAAGTACAGATGCAAGTAGAAATCCAAGAATTTTGTTGCAAATAATACTTCTAACAGCGGTTACGCTGTGATACTTAAAGATAAATAATCATTACATTGTCTTATTTTATACTTTTAGACATTTTAGTGTATTTTTTCAGACTTATTTTTTAGTAAATTATAAGAGGTATCTAAACCTAACATAAAAGTGTAGAAAAATATATGATGATCTGTAACATAAAAATAAAGCCCAGACTATATGGAGATGCCATTGCACATGCAGACAATTTGTTAACTCCTTATTCATTAGGCTGTAAGTGGTTAACATTGTGGTGAAGTACTTCTCTTCAGCCAAGTGATTTTTTATGCATTGCTAACTTCAAAGGGATCCTGATGTAACTAAAATTTTAAGTTTGGTCAAGCTCATGCTGCCATTATGGCACAGGACAAAAGTGACCAAAGCATGATGATGGTCAAGAACATCAACAATGTGGAAAGTACACTGTGGACTATAAATACCGCTTAGCCAATTACAGTATTTAATGTAGAGCCAGTCAGGCACTTTAAGGCAATTTGTATTTTTCTTTAACTGTGGTATAGCCTTTAATATAGAAAAGAGCTACAGTATGTTGGAAGTACACTTTCAAGCTTATATGTTTTTACCCAAATATTTTAATAGGCATGTTTGGACTAAAATGCAGGCCTTAGTGAAAAGATGAGGGAGAGATGGGCAATTGCCTATAGACAGGTAATTGCAAAATACTAAGTAACGTCAAAAAAAGATAACCCCAACCATAGGCAAAACAAAGTTAAAAGCAAACATACAATTGTCATAGAATGCAAGCTCGGTAATTATACCTTGGAAGGTTTAAGTGAGAGTTTCCAAGGACTGAAGATTGTATTTTTCAAACAGGAACAGTGCCACAGAGTTTTATTTTGCTGATTGTGCTAAAGGGTTGCTTCACTTTTCAGGGAGTGAATTTTATTGTAAGACCCCAACACACATATACACACTTTGCGACAGTTACAGTACCGCTGTGTGTTAAACACAAGGTAAGCGAGTCAGCTCATAGTGATATATGATATGCAAATATATGTAAACACACCTGTAAATATAACATTTCACGAAAAGGGCTTTCACACAAGCTGCAAGCGTCACACATACAGGTGTGTGTACTGTACATTTCAGCCTCTGAATTAGAGATCAAAACTCATGGTCCCAGTTGCCATAAGTACTTTGTTCCACAGACCTAATTATATTACAAGAATTACCAACACATCCTAATTTATACAGCATACAGAATTAGACTTTGCCAAAAATTGCCAAATGCATTAAGTGCATAATAGGCAGCAGGAAACAGTCTTTGGACTTTTGGGCCATTACTCATCTTCAAATCAAAACACTGTGTTTATGAGGTGAAATTATGCATTTTGATACAGTTAATTTTTCACTAAGCTCTGGCTAACAGGACATGGAAGTGAGGTAAAACAAATTGAAAGCAAATTACACCTATTATCTGAATCTTTGCTGACTTTGTGTTTTGTTTTAAAACAATTAGTTTGTTTTATTAATTAATGAATGTGCATTTTCAAATAACAGTTATAGTATTAATAAATTAGAAATTCTAAATTTGGAGATTAGATTTTTTTTGTTCTATGGGGGTGCTACGCTAAATGGGTAGATACACCTCAGCCCCCTGCATGGCACCAAATGGTGTCAGCAGGTTGTTTTCCCAAATCCAACGGTGCTGACAGATCTTTTCCTGGTAACGCTTCTTCTAAATGTGGTCAAAGTGGGTAAGTTCCCGCCTATGATTTACCACATTAGCCTATTAGAGCTTGGTACAGGTTATATAAAGGCTGCAACTAGGCTACCTGGGATGCGTC
>JAQMYJ010000003.1:15255132-15271998 GCA_030014305.1 Clarias laeviceps | reverse complement strand
ATAGGCTTTACGTAGGGGTCTGTCAGACAATGGTAATTTGTCTTCAGTCTGTCAAATTCAGCGGACGTGGACTCATCACTGTGCTTGTTGTAACTGAAAAAACGCTGCAGCTTCTTCAAAGTCTATAGAATTCTAAACCACAGAATAAATAGAAAAACATTAAAAAAAAATAAAAATCCTGTGAGCAAAAGGTCTGCAGGATAAAACACCTTGTTAATGAGAGAAATCAGACTACAATGACCAGACTGGTTTGAGCTGACAGGAAGTCTAGACTTTGAGCTACTTTGAGCTGACAGGAAGTCTATACCAGGAATGTGAGGCTATCATCGGCACAAGCTCATCCCAACTGGACAATTTGAATAAAAATTACCTGGTATTTTTCCAGGCTTAAACTGTCTAGTTGCAGTGAGCCTGTGTTCATCGTCAGACTTGGACTCTTGTTCTAGGCTGACAGGTTTGGATCCTGACATGGTCTTCTGTATATATGTAGGTCATTCATATTCTGAAATCCCATCAAGATAGCTTATTTGAGTTACTATATCCAAATAATCCAGGGTTGGATTTTTTTTTTTTTAAATGAGAGAGTGCTTTCATCCAGTCATCCTAGCTCATAGCCCAAATATGAAGATTATGAATGATTTTTGTCAAGTGCAGATACACACATTCTCTTTATCACTTTTGGAGGTATGTCTTGGTGCTGTGCAATGACCTTAAATCAATTCCATGATTAACTGAACATTTTACCTTGATTATGGTTTAATATAAATATAAAATAAAATAGGTTTAACTATAAAAGCTGGAATACATTTTTTTATATATAACAAAATGCTACATGTTGCTTCTACTGTATGTCAGACTGAACAGGATGTAAGGGACAGATCAGGAACACATAATGGAGAAAGTATTAATAGATTTTTTAAATTTTTTTTTAAATGGAATAATCAACATGGGCAAGATTTAGTTAATTAGAGGTTCTGAATGTTGGTTCTGATTAATTTTAAATTAATTGCCCTAGAATGTCCTGTTCTTGGTAATGTCACTGCTGTTCCCCGTTTTCTCCATGTGTTGAGGATGAACTTTGTAGTGTTCCATGGGACATCTAACATTTTGGAATTTCTTTCTTTAGCAAACAATGGCATCAACAGTCAGATCAAGCCATTTAAGAGATGATAAGAAAATCATACATATACTGATATACAATCATATAATAAAAATATAATTTGGATTTGGGGTTTTATTCACAGTAATAAAACTGATGACAAGTGTACAGTAGGATAATTACTTGTGAACATGAGTCACAATAGAAACACTCATGTTCAAAAGTAATTGTGTAGACTTTAATATCCACTGTACAGTCAGGACGCTGTAATGAAGGATGACTCAGACTGCAGCATTGTGGAAGCAGCGCCACCATCTGATCACACAGCTTAGAGACTAGTCAAAAATCTTCTGAAAAACGCATAGTTTTTCTGCCATCTAGTGGCATAATTCACAGTTTTATGTTTATTGTAAATTGTTTTCCTATAAAGAAAAGCAGTATGTAGGGTATCCATCTTAAATGTTTTTTTTCTGTGTTTAATATGCAGGTAAATGCTTTTGCATTTTTGCAGAACATATTGCATTTACGGGTCAATGAATAGCAGTACAGTATTTCAATTAACAGTGTCACCTGTGAATCTGTAGAAATGCAAAAATGTAATGATAATAATAATAATAATAATAATAATAATAATAATAATAATAATAATTGTTACTATATTAATAATAATTATTATTTGTGTGTATTTATTTATTCATTTATGGACATTTTATATTTACATTATATATACATTATATTTACAGTTTATATTTACATTTATTTTATTAATCTAATGAAGGCCTCCTTTTTTAAGGAAAATAGTTGGAATTTGTTAAATTAAAGCTGAAAGTCTACACTTCAATCACATCTTGATTCCTACAAATTAGAATCCATTCTGGTGTTTTGTATAGAGGCAAAAAATATGAAAACTATGTCACTGTCCAAACTTTACTTATGAACCTGACTGCATAAATACATATACACTGCCTGGGAGAAAAAAATAAAAGTGTACACCCTACACCTATGGCAACAGGAAATATCAAATATATTGATGGGATAATCTGGTCATTCAGTACATTTAGATAATCGGCTTGTGTTAATTTTATTGCCACAGAACTGAAGTAACTCCAGATCATAACATTGGCTCGAAAGCTTGTACAGTGGTACATGGGTGTATTGCTTGGGTTCATTGATTTATGTGCTTTCTTTCTTACTCTGACACACCCCTCACTGTGTTTTTCCACTGCTCCAAAGTCCAATCTTTATGCTCTTTAGAAAATTGCAGGCTCTTAAGGCCGCACAGCCATCCACGATGCATTATGCATATGGAAATGTTCTTTAACATAGCTGTGATTTATAATGTTTATTTTAAAAAAAATTTAAATGAAGATTAAGGTGTTTAAATGATCTCTGATTATGGTTCTTTTCCCAAACAGTTTACTCTTCGGAACTGATAAGTAGCAAAAATGTGAACAAAGTGTCCCACTTTACCAATATGCACGCTATAATAAAGTACCAAAACATGGTCCACTTACTGTTATACATGTCAGGGAAAGAGGAGCAGGTTGGCCCAAACGCAACATTTTGGAGTCCTGCACTAAGGCTGTAGATGTTTTACGCATGTCTCTCTAGAATGTAACATGCTAAGGTGCGATAGAAGGCCATTTTCTGCTGCAGCATGGGCCTGATATGCTGCAACAAAAGCCTCCTTTGGGTATAAAGCTTGGTCACTTTTATGGATGTAAATGCGAACCATGTGAAAAAAGGTGTAAATATCATCTGATATGTGCATTGTGCACCAGAATTGTGTTAAATGTTAATAAGAACACATCACAGTGCCAACCTGCCCCAGCCTGCTTTTGGCCCATATTTTCCAAACTGCAGTAAAACACAAAGCATGTGCTTTCACACATAGCACCCTTAAACTCAATATATTTTCTTTCCCTGTAACATACTAGATGATAAGATACAGTATTGGGGCCAATATGAGATATAAAAAAAAGAGTTGGAAGGGGAGGGGCAGGGAATTTCTAAGTTTAAAACTCAGAAGTTTCAAGTTGTAAGTCAAAATTTTCAAGAAAAAAACTAAATTTTCTAACTTCAAAAGTCAAGAAAAAACTCTAAAGTTTCGTGTTTAAAACTAAAACTCTGGAAGGAAACCGCAGATACACAGTTTACAAACAAGTGACGTCTGCCCAACCTTGCAAAGTGTACAGTATAATACACTTTGCAAGGTTGAGCATACGTCACTTGTTTTGCATTATACCTGAATTGGAAAATATAATCAAAGTTTTTCCTTGGATTTAGCAACAAGGAAATACTTGTTATTTTAGCCCAGAATCACCAGATTATCATAAGCATCTGGACATGAAGAGACATCCCTGTAAGCTGAACCTATTTAGAAGAAAACACAATACTGACTTGGATGAGGTGTATGCCTTTGTTTATCAGGAACTACAACGCCATGGACATGCAAAGTTATCTACGACAGAGTATTAGGACCAATAGTAATCAGCCACAAACTTGGGGTAATTATTTGTTGTATAAGCTTTCATCCATTCAACAAAACGATTGAAACCATCGAGACATCCATTTATCCTTCATCCAAGTCAGTATGGTGTTTTCTTCTTGCAAAGTGTATATGCGGTTTACTTCCTTGATAGAAAACACCTCATAGATTTTTAAGTTTTAAACTTGGAAATTCCCTTCCAACTCTTTTTCATCTCATATCGGCCCTAATACTCCGTCTTAAGATGAGACTGTAACTTTTAAGCGTAACTTGCTGCACTGAAACAACTTTAGCACATTCAAGTGGTTTATTTTCCGCATTCTCGTGATAAAAAAATTATATCTTTAACAGTAAAGGAGTGAGACACATTAAGGTGGTCCAAGAGGTGGCCTTTTAAAAGAATTAAGAATTTTCTTGTTTTCTCACACTCAAAGAACAAATGAATCAGAGTTTCATCTAATGTACCACAGAACGAACATTTATTCTCTACCTCCAAATATCTAGATAAAACTGGGGGAAAAAAGAGATTTATTACGAACCATAATTAGTTCATTGTTCCAAATGGGCATTTTGTGAGGAGAGAAGTTGCGAGAAAAATATAGTTTCCAGGCAAGAAGACACACTGGTGAAATTTGGATAAATTAATTGGTAATTTAGAAGGGGAATAATTACATTTTAAGACAAAGGGGAGACCACCTATCATGTTAATCATATTATTTGGAATAAAGAACCATAAGGAATTACCATGTGTAAGACATCTTTTAATCCAGTTAACTCTAAAAGTATTGATGGTGTTAGCAAAGTCTAAGAAGTCAAGGCCCCCTTGGGTTTTACAGCCGGAAAGCACATCCATTTTAAGTTTATGTGGTTTATTTTCCCAAACAAAATCCTAGAAAAGCTTACTGATGTCTTTAATACATTTATCATTAATAAAAAGAGAGAGGGACAGGTAAACAAAATGAGAAAGTCCATCCTCTTCGGATAAAAGGACTCTACCCACCAAACTCAGATCCCTTTGAAGCCAGCAGTTGAAAATAACTTTTGATTTAACAATCTTTCCATTAAAATTAAGATTTTGCCTAGATACACTATTTTTAGTTAATTGAATACTTAAATATTTAATTGTATGTTTCACTGGAATATTATTGAAATGAGAATCATTACATTTGTAAAAAATGGCAATAATTCACATTTGCCAATATTTAATTTTAGACCAGATGCACCCGAGAATTGTTTTACTAACTTCAAAGCAAGAGTTAATTTGGTTTTGTCTTTTAAAAATAAAGTAGTGTCATCTGCCAGTTGAGCGATCTTTATTTCCCTATCAAGAAAAGTTATTTCTTTTAACTCTGGATCATGCAAGATACTTAATGATAAAAGTTCAGTGACCAGCAAAAATAAAAAAATTCAAATCTATGGGATGTTTGTCGATTAATTATAACAGAATTATTTATTTCTTTGTAAAGCATTCCAATAGTGTCAATAAAGGAGTCACCAAAATCAAATAATTTGAGAGCTTGCAGAAGAAGTGGATACTCAATAGTGTCAAATGCCTTATAGAAATCAAGGAATGTGATAAGTGCACTAAATCAGAATAATCTAAAAGGTCAAGCACCAATCTTATGTTATTCAATATATGTTTTTAAGGAAGCCTGATGGCGTCTCTGAAATAATACTGTCCAAACCCGTTTTTAACCTGTTGGCATAAATCAGCGCCAGAATTTTGTAATGGTCAAAAGTGTAATAGGTCGCCAGTTTTCAATTAAAAGTGTATCTTTTTCAGGTTTTGGGATAAGAGAGATAATTCCCTGTTTCATTGTAGTTATCATTTCTTTCTGCTCTATACATTCATTATACATACCAAATAATAGGTCTTTAATATATTCCCGAAAATGGAGATAAAATTCTACTGAAAGCCCATCAAGACCAGGAGATTTACCTTTTCTCATTGAGAATAAAGCTTTCTTAATCTCACAAATTGTTATATTAGAATCACAGGTTGTCTTATAATTTTCATTAATTACAGAGATCAACTTATTAACTTTATCAATATATACTTGGGTTGAAATTGGAGGAATAAAGATAAAACTAATATCTTTACTTTCTAATTCCTCTTCTTATGTGATATTCTCCTTTGCAGATAACTTATTGTTTCTGTATAAGTTTAGTCACTGTTCCATTTCTGTTATTTTTAATTGATTTAGGCTACTTCTCTTTATTGCAATATTTCTATCTCTATATTTGAAGAACTCCCAGTTTTGTTTACAAATTTCATTTACATCAGTAAATATTTCACTAATAGGAAATCATCGCAAAACCCAGGAAACAGAATTGAGCGATTCTTTCTCAATGACTCTTCTACGCCGAGTCGTTCGTTCTTTTGTCACGTGACTCCCATAGACAGTCTGCAGTGCAATAGATTCAAACTGTATATCAGACTGTAATATGAGAGGTGTAATAGATATCAGACTGTAATATGAGAGGTGAGCTGCTCATTCTGTTTATTATAATATGTCCTTAGCTGCATTGTAATATTTTCATTACTGGAACTATAGCCAAAATTTGTGTACATAAACGCATTGGGGGTGTTTTTGTTGAAAAGTCAACATTTTATTTTATTTCTTATCAAAAGAACGAAATGAACTAAATGCCCCCCAAAAAGATGAACGAGATTCAAAGAACCGAGTCACTAAAATGATTCAAACTTCCCATCACTAGTGTAGAATTGTTAGGACGATCACCAAGTTTAATCAATAGCCTTCCTGGAATCAACAAGTCATGTGCACAAAAAGTGATGACCTCACACACAACTCCTCCTCCCCAGATTCTCACACGAGGGGTCTGCCAGCCTGCCTCTGTGCTAACCTGCCCCATTTCTCCTACCACTTTAACAGTTAGCATTTTCGATAGGGTAGCGCGAATCAGACGCTGCCATCAATTCACTACAAGGTAGCATTTTTTGACAAGGGAGCACACTTGGGAATAACATGACTGATAGGACAGCATTTTCGATAGGGTAGCGCGAATCAGACGCTGCCATCAATTCACTACAAGGTAGCATTTTTTGACAAGGGAGCACACTTGGGAATAACATGACTGATCCGCCTAACCCCCGCAGCTGGTCGGAATATTCTGCTATCTGTGATAAGCATTGTACTGTGCTTTGCTCTTAATTTTATTGAGGGCGGAGTTCACAAGCAGTAGAATTAAAAACCAGTTTCGTTTGCAGAATCTACCTCAATTACTCCAGTAGGTTTTTCAACAAGTTGAAAAGATGGCTGAAAGTATGCACAGCGGTTTTCTCGGACAGTTTCGCACGTTTATAAACACCGACTTAAAGAAAGAATTGAAGGAGCTGGCAACTCTGGCTTTGCCCGTGGTTAGTAGTGTGTGCATGTGTTAGTGTTTGCATAGTTAAATTGCTGTTCATACTGAGCTCTTGTGTTAGAGCTCTGGCGAGTCACCGCTGTCGTGCTGCATTCACGAGTCTCCTGCATTCGTGGTTAAAAATAAGTTCATATGTTTTCTTTTCTATCTCCACTAGTTTTTGTCCTACGTTATGGTCTACTTGATCGGTTTTGTGAGCGTTGTATTTTGTGGACATCTGGGAAGGACGGAGCTGGACGGGGTGGCGTTAGCTACAGCGGTGAGCACATCAGGATCCATAGAGCACTTCTAATCAGAGTGTATCTTGTCACGCAGTATGACCTGAACAAATGACCAGTATAATTATTTGAAAACGTTTTGAGAGAGTTTTGCAAATCCTCGTTTTGATGTGCTCTTGTTTTCAGATTATCAACGTTGCAGCGGTTTCCATAGGATATGGTTTGGCATCAGCAGCTGCCACATTAATATCTCAAGTACACACACACACACACACACACATCTTACGGTTGCAAAAGTAATAGAAAAGTCCTCAGGAAGTCAGGAGTTCTGTTTATTCATATTAGCCGATGACATGACAATAATTAATTTCTATTTCTAATTATTAACAATAATTTTAATTAATATACTTAAAAATATATATATATGTAATATACATATTTTGTGATGTGTTTAAAGATAAGCAACCTTTTTTGATAACCTTATGTATAATTTTTTGTTAATAAGTAAATATTAAACATACATAATCATTAAAGGTTAAAGAGTTAGAAGGTTAAAGCTAAAAATAAGATGATCAGCTTTAATGTAATTTAATATTATTATTTCAGGTTGAAGCCCAATGTCTGCCTTATTAATACAAAGAAATACAATTTTGTAAGGTTGAGTATCTTAAGCCTGGTTTATGATAAGTTGTACTTCTTCAGCCAAAGACACTCAGCCGAAGACACTCAGCCGAATAAACTCCGTCACCCGAATATACTTCTTGTTCGATAATCAGGGAGTGAATTACAGACTCGGAATCACAGACAGATGAAAAAGTAGATCAGATAAAGAATGTTTTGTCTTAAAACGACTCCAATACATTAAAATTCACTTATACCATATCAAACTGCTGTTATTTCAGCAGTGAAAAAATATTCAGTAATCCCAGTAAAAATATTCAGTTTAGTATTTATAATTAATATCTCTTTGTGTAGTTGTTTGTTTACATTGAGCAAGTAGCTTATTAGTAGCTTATTTTAAAGTAGATTTTTAAATCCAGCACATAACTGTTCATAACATTACTTTTACTCAACATTTTGATTTCATTTATGGTGCAGATTAGACTTCAGGCAAATACCGAAGTACTGTCAAAGTTTCATTAAATTCCTTCTAGCAGTCAATTGAAGATGTGTCCACATATTGATGCATACGCAATACGCTGCCAAAACTTATGGTTTATAATCTGCACATAACACTTAACATAACTTCACTGCTACTCAACATTTTGATTTCATTTATAGTGCAGGGTCAACTTCAGGCAAATACCGAAGGACTGACAAAGTTTCATTAAATTCTTCCCAGACAGTTCCGCATGATGCTGTGACAAAATCTGACTGGACAGACATACAGACAGAAATTTTGGTTTCGGGACCTCCATTGTATAAAACTAAAGACATCATTATAAAAGCGAGTTCTGACCAATGTACAGACAAAACCTTTCTTTTATTTATATAGATATAAAGGTATCTAGCATTATAAAACATTCAAATTTCAGTCTAAATAAAAAAGGTCAAAAACCTAGCAATCAGTTTTTTGAAGTTTCTGTTAAAAGTCTACTATACATTTTAGAGAGACACATTGACAAGTTTTTTTTAGAATAAAAAGAGTTCTCAGTTACAGGATGCATTCTGTATGAATTGGGAACATTCCACCTCAAAACTATATGTTTAATTCCTATCCATGAACATGTACTGTTTGTTATATGATCCTGACAGACCTTTGGGAGTGGGAACGTTAAGCGAGTTGGCGTGATTGTGCAGAGGACATTTCTCATCTTAATGTTGGCCTGCTTCCCTTGCTGGGCCATTTTAATAAACACAGAGACATTATTGATTGCTGTTAAACAGGACCCTGAGGTTGCCAGGTTGGTTATTATTGTTAAGTATGCTACCTGGCCAAAAAAAAATATGGTTGGATTTAAAAAAGCAAGTATTTAGAGCTTTTGAATTAATTACTGAAGTGATTAAATTCTTGCAGCTGGCAGTTATTAAACTGTGAGCTTTATGAAAGTATTGTTTTAGGAAAAATGGCAATGATTAGTGATCACTTAAAAGCTCTCTGAAGATGCATCCTAAAAATCAATACAGTGGAACCTTGGATTGCGAGTAACATGGTTTGCGAGTGTTCCGCAAGACGAGCAAAGATTATTATTATTTTTTCTTCTTTTTAAAAAATTTACATCATTTGCATTTAAATTTTTTCATTTACATCAGTAAATATTTCACTAATAGGAAATCATCGCAAAACCCAGGAAACAGAATTGAGCGATTCTTTCTCAATGACTCTTCTACGCCGAGTCGCTCGTTCTTTTGTCATGTGACTCCCATAGACCGTATGTAGTGAAATAGATTCAAAAGAACGAACGACTCAGACTGGAATATGAGAGGTGTCCAATTCCTTCCCGTCACTAAGGGGGGGCTCCCACATTAAGGCTACTTACTACCATTTCCTCTGAACCACGTGACACCAGCCGACCTCTTTTTTTCGAACTGCTCGATCACACACCGTTGGGGGCGGCGTAACACACTCGGAGGATAGCGCTATCTGCTCCCTCCGCGTGCACGAGCTCACAGACGCCCCGAATGGCGTAGAGCCGTGATTAATGTGGGAGCACTAACCCCTCATCCCTCCCCGTTGAGAGAGCTCGGCCAATTTCGCTCTCTCGATACCTCCGGCTGTGAGAGGTTACAGCATCACCCGGGAACCGAACCATCTCCGGATGATAGGGCGAGCACTTTACCACTGCGCCACTCGGAGGCGACGAGCAAAGATTTTAAATAAATTTTGACTCGAAAAATGAGCACGCATGCACTTCTTTTTTGATGCTGAGCATCATGTGATCACAACTGAGCCAATAGTTTTTCTCTCGCCTGCGCTGGGGAATTGTGGGTAATTATTTCTTATGGAAAAGTTTGCTTTGATTTAAGAGTGTTTTGATTTACGAGCCCGCTTCCGGAGTGAATTATGCTCGCAATCTAAGTTTCCACTGTATTAAAAATCACAGGTATTTTTAATTGTGAAAATAAAAGAATTTCCACAAGCACAGTATCACTGGAACGCAGGATTGGGCATAAACAGGTGTGTGTCCACAAGAAAACTACTTAATCAGGAGAAAGGGCTGCAATTTACTTGGGAGCATAAAGACAGGACTTTGAAGTACTGAAAAAGGTCACGTGATCTGAGGTGGCAAGATTTACTATTCCAGAGCGATGTGTGTGTGTCAGGGTAAGAATGGAAGTGGATAGCATGATGTACCCATCATGAACAGTGATCACTGTACAAGTCTGTGTTATGATCTGGGGTTGCTTCAGTTAGTCAGCTCTAGGCTCTATGTTATTTGGCAATTAAATGAAGTCAACTGACTCCCTGAATGTACTGAATGACCTTTTTTTTTTTTTTTTCTTATGAAAATACCAACCCGAACTTAATCCCATTTAAAAAAAAAAAAAAAAAAACTTTTGGGATGTCCTGAATAAGTCTTCTAGATGTGGTTTGGCAAAACATTGCCATTGTGACTGCTCTCACTGTAATCAAACAAAATGTATTCTAGGAAATATTAATTTTGGACATTTTTTTTGCCAGGCAGTGTACTATATAAAATGTACTGTATTTTTTTTATTGTAATGTCTGTTTTTTGGCCTGATTATTTGAGTTTTCAGTCACATATGTTTGTCTGTTTCAGACGATCTCAGGAATATGTGAAGATTTACATGGGTGCTCTTCCAGTAAGTATATACTGTATACTGTGTAAATATTGCGAACTATAAAAAAAAAAAAGAATAAATAAAAAAAGAATTTTTACTATTTATTGTTTTAGTTATTTACTGCCACTGGGAACCAAGCTCACAAAGAGGAATAACATACTCTTTCTCTTTTTTTATAGGGATTATTTGCATTCATAACCGAGGCAACATATCTGCAAAATCAAGTAAGTAAATTGGCAAATAAATTATTATGGTGTAAAATATACATTTAATTAAGCATCTCCTTCTAGGGAATCATGTGGCCGTTGGTCATCTCTGGAGCTGTAAGCAATGTGATCAATGCCTTGTGCAACTACATTTTCATTTTTGTTTTGGATCTTGGTGTTGCGTGAGTAGAGAAAATAAGTGATGGTATCGTATTCAACTATAGAAATGCCAGACTATAATACTACATGTAAAGAGATAAATTATATATCAAAATATAATTTAACAAAAAAAGGCATTTTATTGTGACTGGTTAATCTACAGTGGCTCTGCAGCAGCCAACGTTGCTTCACAGTACACTATGGCTATTATACCCTTGGTCTACATCCGGTATAAAGGACTTCATAAGAACACCTGGCAGGGTGAGTTCATATTATTTCATAACATATATCCAGATGTGTAGTGCTGGTTTTAAGGGTGGTTTCACTGGTAGTCTTTTTTCAGCAGATAAATGAGCATTTTGAAATTGCTCAGAATAATGATTGGTTTGTATAAAAACTAGTTCATATACAGTTTGTATACACAGTAATTATTTACAGTACAGTATTTGCATGATTGATCTTCTGCTATGTGTGTGTGTGTGTGTGTGTCTTAGACACCCTGTGTTTTTATACAATTCATCTCTTAATTAGAATATTGTAGAACTTTTTTTAATAATTCAAAAATTAAACTCGTATTCTAAATCTGAAATATTTCAACCATTTTTTTTGTTTTAATTTTGATGATCACAGCTTACAGTTCATGGAAATAAAATGTCCAACATCACAAAATATTAGAATATTTCATTGCGAGTTTACATAAGTTACTCAAATTTGAGATTCTCTCAGATCCTTATCCTTGCCACATATTCTATCCCTTGACAGGTGTCAATATAAAGAAATAATACCTGTCATTATCTTTACCTGTCAGTGCTTTTAATGTCGTGTGTGTGTATGTGTGTATGTGTGTGTATGTGTGTGTGTGTATGTGTGTGTATGTGTGTGTATGTGTGTGTATGTGTGTGTATGTGTGTAACACTGTGTAGCCAAAAAATATATAACACTATAATATTTCACTCAGTCAAAAGATCAGTGGAAAAAAAATCCAGTATTGTTCTAGAATGTAGAAAATAAATCCAAACTTTTCATTGGTACCTCATGAAAACGTTTGTTTTTAGGCATACATGTGTGCATCTACTGTACATATACAGACTGAACTTTTTTACAGATAGGCTTACTATGGTACCTTACAAGTTAAAAATTTTTACATCCCTTGTCTCTTTACTGTGAAGGCCTGTCCATGGAATGTCTACAGGAGTGGGGAGAGTTTATGCGGCTTGGCCTTCCAGGCATGATAATGCTGGGTGCAGAGTGGTGGACCTATGAGCTGGGTGCATTTTTGGCAGGTAAAAAGTGGCAAGGACATTTATTTATAACATTCAAATATGTTCAAAATTTATTCTGCATTGTTGTTAATTTTTGCTGTCTGTCTCAGGTTTGATAAGCGAAGTAGAGCTTGGATCCCAATCAGTTACTTATGAACTGGCAAACATTGCATATATGGTAAATACTTCATGAATATTCTTATGAAGAATATTCTTATTCTTATGAAGTCTGTTATTAATATATAAAAATCTAAATAATGTTGTTGAGCACTGTCAAATTGAACAGTGTTTTTTATACAACTATTTATTTATTGAACCTTTAATTAATTTGCCAGTTTCCTATAGGCTTCAGTGTGGCAGGCAGTGTGAAAGTGGGAAATGCTCTGGGGGCTGGAAACACTGAACTGGCAAAACTGTCTGCCAAGATCTCCATAACATGTGCAGGTACTACTCTGTGGAGCAAAATGATTGTCAAAGTGTTTATTTAAATTTCCCTAGACATGTGCATAATTGCATACCAGATTTCTAAAGGCTATAAACTTATGGTTGATCTTTATCTATCTGGCACGCTTACTGTACATCCATGCCACTGTTCACTGACATAATCCATGTTAATTATACTGTTCTTTTGAACCAGTCTCCATCTCGGTGTGCTTGGCAGTTATCATTGGCAGTTGCAAAGATGTAATTTCTTACATATTCTCAAATGATCAGTGAGTGCACCACACTTACTTACTCTATTATTAATTTACAAAACATTATAAATTGAATTATTGTGTCATTTTATCCATTATTTGAGTTGTATTCATAGATTATATAAAAAAATCCATGAGCTATCTACTATTCCTTAATACGTGTTCTCAAAATTGTGCCATAACTTACTTGAAACACATTATTTTTCTGTTTTCTTAAAATGCTACAACTCTTTTCTGAAGTTTGCTCTTGTAAAGGAAGGGACATACTGTCGTTTGTGGTTATGTTGTAATGTACAATAAGAAATAATTTAACTGTGTGGTGAGAAATTCTTTCTCTTATCACAGAGAGATTAGAGAGACAGTCAGTAGAGTAATGGTGCTCTATGCCCCTTTCCATATTCTTGACGCAACAGCCGTGAGTATTGAGCCAACTAGTTAAAATTTAAACTACAGTGTACACTTAGAGTATGGATATTGTTATTAATGTATATTGAAATATTTTTTCAAAGTCCGATTGTTGAAGGCTGTACATAGAGACCATGTAACTGTAACCATGTATTTCTTCACTAATCAGGCAGCTGGTGGGAGTATAGTCAGAGCCCTAGGAAAGCACCTGTTTGGGGCAGCTGGAAACCTGGTTGGATATTATGGCATAGGCTTTCCTATTGGAGTATCTTTGATGTTTGCTGCTAAAATGGGCATATTTGGTAGGAAAATTACTTTTTCTTTTCCAATTCTTTTTCCTTTACAAGACCTTCACATTCATCCTGCTGCTCTTGTCTCATGTAGGTCTTTGGACTGGCCTTTTAATTTGCGTGTTCCTGCAGTCAGTTTTCTTCATATTCCTCCTATTAAAGCTAAACTGGGTGAAAGCCACAGAGGAGGTGAGAGCTCCAGAAAAAATTAATCATTGTAACCATAAATGTAACCCATACTACATCAGTGGTATTAACCCTTTACCCTAACCCCAGGCACAGATTAGAGCTGGAGTTCAGTTGGAATGCTCGGAGGATGGTAAGAGTCTATCTGATATTTTGTACTGATTGTATTTTGTATATTTTGATTGTTTCATAAATTAAATGTAATCCAGACAGAGAGCATCACATTAATCCCTTTTTTTTTTATTGGCAGATACAACAGAGAGGATTAATAGTGTATATGTGATTGATGAAGGCCCTCACTCTGACACTGAGATGCTGGCAGAGAATCTCCCCATCTTGATAACAACGAAGAATCCATTACCTTTACGAGTCTTGGTGGCCAAGAGACTCCTGACTCTATTGGCTATGTTCGTTATTCTGGCTGTAGGGATTTCTTTAAGTGTAGTTGTAAAGCAGTAGCCTAAAGCCGTGCTACAGAGTTAATAGTCACAGGGAATGTACTATATTTTTTTTTTGTCATTGACTTTAGGCAGAAGGTTTACAGCGTCTTGTTAGGTTTTATGTCTCAGGAGCTATAGAAGTACATATTCTAATTAATCATTTTAAGGGGAAATATTATTTCTTTGTGTATAAAAATTCATTCCGTTATTCATATACATGTACATGTGTACTTAAAACAAATATAAAGAAGTCTACCTAACACAATTTAACTGTTATTTTCTCTAGATGGAGAAAGAACTATTTTTGCTGTTACTTACTATTTCACAGTATTTCTACCTCATGTAGATTGATAACTTTCTCAGGTTTCAAAAGCAAACTGTCCACATACCATTCCCTAACCTGGTACTTTATATGACTCTAAGAGTGGTTAAAAGATGAATAACAAATGAAACCACTATTATCCAGCAATGATCCACCAATGATCCACCAGTCTTAAAAAGACATTTGTGTGGTGATGGAAGATGATAAAGTGGAGTTCTCAAAATCCAAAGTGCTATTGGTGAAGAAAGGAACCTCAGGCACAGGCAGGATAAAATGGGCAGTCATGCCAACACTGAGCATAAGGATAGCAGTCAGAGCAGTCAGTCCTCTTCTGATGATGAGCTGAGAGGTGGAGAGTTGATTTTGGTTACTTGCTCCTCCTTCCTGTGTTACACTCAGTCTCTTCCGTAAGGTACAGTTTTTATTTTCTTTTTTCACTCCTTCCTGGGCCTCTTTCAATCTCTCCTGAGCCACTGAAGTGCTTTGTTCCTCATCCATATCGTTAGAGTTCACGGCTGTATAGCCATTCTGATTCACAGTGGGAAATATTTATTTGTTGTGCTTAGTAACATTTAACCAGGAAAGTCAAAAAAAATTCGTACATTTTAAGAAAGAGAAACTTACCTCTAAACTACTGAGTGCTAAGAAAAAGCTATCGGAAAGCCGGCGGCTGGATCTAAACTCTGAGAGCATTCCGCCTCTGCTCTTCCCTACTCCAGCACGTTCAATGGCCTGATTGAAGGATAGGTGCTTGCATTAAATCATGAACACATTTCCTTTTGAGATAAACAGTTGGCAGGACATACCTCTTCTGTTAACTTCTTCCAGTTCAATTTAAAGATGATGACAATGAAAAAGATTGACAACAAGAAGACAGCAATAAAAAGGCCCCACCAAAAGCCTGTTAACAAGAAAACAGATTTGCTTTCTACAATATATTTGGCTACAAATGCAGAACATTCTGGTCATACTATGATTACTAATATATAATTGTTTTGAAAAATACAAACCAGCAACTTGTAAATTGGCTGGGAAGGTCAGAGCAATACTTAGTGGAAGTCCAATGCAGTAATACCCAATTAGATTAGCGATGGCTGCAATGCCCTGCTTTCCAGTGCCCAGGACTATGCCCATGCCAACACACTGAGGAAATAACAGTCATAAGCGTATGTCCAGGAAACTCAAGAACATGGCTGATAGACAGTGAAACATAATACCATTCCATCCCAAAATATCAGAACTTTAAACAAGCAATGAAGAGACTGTCACCATTTTCTATTATTAACCCTACAATGTTATTAGGAGAAGGGATGAAGCCAGCATAGTATAATATAGGCTGACCCCAGGCATCAATAAATGTAGGAATTTGATTAATATTGGGTTTCCAAAATTACCCTAAATACGATCAGTTTGGACTTGTGTTCACATATATTATAGTGTGGCAAAGTATAGTATAGTTTAGTGTCGTGTCATATAGAGTAGAGTTCAAATTACAAAAACTTACCAAGAGCCCATTAAAAAATTGAAGGGGGCAGTAGATGCTCATGAGTTCAGAAACCAACGCTGCTATGGCCCTGAAAGGCAATTTAAAGAGTGAAAGGGGAATTTAATAAGTTTTATTTATAAAATTCAGCATTTGATAAATGTTGACCAAAATAATAAAAGAAACAAAACCTCAACTGTTGAAATGTTAAGCAGATCATAAGTACTTACCCATCTGGAGTGAACAAAAATCCAATCACTGATTTTGTTGCACCCAGCACCACACCCTGAATTATTGCCAATACAGCTGAAGAAAATCAGTCAAATCAATTACAAACATTTGATCAAGCAAAATTTCTGTAAAAGTACTGCTATTATACTGTACAGTGGCTTGCAAAAGTATTCAGCCCCCTTGAACTTTTCCACATTTTGTCACATTACAGCCACAAACATGAATAAATTTTATTGGAATTCCACGTGAAA
>JAQMYJ010000003.1:15229356-15243020 GCA_030014305.1 Clarias laeviceps | reverse complement strand
AATTTTTTGAGAAGGACCAGTATATAATGTAATGCATTATTTCTTCTGAATGAAAATTCAGAACTATAAATAATACATATATATTACAATGCCATAAACTGAAGTAGATGTCATAAGATAAGTACATAACCACCAAAGCACCCTCCACAGAATTCCACAAACGACACATGCTTACAGTATGCTTTCCAAGTTTATGTAACCCATGTAAACTGGCTGGGCACCTCATTGGAAGCATGAAATATTCAGTTGCCATATTTGAATTCTAGCACTATATATTTCAATGGTTTGCATCATGTCTACACACACTGAGCATTTAATAGGAACACCTGTGCACCTGGTCATTTAAGACATTTTCCAATCCTTTAGTCATTTGGCAGCCATAAAGTATATTAAAACAATGCACATGTAGTAGAAGAGCTTTAGTCAATTTTTATATAAAACATCAGAATGAGGAAAAACTGTGACCTCTGTGGCATGTTTTTTGATGACTGGCTGGTTTGAGATCAGAAACTACTGAATTCACAGAATGATGCAATAAACAGCTTTCTTTTGTAGGAAGAACAGTCTTATTAAAAAGAGAGGTCAAAGGGAAAACAGGAAAATTGGATTTAGCTGCAAGGAAGGGAACATTAAGATCCATAAGTATTCGATAAGTATGTTATGAGTAGTAAAGCAGTAAAGTGTGTAGTAAAACAACATCTACAAAAAGTAAATTGGTGCAACAGTTTAAAACCACATTGGGTTCCAATCCTGTTATCCAGAAACAGTAGTCTGAGGCCATCATGGGCACGAACTCACCCAAACTGGACAGTTGCAGATTAGGAAGACCCCCCCCCCCCATCTTTAACTGTCAAAACTAAAGCCTGATGTGGTCTTCTGCTGTTCCACCTCAAGGTTTAAAGTGTTGGGCATTCTGAGATGCTTTTCAGCACACCATGCTTGTAAAGAGGACTTTGAAACAAAGTCATAATTATACAGTAAGCTGAAACTTCTCAAGCAAAAGGTTGATTATGGTGACTATAGTTTAACCTATGACCATGTTTATGGACATTCGTAACCTATTTGCATAAATAACTATTTTAATTCTTACTCTTACAAATGGTCAATGTACAGGATGTGAGTGCAAATTAACACATTTAGTTGACCCACTATTTTAATTGCAGATGTAGTCAGGAGAAGCAAATATTAAAAAAAAAATTAAGAGCTGTCATTTAGATAATAAATAGTGCAGTGGTCAGGGCAGAGCAAGACTTTCTCAGAATGAGCAGTCAGTGGGAAACTAATCCCCAGGCGTCTCCTGGGTCAAACCTGCAGTTCAGAACAGTGCTTATATAACATGCTTATGTAAGATGTTTTGTTTTGGTGGCAGAAAACAGAGGGAGTATTCTGATCCTTATAATACTTCTTTTATCTAATTCCAATGTCCTGGAGCAACTGAGAACAGATGTCTGTGGTTGAGAATACACAGTATAATCAGAACCCTGTCGAGTCTGAAAAATGAATTTAGGTTCTAATGAAAGGTTTTATTATTTGGCTGAGCATTAGCCTAGCACTAGCCTAAGACTAAGCAAAAAAACAGGCTCTAAAATATGGCACCTATTACAGTGGGGTGGTTGGGTTATACTCAGGCTTTATTGCGTTGACAACCTAATGTGGGGGGTAAAGACTAATTTTTTATCCATAGAAAATAACAGTAAATAACAAAGTGGTTAGCTGTATATGGCCTGGGTAGGCTCCCCACTGGACATAAAAGAGACACATTTAATGAAACAATTGCTGGTCATCCTGCAAGTTACAAAAAGGGTATAACTAATAATATTAGCCTATAGTTCATGACATACACTAATGTTACAAATTTAAAAAAAATCCAATAATATGAGAGACAAGATTGACCTTACTCAGTAAGGTCAGGGCATTGTCTGCGTCTGTGTTTCCTAGCTAAATAAAAATAAAAATCATCTTTCATTCATTCATTCATTCATTCATACATACATACATATTCTATAGCACTTTATCCTGTGGACTAGAGCCTATCCCAGAAGACTTAGGGTATGAGGCTGGGTACACTCTGGACAGAGTGCCAATCCAGGGTGCGTGCAGTAGGCGGAAACCAGAGTACCCAGAGGAAACCAAACATGCACATGAGACTGGAATCAAACCCCGACCCTGGAGGTGCAAGGCCACAGTGCTATCCAGGGCGTCACTGTGTCGCCTATAAAAATAATAATAATAATAATAATACAAGTAATAACGGGAGGTCCATGTTTCAGGGTAAAGTGAAACTGCCAACCCATGAATACCTTTTTGGCAAGAAACATTTTTTTTTGTTGCCTGGCATGTTTACTGAGCATTTCAAACTTTGTAAGTTATATTTTAGTTATAAATTTAGTAATCTTTTGCTACTTGTAAATGTTTTGAGTGGTACAAAGGTTAAATGGGGAAACACATTTAGCATGCAGATATTCCAAGGTACAACAGATCCATTACTAGTTACCGGGAAATGTTAAATGCTTCTGAGTTGTTTAGATGCAGCGATAATTCCGTTGCATATTACCTGATGGTATAACAGAGCAAAGGTACAGGGTTTTGTCACACACTGAGCCAAAAGCATTTTTATTGGCTGCGATTACAACAATCGTGAGTTATTCCACCATACTCTTGTCATAAACAACATACAGTAGCTGCATCTTAAAACAAATAACTTGAATAGATTACAAATATATTCTCTTACTATACAGATATGTCTATATATTTGAAGGGTTATACTCACTTCTATAAGGCTGAAAATACATTCATATACTGAGTATACTAATTTAGAAAGTGACGATGTTCATCCTTCACAAAAGTTTATACAAACATCTGTCTAACATTTGTGTCACATAGGCTTAAGCTACAGGCTCAGTTTAAGACTGTATTTATCAATCTCATGACCTCTGGATAATGACAGAAAAGAAAAGAAACTGCACCATGACTGTTTATCATTTTTAACCTTTACAATAAATACAAAACAATTAAAATCAACACTGACATGTTGATTTGCATGTATGTATATTAGAACACACACACACACACACACACACAAACATTTTACACCAAGTGGTCTATATAAAGGACATTATACAAGTCCATTATACAAGTGTAACTTACTTTGGTTAAGCAAATAAAAAGAATTGCAGCTTTCAATCCTTCAGTAAAGAAACAGTTTTCATTAATACAAAAGCAACTAGTACAACAAGAGACAATTAAAATCTCATATGTCATATTGAGCTCAATTTATATAGATTGTATAGGCCAACAGTAACGCCGATCAGCCAAAACATTACAACGCAAAACGTTATGTCCAATATTGTTTGGTGGTACCAGATTGTTCTGCTATCTTTCTGTCTTTGAGTTGTGCTGCATTGGCTTTTCAAACTGGACGGGCTGAGCTTTGTTCCCCATAAATATGCCTTTGGGTGCCCATGATCACTGTTAACGTGTTAATATTATGTGGTTTTAATGTTATGGCTGTTCGTTGCAATACTCTGATGTATTACGGACAAAATGTTACAGCTCTAAGGCTATTTGTTGCTTACAGTTCATTACTCTCTTAAAAATAAATGTGCCTAAAATGGTTCTTCAGAATGCAATAGGAGAACCCTATTTCGGTTTCCTAAAAAACATTTTCATTGATGAACCTTGTCAAATTGAAACAAGCTAAAAACAATTCTTCTATGTTAGCATCATTTAAGTGATCAGTCAATTTTTAAAAGGTGTAAAAATATATATGGATGCTGCGGCATGCTTTTTTTTTTTTCCCAAAGCAGGGTTACTTTTAAACGTTTGGGCTGTACTGTACAATGCATACACAAGTCATTTATATGTAAACAATATTAATATCAGATTAAACAATTACCTAATTACTGTGTAATATACAGTACAGTCATAACCTTGTGGACAACAACCACGATTACAGTACAGATACAAAATCATATTTTAAATGGTAAACATTGCTGTACTCATTATAATACAATAATCAATATGATTTAGTGCAAATTACAATAGTCACCTAAGTGAGAACTTGAGGAATATCACAATGTACAAATTACACGTAATACACTTAAGCTGCCCTCCATTTTAATTCTCTGAAGTCACATTTTCTGGACAGATGTCACTTAGCAGATATGAGCAGATAATAAAGCAGATATGAGCATTAATTATTCTTAATTCAAGGAAAATATATGCCACAACAGAAACCACTGATGCTTGATAATCCTCTCACTTGTCAGTCAGGTCACAGACTTAAGAAATGGGGCATGAGGCATAACCTCACACAGAGGTAGGGGGAAGTTCAGCACATATTTTAGTAAAGGATGCATGTGCACTGTTCTGGCTGTGCAGGTGTGCTATGAAACAGCAAGTCTGGTTCAAACTGGCACTTTGGCATGTTATTAGCGTACAGCAACATAGCTCTGCAGCCAGCTCATAGACAGCTGCCCAGAGATCAGTGTTGAGTCTGCAATATTTACACAAAAGGATTATTGCAGGAGCCAGCATAAAGACCTGTCCAAGAAGCATGTTATGAGTCCTCCTCTTCAACTGTGAATATTTCCTTAGGTTTTAGACATCCTGATGTTTCAGCTGGAAGATTATAAACCTTCTCTTGACACAATGCCTTCAAATAGGATGCCTGGAAGCCAAGCTCCACAAAAGAGGAAGCCAAATTCAAACAATAACTCTGTTGCTTACTTCTTAAAGCTGAAACTCAAAAAATACCTTGTATGTGGATTCTGATACTTAACTCCTAATTAATTACTACTTACTGATAATTTTAACATTGATAGATCTCTGTTATTGCCCTGGCTCAACCAGGAAAGTTGAGGAATAGGTTGAATTTTCATTATATATATTCCACATGGAGATGAAGCAAGCTGTAGGGACGTTGAAAGCAGATATGTGATTTGTGGTGCCTCAGCCAAAGGTTTAGATGTGAAGATAATGCAGAGGAGTTATAGAGCACTGAAGGATGGACATACAGTACTGAGCACAAATCCTTGGATGAAAGCCCATCTGAATACCTAGATTAATTCAAAAGATAAATGGGACTGTTATTTAACCAGGAATATAATAAGCTATCCCACACATTTCATGAAGCAAACATAATTTTGCATTATGTAAAAACTAAATTGGAGAAAGTCTAAGCAATCGAAAAGAATAGAAAGCAATAAAAAAAAAACAGACAGCTAAAATGTACAAGCTTGTTCAGATTTCAGCAGTGTTCAGAGCAATGACAGCTCATTATAATAGCTCTAACTAGGTGTTTGGTTACAAATATCAATAATGCTTTTGTAAAAAAATATTGATTAAAAATATTTGGCTTCGTCTAGCAGGGAAATGCAGTGTCTTCCTTCATAAAAGCTGTTGTTTCTAAATGGGATTAATGTATTGTGTGCTTTCAAAATGAAACTAAATTTTTCATACTATTTAACAGTGGTTTTCAAACTGGATTCCATGCAGCATACCTTTTGCTCCATGGTTTTTATTATTGGTTTGTCCTATTGATGGTAATCAAAACCCATTATCAAATGTTACAATTTTTGATAAATGTTAATCTGTTTGTTTGGTCACTTGGATTGAATGGGTTTAAACCAAACATCACTAACAAAAACCAAAAAGTCCTATAAACAGTCCTGTTTGAAAAGAAATTGGGCCTAATCAGATAGACCATAGGAATAAAAAGCTCTTCAATACATATCCAGAATATTATTTTACATAAAGAGTATAGTACTTTGGACAATATACTGTAAATAAATAAGTATTGTGAAATTTCAATGCTGAATTGTGTCCTGTGGTATGGGGCACCAGATTCAAGATTGGAAGAGAGTAAATGAGTCAGTGCTTATAGGGAAGACTTAGCAGTCCATTATGGACAAACTATTTAAATAGAAATTATATGGAGTTGGGAGTATCTGGGAAAAGTGAATTCCTTATGATTCAAATGAATAAACTACATATTTTGACAAAAGTGGAAACTTATAATCAACTAAACTTAAATCATAATCGACACTCAACTAACAAAACAACTGGTCCATAATGTTCAATGTGCATAAATGTGCACAAAGATGATACATACCAGGACACAGTGCTGAGAATACACGCCTACTTCTTTCTCATCCTTCATGCTTTATGTGTGTTCAGGGAGTGGTATTACCCCGGTGCATGCCTGCCCGAACCCATATCACATGGCCACCTCCTTCACTACCCCCAGTCTCTTTATTGGACTCAGGCTGGCTTTGGGCACGCTCCGGTTTGGGATTCAATGTCATGGGAGGTTCGGCCTGCTGCACGGACATGGTGCGTCGCAGATGCGTTCGCTTAGACAAGAAGTCAGGCTTGGATGACAGCCCAAAAGAGCTCTTCCGCAGCACCATTCTCATTGATGAGGTCTTTTTGGCTCGGGCCCGATGGCCAAACTGTAGTGAAGAAAGGTGCACAGCATAGCCCTCGCTGAGGAACTGCACAGCACAGTAAAAACAGGGTAAGGCCAGGATACAGAGATACAAGATACCCTAGTATTGGAAGATTCCTGGTACACATAAGGATGAATGAAAATCTTGATCACCTGGCATTGATTTTGGTATTTCTTGGATGGTCTGCCCACTATATAAATCTGGTTGGGGCTGAGACCCAGCATGCTGTAGACAGAGATATCCTTCATGGAGCCATAGGCTGAGTTGATCTTAATGTGACACTAACAACAAGGAAAAAGTGGCTTTCATTAAAAAAAAAATTTTGCTACAAAAGGTAGCGTGCACAACTGTTAAAGCAGAATACCAAGCAACGATAATCTTACCTCCTGAATCAAGTTTCTAAGGAAGATGGTTTTCTGGCGCAATGGGTCATGCACCAATCCTTCAGAGAAAAATATCATGCCCTGGGGGAAGTTGTGCTGGGAAAGCCATGACACCACTCTCTGTTTCTGCATGTCAGGACGCCCGGTAATGTAGATAATAAGATACCCCAAGTCCTGCCAGTGTCTTAACACAAAATACTACATTAAATCCACATACAATCACCCTGAATTGATTTAAAAGTTGTATGTGGAGAAGAGTTAATACTGAAACTGTACAAATTGGTTTTCAGACCTCATAATAATCTTTTTACCTATAATGCTTCTTTAAATTTTCTGGTGGTACTGTATTAGTACCAAATACTACACTTCATATACTGTACTTCATTCATCTATCTAGAAAGCTCTGTAGTCCAACTAGGGACTATAGAGGTAAATACATTACCCTTGTATTTAATCACATTTTACGAGCATAATACAGTATGACATCCGGACAACATTCACACAAATTTACACACTATGGGCAATTTGGGAACACCAATTAGCCTAATCTGCATGTCTTTGAACTGTAGGAGAAAACCGTAGTATCCATAGGAAACCCACCAAGCACATGGAGAACATGCAAACTCCATGCCATGTTTGATTCCCGAGGCCCTGGAGGTGCAAGGCAACAGTGCTAACCACTAAGCCACCAAATAGTAATTCCTGCTAAAAATCTACTTCTACATCATTATTATGCTCTGTAAAACACTGACTGTGCTAACAAGTTAACATTAACTTTGGCTACCAGATTTTCAGTGGATAGTAATGAGGTTCTCCTTGTTTATGTAATCATTACTGTAGTACTGTTTCCTACATTATTGTTTATACATCTCTGTTTTAAATAACATTTTTACTATTGTTGTAAGCCTCATTCGATTAATTAAGTTGAAATGTTGCATTTATCACTATGAAAGAAGGTAATAATTTAATTAAATTTAATTCATTTATTGCTCACAGGCAATAAGATATCTTAACGATTTCTTGAAAAACATATTTAATATTTATTTAAGTAGATATGAACATTATTTTCTCTTCTTTGAATCACATCTCCCCTGGTTATATATTGTTTCTCCTAATATTATTACAATAATGCCAGTTGTTCATCTGTGTGTCCCTGAATTATATTGTAAATATACAAACAAACAAAAAATACAATACAAATATGAATGAAATAATTAAGACTGAAGAAGCTACTTGGATGAGAAGTAAAACATATTTACCAAACAAGAAAGAAGTCCAATTAATATTACTCGACTTCGAGATAATATCCATAGACACCAAGACACATAAATAAATTGAAAGATGATTAAAAAAATCTTTAAATAAATAAATAAAATAACCAAATATACATATGTACAGAATGTTGTAAAGAAATTGGAGCAATCTAAAAATGTAAATAATATCTGGTTGGCTAAGAACACTGGGCTTATAGCAGCATTTAAATGGCACAGTAGATGGCACTCAAACTGCATTTTGTAAAATAAATATATAAATTAGTTGAATTAATTAAATAAATGAAATAAAATAAAAAGCAGCATTTTTTTTCTTACATGGCTACATTCTGGATAAAGTGTTTTTCATTATCCAGACAAAACCAACCATGTGAATAAAGGACTGAATAATATTTGGCATTGGTGTTCTCTATCGGTGTGTTGCCAATACATCGTTAGTGGCTGACTTAAGCTGCCAAGCCTGAGTACAGGCCATTGTCCAAACCTTGTCTTTCTTGTTGTAAATCATAGACTTTTTAAAATTCTATTAATGTAATACTTTTCATGTTTCTAGTAAACCTCTACAAATTGCCATTTGCTAAGTGATATGTAAGTAAAAGTTTAATTAGATAGATATTACTTTCTAATATCAGATTAAACAATTAATTACTTATTTACTTTAATTTATTACTTATTACTAATATCTTTACTCCATGTAAAGATCAGCTTTCTCTCATACCTCTGTTGGATTTTTTGTAACGGTCAGTATGAGTATTTTTCTCTTTCATTAACACTCACCGGACTACATCCACAGCACCAGCCCGTACTTTGGGGTCGCTGCCCATAATGGAGACGCTAGCGGCAAAAGAACCATCAATACTGAACACCACACACTCCATTCCCCGTGGCAGCACAGTCAAGAAAGCTTCTGCATATGTCTGGTCCCCCCTAAAGATCAAAGCACAGAAGAATAAGAAGAAACAGAAAAAAAGGAAAATGGGTAATCAAAGCCAGACAAATAGCCATGTAAACCTTTATACTATGTAAGATAAGATAAGATAAGATAGGATAAGATAAGAGATGATATACTCAGAAGTTACTTTGCAACCACCCTGAACTAATCAATTTAGATTTTGTCTCATTTAAACCAAAGCCTATACAGTCAGGCAGTCAGTCTCAATTTAGAAAATTATGACAAAAATAATCATTAGGCAAATAGCATGACCTTACTTTACAATCATTTTAATAGGATAAACTCCCACAGGTAGCTTTTTGCTGTCAGGGATAATATAGGACACTCTGCCATTGCTGTTAGTGACCTCAGTGTCAAAATGCACCCAGCGTCCTGACTGTGGCTGTGTCATTAAATATATGTCCACCTACAGAGAAAAGTGTTAGAAAGAAAGAGACAGAAATATTTAACCAAGTGAAAATATACACAAGTGTGTCTGACTGATGATACTGATAAAAGTACAGTAGCTCTCGTACCTTTTCTCCTGTCAGAGTCACCATGTCCAGAGGGCCGTACATAAAGCGACCAACCAGAGTCTGTGGCCCTTCCTCAGTCGCAATGACATCATTCACTCTGTGGTTGGCAGTGACATTCTGTAAAGGGAAACAGAGTTTACATTCCTTCTTACCTTCCCTTATTCATTGGAATATAATATGATGAAAAAAGGCAGATTCCTGCAGTATAGGGTCCTTACAAAAGATCTGTCAACTCTCCATGTTGTCTCCTGCATTAATACCATGTTCCAACAATAAATCTTGTTTTCTTGTTTTCCAGACTGAAAGGATGAAGGAACCAGAATACTTACGCTTAACTTCTCAGAGGAAATTCTTACAGCAACTTTCAAGCTAGAAGTTTCTTTCCCAATGAAAGCCCAATTAACTTACAACTCATAACTAAAAACTTTTCTCTAAATTCAACTGCAATAGAGATTAAAACTCAATGCTGTTGGTGCTAACTACCTTAACTCATAAGTCAGTGCAAACCATTGGAAAGATACTCAGCTACTTCAATATAATTTTTTTTTTTTATAATAAGTCAAGCCAAAGGCAGAATCTAAGATTCATGTCCTGTGACACAGCATGAGCAGTCATTTGAAAAGATGCAGTGGCTAGCCTTACATCTTCTGTGCATATCATATTCCCTGGTCCATAGATGCTACATAATAATGAAGAGCTAATAATTGGTTGGGACGGATGGATGAACAAATCAGGAAAAAACGGATCAAAACAAAAAGACTAGGATCATATAACTGTTTTTATCAACTGATCTGTAAATCAACGTATTCTGTTTTATATATTTATGTTGGCTGTGCCTCACTTACTGGTTTAGTCAAAGAAATTGGTGAGCTACTCACCCTAAGCTTAACATGTGTACGCCTCCGTAGCCATTTTTCTCTGGGACTGGAAGGGGAAAAGGATTTGCAATCTGAGCTGTTTGCCTCCTGAGTCTTCACACAGTCACAATGCATTACCTGTCAATTACACAAACATATACGGGCAACCAATGATCAAGGCATTCTCCATTTTTATATATTTAATATTATGTCTAAGATATTATATCTATCTATCTATCTATCTATACATTTTAATATATTTAATATATATAAATATCATAAATTAGCAAATAAATTTAGTAAAACAGTTAAACTATGGTGGATTTCTGTGATTCTTGACTAAGAAATAAAATGACAAGGTTAAAAATCTCTTTTCATCATTCATCAATTATTTAATTATTTCTAGATTCAGCCAAGTGTATCACCGGAAGACAAGGTGCAATGCAGTTTTATGCCATAAACAGGAACTCTTGCTTTACATATATTTAAGCATGAAGTGTGAAGCCATTAAAAAAAGCACGGTAATGGACAACTGGCAGTTTAACTTGCATAACAAGTACCTGCATACATACAGTACATATCAATTGCTGTTTTTTCATTCCTCTCAGATGTATGGCACTTATGCTAAGCTTTTTTTATGTGCTCTAAAAATAAACTTAATTGAATAAACTCAGTATTCTCAGACGTAGACAACTGTTTAAAACAATAAAGCAATGAGAGAAAAAAATATTTGACATCATTTGAAATATGAATGTTCTAGGCAAGGAAATATAGCGGTGAGAAGTGTAATATTTAACTAAATTAAATAGGCTCCAAGATGAAAAATAAAAGATTTATTAATCAAAATTCCAACAACATATTCAAACGGATATAGATTTTATAACCAATTTCATGAAACCTCACAAATTTTCAATATGCGCAATGACTGTGTCACAACACACATCAAGTCGGTAGTCCAGCTCCTGCCAAACACGCTGTAGCATATCTTGCGTAACATTCTCCAGCGCTCTAATGTTTCTCTGCTTGAGTTCCGCTAGGCTTGTAGGAAGAGGGGGGATAAGGACAAGTCCTTTCACATAGCCCCATAGGAAAAAATCACAAGGTGTCAAGTCAGGTGAACGTGGTGGTCATTTGAACAGCACATTGTCATTATCACTGGCACACCCGATCCAAAAGTCAAACATTAAACTTAGTTAGTTTTACACATCTCGTTAAAATCTGAGATCATTTGAGCAAGAACTGGCAAAACAATGTCAAATTCTTTGGGACACCCTGTATTTGTGCTATAAATCAAAGTAGAATACGTTTCTTAGATTTATTTATTACCTGTCTAAGCAGAAAGGCCACCACATCAGTAGATTCCCAGTAGGAGGCATGGAACAGGTGAGGTAACGCCACAGTGGGGAACGCAGTCAATACGTCCGGACAATAAAGTGCATAGTCTAGCCTTTTAGAGCCCCACCAGCTACTGGAGACTGAAACACAAATACAGACACACACATGTATAATGAAGTATTAACATTACATGTAAATGTATTTCATCTGTTGCTTAACCTTGAAAGTGTGACAAATAGGATAGCAGTTCTGAGTGGGTGTGGATGTATTTTGCTTGGATGTGGATGAATGCTCACTGTTGGCAGTGATGCAGCTTAGCTTGCTCTCCCAGCAGCCGGATGCTTGACTGTCTGTGCTGGTCAGACTTGCCCTGCGGCCTCTGCCAACCACCTGCTTTAATGTTTTCTCTTCGTCATTTACCCTCTGAGAGAATGGGAGTACGGTTTCTTCATCCAGAAACACATCGGGGTGGCCATGGATGTCATCGGCTAAAAGGGAAAGGATGTGAAAAGACAACAGGGCAAAAAGTGATTTAGTTCAAATGAAGCAGTATTTCAGAACTTAATATACAATTTAATGCTTTGCTACTTACTCACAGAGACTGGCAAATCTTTCCAAAAGGCTTAAATATCTAATAATTTTCTAGCAGTTGTCAGCGTCAGAGTAGGGTTCTTTCTAATTTTATTTGTAGATAGGATGTTTTGCATTGAGACACACTGATGCTTCAAGAAAAAAAAAAACGGAAAAAAAAAAAAACGACAAACCGGCAACAACTCAACCAGTTTCTGTAAATGGAAACCATGACCTTATTTAATTGGCCTGATTTTCTGAGTATCCACTTGCCCTACTTGTACTGTACTTGTGTGTGTGTGTTGAGAACAAGTGATTTTGAAGCCTTTAACAGCTTTTCTATTGTAAGCACTTGGATTTTATGCCTCGCTGGACTTTCTAAATGAATTTGTCGCTTTACCTGCCTGTCTCCACCAGACAGCCTGTTATTCATCACAAAACCAAACAACCAACTATTACAACAGCCGCCGCTTCTCCTTTGCAAGCCGAGTGAGACAAAGTTTGTGTAAAATATGTATAAAATCTAAGCAGGACCACTGTACACATTCCCATAGATTTGCATAGTTTTCCAGTTTGGGTGCATAGTCTGTTTTGCTGCATTTGTGTTGGTTTAAAGTTACCAGGCCTGCATCTATCCAATCCATGGTACACACACTGCAATACCTAACCTATACATTAGCTTGAGACACTCAGCTTTCAAATTCAGCCATTGTTCTGATTTTCAAAGCTCTCGCTTGCAGCTCACATTTGTATTCTGGATATACATGCTAATTAACTGTGTGCTTGCTGCAAACTCTAAAAATATTTCTAGTACATAGAAGCCATTGCTCTCTGACCGGTTTGATTGATCTTACTGTGTTTTGACTTTGGACTATATATCAATAATTAGTCTCTGAATTACCCGTTGTAATAGGCATAGGTGTGCTTTCTACAGTAATTAAAGTAGATATTACTGTCCATATATTCCTCTTAAAGAAAGTAGATCCGGTATCAAAGGAACTACAGGCTGAACCACTTTTCCCAATGAATATAGAAAACAGCAAAGCTAGTTTAGTCACTGAGGTCACCAACCCTGCTGACATACTATATTTTTCTGTTGCTGACTGCAAAATCAACTGGGACCTTCTGTCTACTGCATGGGGACCTGCTAAGAAAAGTAATGTTTTTGGATATTTTTTCTATTTTTGTCTTTGTGTATTTTTTTCACAATTTTCCTTGCCTCTACAGATTTAGTATTTTTTACGTTTAAGGACGGGATTCAATTCAATTCAATTCAATTTTATTTGTATAGCGCTTTTAACAATTGTCATTGTCGCAAAGCAGCTTTACACA
>JAQMYJ010000003.1:15088798-15101071 GCA_030014305.1 Clarias laeviceps | reverse complement strand
TATATATATATAATTCTTTTGAGAACGATTAAACTGGGACTGGTTCTGTGAATCAATATGTTTCTCTCCTGATGTATTACTTCTATTACTGTGTATGTGTGAAGAGGCTTGTCTAATCACTCCCGCATTCCCTCTATACTTCATTTTCATTTTCAGAAACACAGATGGTGCTTTGAGTCCCTGTCTGTGTTCCCAGCATGCAGCCCACCCTGCAGAGAGCATGACCTAAGCTGTGTGACTCTATGTCCACAATTGCTCCTGTCATGTTTACATGAGGTGTCCTGGCACGACTAAAGCCATTATCATAACAAGGCCAGGAAACAAAATTATACTATTAATTATATTATATTACTCCATATACATCAGCAGCAGGTTGCATTTAACAGCTACATTGTAGCTTTTGTAGCCCTACAAGGATTCACTTACTTGCAGAGTAGTATCAGCAATTAACATAAAATCCAAGCAGCTGGTAGTGCTGTTACCGTGGCACCCCAGTACTGGTTAGGAAGAAATTTTGATAATTGGGTAGGGGAGATAAGAAGTGACGCTGACTTCAGCTTGATTCTATTAATATGACAAGCCAGCTTAAATTACATTTATTCTTAAAAGCTTCTGAAACCTATTTTTTAATGAATTATCAAAAATAATAATAAAAAAAAATGTGTTGTTTTTTGCTGAAGGATCTCATAACCTTATGGCTATACCTTTTCAACCCATAAAATAAACAGAATTGTGGAGCTCTAGCATGGACACACGCGTTAATGAGGTAGCCATGCTATTCAGTTTGCTATTCAGTTTGTCTATCTCTCCCAGTCTCACAATCAGTTTCTTGTGACTATCTTCTTGTGAAGATATGAATGCTTTGCTTCCTTTGCTTTTAAAGTGGAAAAAGGCTTCAAAGCTTATCACAGAAAGCAGTCTACCAGATATTAAAATGCTTAAATAAAAAGATCTTTAATAAGTTACATGTTTTCATGATCAAAAATTGTACTGAAGAGAACCTACATTAAAGTGAGAGATGATATACAGTGGAGAAAATACTTATTTGATCCCATGCAGTTTTTGTAAGTTTTGTAAGTCCCACAACTTTCCAGGTTACACTGGAATTCAAAAATATATAATCAAAATGATAAAGAATTAGAGATGTTTTAGATAATTTTAGATGTGTAAAGATGATTTCAGAATAATTAATAGAGATATATAAAATAGCAAGCATCCATACAAGTGTGAAGAAATATGACCAAGAAAGGTGTGCTTTAAAACTTGTGAAGCTTTTGATAAAATATGTTTAACAGCTGAAAATCTGCAAAAAGAAATTCCTTCGTTTTCAAGAACTTGAAGTTCATGGCCAGTATACAAAAGATATGCTCATGCTCTGTAAACCATGAATAAAGCATATCAGCTTAGTACTGTACGTTTAGGGGAAAACGGCAGAGCAGTAGTAACTCGAAATAAAAAATTTAATTAATTAAATACAGAAAAGTGAAAGACCTAATATATCTATTGCTTCTTTGCTGATAATAAATTCCATGAAGTATACTGTATGAGTTTGATTGTTAGCTAACAGGTAACTTTTTTCTTTTTGAATTGCATCCATCCTTAACATTCCCCATCTGTCATGTATTCTAATTACATCTGTGTCATTAAGATGATAAACTAGGAGGCATGATGTAAAGTTTGTTTATGTTTTTGGGGAATTTATGCAAGAGAAGTAAATACTTGGTTGGAAAAACGACACATGCCTGTGACTGATTTAATTTGGTAGAATGCTTCCTTTGATAAATTAAGAAACGGATACATAACACCATCCATTGTCGCCACTTTAACAAGGTCACCAGTCCATTGCCCTCTCTCTCTACATCCATTCCTGCCCTCAGGGTAAGAATATATATATATACTGTATATATCGAATATCTAAACTATGTTTATATTTAAACCATTATTGATTATTCTTTAACTGCAGTGCTATATTGCATACGTTTTACTTACAATAATATTAAATAGTATGGATGGGACCAACATTAAAATGGAAGTCAATAGAACATTCATTAGCTTTATTACTTTATGTTTTATTGATTATATATTGTTGTTTGTCTATAATTGTTTTACATTGTTGTGCTTTTGCACAGTTTATTACTTTTATATTTAGTGCCATTGTACACTATTGTACAGCACTTTAGACAATGGTGTTGTATTTAAATGTGTTTTACAAATAAATTTGACATTGGCATATACTGTACTGTATATATAGTTTAAACCCATGACCTTCACGTCAATGCATATTTATTTTTCTTCCTCCCTTCATTTTAAAAGTGACTGATGCCAAAAAAATCAGAATTAAGAGAAAAATGCACAAACCTACAGCAGAGAAAATGAACATGTACCAATACCAATCAAATGGTACTGTCCTGATCATAAGATTGTGAGTTTAAATCCTGGTATCACCAAGCTGCCACTGCTGGGGCCTTCAGCAAGCCCATTAATCATCTGCTCAGTTTAATCTGCCAAGTTAACAAATGTAAATGTACAGTACCAGTGTGGTTTCATGACACTAAATAATGAATCGGCATATTGCTGCTGAAACAGTACTGGGATAAAAATGACTTTCAAAGACAGTTGCTTAGAATATTATAGATTGAACCTGCTTTATTAAATGATTGGTGGGTAATGTCAGGGGAAACTGGCTGGAGCTTAGATAAGTAGTGAATGAATGGTCTCATAGACACTGTGTATTGTGTATTGTACAACCAGTCATAAACTACAGTTATTTGCACTACCATGCAATCTCACTTCAGGTACAGTACCATTTAAAGGTTTTGACACACCTTCTATTTATTTTGATTATGATTTATTTCCTACATTCTATAACAATACTGGATTTTTTCAAACCCATAACATAACACATATGGCATTAGGTAATTACTGTAAGTAACAACAACAGTCAGTTGTTATTTGACATAAAGGTCCGCTGTTCTCAAATTGTTCTTGCAAGTTCTTGCTTCTTTAATAGATCTTGCTATTGCCAAGTGCATTTGCAAAACCCATGAAGTACCAAAATGAAAACGAGATTATTTAATATTTTGGATGCCTTCAGTATGGTTATACATGTAGAAAGAAATAACATTCAGGAAAGACCATGGAAAGAGAAGGTGTGTCCAAAGTTTAGACTGGTACTATATACACTATAAGTATATACACATATGTACACTTTTGCTCAAAAGTTTGGGGTCACTTGCAACTTTCTTTGTTTTCCAAAGAAAACACATTTCTATGCAATTCACAAACAGAAAGTTAGCTGGAATTCTGTCTGTAATGGAGTGGCCAGCAGAGTCTCTGGATCTGAACCCTATTGAGCTGTTGTGGGAGAAGTTTGGCGTATGGTACTGTATGGATGAAGACTCCATCAAGCCAATCCATCTTGTGAGAGATACTCCAGGAAGCATGGGGTGAAATCTCATCAGATTAATTTTAAAAAGTGACAGCTATACTCTGACAATGTCATCATGTCTTGTTTTTTGCTATATGTTCCCTATACTGTATGTATATTTAGATAGATAGATAGATAGATAGATAGATAGATAGATAGATAGATACTGTAGATAGATAGATACAATACTGTTAGTGCATATATATTGCAATTTTAAACCCTGTTTCACATATACTTTGACATATGAAAATGGCTATTTAGATTGCCTAGGATCAAGGATTTTATAACAAGCAACAAAATGCCAGCATATAAAAAAGGTACATGCCCTCATGATTTTCCATTGATATATCATTTTGCGTCTCACACTAAAGCATCGTACAATCCCAACCCTAAATATATTATACAAATAAGATCTGTCCACAATAAAACATGTAATTGTACCTAATTAATTCAACTTGATAAATTATGTTATAATTGACTCACATGAAAACTTACTTTATGATGTCTCATCAGTCTCATTACTTACTTAGAAACCAGGGAAAAGGCATCTGCACAAACAGCAGGACAGGGCACTAGCTTAATTATTATATGGTGTGTGGTCGCCTCAAAATGCACCCGTGCAACTTTCTCCAATACTGAGGACAGAGTGGCCACATCTGCAGCCTTCACCCCCAGGTCACAACTTGCTGGGTCTAGAATATTACCCCCATGCACCACCAATATTAGCACCTTAGCCTTACACTTTGTCTGAAAGAAATGGGAAAACAATGGGTAAGCCTTTATTAACAAAAGCAAGAAATGAAATGGTGTTTGAAAAGAGCAGAAAATATAATCCAACTAAAGTGTAAAGGCATATAACAGTAGTAATAAAGTATAATAATAATATAATATTAATAAAGACAGAGCGTCAATGGAGTAAATTCTCAGGTTAAACTGAATGATCTTACCCTTCTGTCCTCTAGGCCTTCAATGTCACACTGAGGGAGACACCTTGGTTTACCAATTTGGCACAGGCTGTCTGAATGACATGAGAGAGAAAAATAAATAAATTAATATTTATATATATAATGGAACCTTAGACTGCGAATAAATGCAAGCGTTTTGCAAGACAAGCTAAATTTTTTAATTTAACTTGATAAACAAGCGAGGTCTTGACATACGAGTAGTATACATGCATCTGCTGAGCATCACGTGATCACAATTGAGCCAGTGGTTCTTTTCTCTAGCGCAGTCTCAGTGCACATGTGTCACGCGTATAGTAAACATCTGTGCATGCGTGTACTGTTTATTATAACATTGTGACCATGTGTGTGTCTGTGTGTATGTGTGTGCGTGTGTGTGTGTGTGTGTGTGTGCGCATAAAGCAAAAGCAAGTGTCATTAGATAGGTTACTTGTTAAAGATCCAGTTTCCAGAGTCTCTCTCTCTCAGAGAGCAGTGATTCTGTTAGTGAGTGTGTATGCGCGAGTGTCATTAGAGAGGTTCCTTGTTAAAGAAGTTTACAGACAGACACATACACACGGAAACACTGCCGTGTCGGGATTCCTTTAACTTAAAGTGCATGTTAATTTGTTTTATTTTTACTTATATTTTGTATTAATTATTTTTATTTATTAAATTTCTTATGGGGAAAGTCATTTTGATATACAAGTGCTTTATATACCAGCATGCTTCCGAAAGAAATTATGCTTGCAAGTTGGGGTACCAATCAATTGGTACACACACACACACACAATGTGGAAAGTGCTTTAAGCCACTTAGCCAACACCGCAGGTCTGTGGGAAGAAACTGCCGTAAATGGAGGAAACCCACCAACCATAGATGGACGGATGGATGAATAGATAGATAGACAGATATATAGATAGATAGATACATACATACATACATACATACATACTCATTAGAGACAGCTAAGACTGAGAAAAGTAATTTTATGGAATTGAGCAGTGATTCTACAATATGAGAAAGGAGACTTCAAGGAGACCCAGTGAAAGTTAATTCCAATGCTTTGACACTTCAATACTGTAACACCTGCCACCCATGAAATTCTAAACCTATGGATCACAAATGAATTGGACTAGAGCATGTGAGAAACAGCATGTGTGGGTGCATGACCCAAATAGAGTGAAATCTAATGGTATGGTATATATGCACACTACAGCAGCTGAATTTTGAAAATTAAACAAAAATCAGTCCATGGTTCCAAGTATTTTCTAATAATATCCACATGAATGTAAAGGCACAGGTATAAAAGCTTAGACATTAAAACTTTGGCACTTATTAAAGCGAGTGAGGGAGAACAAGCAGGTTTTTCTTTATTGTGCTTTAAGTGCCAGTCAAAGCTAGTATACCTCAACCTCTCCTCCTATATCTGTTTCACTATTGGTTATTTATTCTGACCCTGGTTGATTCCATTGCTGTTTCTAATGCTGACTGCTAACGTCTGACTGTTACATTGATTCTTTTACAATGCCAAACCTGGATGTCATTTTCATACTAAAAGGTATCACCTGAAAAGGAAGTCACATCAAGGTCAAACCAAGTAGCTTAATTGACATTTCAGCCATATACACCTGGTACTGTACACAATGAAACAAAACAACAATCCTTTATGTAGAACCATGGTCCTCCAGGACCATAAAACAGCACATCTTTTTTTCAGGAAAAGTGAAAAAAATGTTTAGGGTTATTAGCAATATAGTGTATAATAATAAGTGGGCATTAGTGACTCAGTGGTATGTTTCTCACCTGCCATGTGAGGTCTGGATTCACAACCCCCAATGCCCAAACTGCAGCTACTGGAAGCACGTATGAAATAAGAGGGTTGTGCCAGGAAGCGTATGTGACCTCTCATTGGGAGCAGCCTAAAGACCATCAACAACAGCAACCTAACGTAAGTCATAGAAAGGAGCCCATATGCAGAGCTCCAAATTTCCAAAGTTCCAAAGTTCCAAAATAACCTCCCTTCATTTCTGTGAAAGTCAGTTAGAAAGTGCTGCACAGGCAAAACACTGATCTGCTCCTGCAGACTACCAATCTGAGCAGACTACTGTGTTTGCAAATGTTGCAAATTCCAGTTTTTGCATATTCATGTGAATAAGCATTTATTATGAGTCATTCTGCAGTTCAATACACCTGCAGGACTAATGTAATTACATAGCGCATCTAATTTAGAAACAGCACAAAGTGTTTCGTGCAAACAAACAGAAAAAATATACATTAATCCATCCATGCTGTCAAACAAGGCAGGCTGCAACTATTATACTGATGTCATGACAACCCAAGGCTGACTGATAATATGAAAGCCAGACAGACATTGTAACTGCCCTTTAAATAGGACATACTTTTCTTTCCAAATCGATGGCTCTCTGAGGAGTGATTGTGCTGAATGAAAGCCTCAAGCTCAAAAAAGCAGCTTTGCCTGCTGTGGAGGGTCTCGATTGCAAGCAGCACAGCTGCACACTTCCATTCATGACCCTAGCAGTGGAGCTGTTAAGATCTTAACACTCCATACAATAAGCAAATGTCAGTCAGCCCAACTTAGAAGCTCTTAAGGATGTCAAATTCCATATGTCAAGCTGCTTTTCTTTCTTAATAAACTGCATGTGTGTAGGTGAATTTCCCCAGTGTCTGATAAATAAAATTTATCTTATCTTATCTTCACTTATTTTATCTTGTCGTCTTGTCTTGTCTTGACATATCTTAGTCATTTCGACTGATCTGTAAATCCAATAAAAATCTTTTGCTGTGGGTCCGCTTTTCTGTACATAACAAGCTAACAAGCAGTGTCTCAAATCCCATATTTAGGTCCCACAAACCACCAGCAACCAGAATAAATAAAGGAAAAAAAGTCAACTGAGAGGGCAAGATAAATAAAGGGAATAGATGTACTGTAGGTTTATTTGAAGTATTCGGACATACTTATGACGTAAGAGTCTAATCATAATAATAATCATAATAATAATAATAATAAAAACACAAATTACACTAAAATAACAATAAAAAGGCTACTTTATTAGTTTTATGCAGTTGGTCTGTAATTAAACATGACATAGAGAACAAATGAGCAAGCAAGTTGATTTCCTCATTTGTGAGATGAGATGAAACCATATTGACATTTAATTCAAGTCAATACAGTTTGATTTTCTCACCAGTCTTAAGTAAAGTATTAAACATAAAAGAGAATTACCATCATACAGAAATCATACTGTACCTGCCGCGCCCCCCACACAGAGTGTCTTATCCCAATCAATTTAAATAAATCTTCATAATCTCCATACAATTACAGTCTTAACATTTTCAGTGGAGTCCTTTGAAGGAATTGGCTTCATATATTATGTTACTTTTAAATAAATACTGCATATTAAAGATTGAGGCCTCAGTATTCATTCTAACCATTTTTAATGATCTGGATCTGATTCAGTGGAGTAATTTGGGTGAATTGACCTTCAGTAACTATACTGAAAAATGGTTCATTCATGCAAGAAGAAAGTGCCAAATTAAAATTTTCATCTGTCCAGGTTAGACTCTCATCACTGGTGCACTATTGCCACAAGCACACATCTTTGCACAACTGCATGGTTTAGCATGTTTTACAGATAGCTTTTCTTTTAAAATACACATTAAAATGCACTTTGACAAATCACCAGCTATGGATATGTTATTATTTTTTTTATTTCCTTTTGCCAAATATTTAAATAACTATAAATGCCTTTTGAAATTATGGGTTTTCTAGTTTTTCTCTTAGGGGGATAGAAAACAAAATGATTTGGAGGCAAGTTTTGAAATGTGTTCCTGTTTTGTTTTGTTTTTGGTAAAATGCATGTAATATGATCACCTGTATAATCATTTTATGCATGAGTAAATGATGCATGCTATTTTAGCAGTAATTTATTCAAGAATAGGAATGAGTTGTTAAGTTAACCTTAAGTCAACTTTTCTGAACTGTTTTTTTTTTTTTTTAAGAACAGTATTGTCATTGTCACAGTAAAGTGCATTTGTAAAACCAAGCACCATGATGAAACTGGCTCTCATGAAGTCCATCACAGGAAAGCAAGAGCAAAACTTACATTGGCTGCAGGGGAGGTTAATTTAGAATTACCAGCCTCACACATTTCAATATCAATTTAGAGTTTGAAGGAGATTTTTGTATTTTTAAGATGCCATCAGCATTGTTTTACAATGTAAAAAGAAAAACATTAGAAGGTATGTCTAAATTGGAAGTGTACATGGCAAACAATTAAATTTTCATCATTACAACTTTTGCCTCAAATATAAAAGCTTGTCAAATTAAAATGTAAAGAACAAATGGGTGCCAATTTCACTGGAAGCACCTTTAATGGGAATGTACAAATAAATGTGAACTAGCTAGCCAGCTAGCTAATGGGCTATAAAGTGAGTGTAAATTCTTCTAGGTTTTTTTCAGCTAGCAAAGCAAAAATAAACAAAATACTGAACTATATAATTCCTAAAATGTCAGTTACTTAACACATATTTATGTATGTTTTTAAAACAAGACAATGCCACTATATAATATACAATGTTTGTATAACACTAATATCATAAGCATGCAGTCATACATTAGCATAGCCAGTATACGGATATTGAGTATAACCACATTCTGTCTTGTGCTTGCGTAATTTTACATGGTTACCTACTGCCCTAATGACAAGGAATTTTGTTTATGCAAATGAAACAAGTGCATTCAAGGTGGAATTTACGAATATTTTTACTGCAAAAACCTGAACACAACCATGTAGCACAACCAAAGAAACACAGACTGAAAGAAACAGACATAAAGCCATGCTGAAATATAAGAACAAAGGTGCAGAATACAGGTACAGACACACATGCAAAACATGCCAGAAGCATATGCATTATTTGTGCTTTATTCCAGAGGGAAAAAGAGAGAGAGTGAGAAAGGGAGTGATTGATGGCAATCCTTGGGTGTGTGTGCTTTGAGCAGACAAGCCTTAACAGTCTTGCTGCAGGGTTGATGACTTCAGGCGTGGGATCATCTGGTTGCCAGTAGTGCGTGACTAGCACAGCTTTTGTTTGTGTGAATGCCACCTTTCCATTATCATTGTATATAAATGTGATTACTTACCCTTTTCCATAAAACAGAAAACTATGCAAAACGTTTAATTCTACTTACTATGTCCACATCAACAAACAAGGCTTATAATTTTCCCTTCCTTCAGACATATAAAGGATGTTGTTTAGATTCTAGTTATCTAGGTCCATTTGCTTTCCATTACATCACAGTGTACCCCAGGAGCAGGGAAAATGCCCTAATACAGCATAAAAGCTTCCTTTCTCACAAATATACAGTATACATGACCAAATTCAATAAGATAGAGAGGTGGAAAAAGCAGTCTTCCTGTGCTGTCATGCTCAGTCTCCCACTTGTCTGTCTGAGTCACTCTATTTTTGTCTCATTTCCTTTGGCAACATTATGCATTAAAATGGTGAAAGAGGCAAAAGAAATAAGAAAAAAAGCAATTAAATGAGAATTAGCATGTCAAGGAGATCATGTCGGCTGCTTATGAGGAAAGAGACTTAGTGGGAGATGGTGAATGGTGTAGGGGAGAATACAAATGAGCTCTGTGTGTGTGTATATGTGTGTGTGTGTGTGTACAACCAGCAGGGCCAAAAGCCAGTCAGTTGCAGCCTTTAGATTATGGCCAGAGCAGATAAAATCTGTGATAAGCTCTGGAAACAGAGGGAGGGCCAATTGCTTTCTAAAAAGCCTTCTGGGATAATTAGCTTTCTAATGTAGTGCATTTCTCCTCAGCCTGCATTCTAATCAAGAACTTAAAAAAAATAATAATAATAAAATATTATTGTGATACTGAGTTGAAAATGTTAAGCTTTAAAGCAGTAGAAAAATGTCCGATATGTTTAATTCAAGGTGCACATCAGTTTTAAACCCTGCAGCCTATGTTCTTGCTATTTTAACAATTCTGGATTATTTTGGCTCTTTCTCTATATGCTACCCAATCAACAATAGTGCTTTAAAACCTAGCTAAATACTTATTTGATTCTTTGAACAAAAGCATTACCTCTTTTCTTTGGGGTGAAAATATCTTTAAATATACTACTGGGCTGCACATATCCAAAAATAATGTTTTTTGAATGAACTCATGTGGACTATTACACATTGGCAAATTAGAGTCACTGTCTTGTAGGTCATCCTCTATATCTTCTCCACTTTACTCTTCCTTTCCAATTAAACCTCCGGCATCGCATAAAAATAATTTACTTCTAGATTCAGCATTTTTCATTATGGCATGACAAAGGCATTAAACATCTTTACCCCTAATTTTGCTAGTCTTTCTTGGAGTATGAGCTGCCAGCTCATTTCTTTCATTACCTACAAGTCTACAACCTTGTATCCATGTGTTGTCCCAATTTTTCTAATACACCTCCCAAGCGCCCTGGGAAATCCTAGTCACATTTAATTCAGCTCAGGGTAATTTCAGGGATATATCATTATTCTTTCACTTAAACTTAAGTAATTAAAAAATCATCCAAAAGAAACCAGAAATGATTGAGAAACGTATTTGGTATTGCAGTTAAGCAAGGAATAGTAGGAGAAATCCTACACATACAGGATGCACTCCAAAGTTTCCTGTACCCACCTCAGTCTTTCTCAGGATTTGCACATTTTGCCAAAACATGGCTTGCTTGATGTTGAGGATAGATGTGGCAAGTGTCATTCCACTTCCTGTCATTTAAGTTACATTTTCTTTTTGTACCCAAATTTGCAGGGGTTCTGGAGAGGGTTTTTTCAGTAGCAATACAGTATTTGGTTTTCCAGATGCTTCAATTCCGATGGGTGCTACACATAATGATTCTATAGCTTTCTCATCTTTGTTAACCAGAGGTTCCATACTTTTTCATTTGGAGGCAATTAAGTCTCCCTTCATTTCTCAATGGATTAAAAACATTACATTTTCTGGAGAAAATTAGACATATACTAAGAGGTTCTAGTGAGACTTTTTTAAATAAATATTTCAACTGGTTATCTCTTATGTTTTACAAATTCACAGGTAATTCAATAGATTGCATGTTTGAACTGGATCATGCTTTGAAAATGTACAGTATGTTATATGTTTGACACACATGGATCTGTCGTGTGGGTGTTTGTGCATGATTGGTTGGGTGCTGGGTGGGAAAGGGGGGGGGATATGTCTTTTTCTGGTTTTTCTGTTGTTGTATATTGGAAAAATATATAAATTTCACAGGTTTAAAAAATTTTGGCATAAAGCTGTCGTTGCCCATAAAAGTTTTATTATGTTATGCACAGTACATACCGTAATATACAGTACCATAGAATTGCTGTGGTACTTCAGACATACTGTAGGCACCCTGGGTAGGTACTATGGCACTTTAGCGGGTACCATGGTAGTACTATAGTGTGTAATACAATACTTTCATGAACACCATGGTACCTATGGCTACTACAGTCTACCAACATTCTTGACTTACACGCGTTCTCTGTCTAGCAAAAACCTGGATCAATATAACAGAGGTTAACATTAGGTGACAGTGAAAACATGATCAAAGGAAGAAGAGAGAGAGAGAGAGAGAGAGAGATCTTGCATTGTGAAATGTGAAAATGTAGCAGACCATGCAAGTAAAGGAAATAAAAAGGTGGAAAAAGAGAATAACATAGAGCCCACAAACCATTCAAGAAAGGGAACCCAGAGTGAGAGCTTTCTATTGTCGTACAAAGGATAAAAGCAAGGCCTTCTATAATAAAAGATAAGAGACAAAAAAGGAAGGAAGATGGGGTTTCTCTCTTTAATGTTCAGTAGGAGGCAGGCTGCCAAGGCCTACTAATGC
>JAQMYJ010000003.1:15076769-15088698 GCA_030014305.1 Clarias laeviceps | reverse complement strand
ATGCAGTTAGCTAAAAGTCTTACTGCGCATAATATTAAACAAGACAAAAATTTGTGTTACGAGTATAAAATATTAACAGCACAAAATTAAAAAACCTTAAGGTGAAAAGGAATGACCCCTTTGAGACTGGAAGCTACAAGAAGCTACAGCTAGAGATGTAATTTTCCCACTGCAGGGTTTCTCACAGTAATTTGGGATTTTAGTTGATGATTCGTGCAAACAGTCATGAATACATAAATAACAAATGCTTCAGAGCAGAGTATGTCAACATGCAACAATGCATACTTCATTGGTTTCAGAAATACAACATTTCTAAACTAGAATTGTGAAAGTAAACAACTAAAAAAAGCAATAAGATACATCAGGACAGTCACAAAAACCTACATCTTTGATAATGTTATGACACAGCTATAGTAAACACCTTCCTTTTGTGCTTCCCAAACATTAGGGGGATACACTGAACCATTAAGTTCGAATACAATATGTATGGAATAAAATACAAAATACAATGAGGCATGTTGTAAGGGAAAATAATCGATGCCACAATGATTTAAGTCAGAGCAGAGTTAGGTCCAACACCAACAGAGTAGATTATCTTAAAAGCACAGCCAAAGTTTTATCGCTCTCAGACAATAACAATTTGCAATTGTTTTTAAATTTATAATTAAGACATAATTTTTTCATTGAGTGTTCTGGTAAGGGAACGTTCATGATACTGTAACGACGTGGGTCTTACAAGGGGCAGAACCGCATGAAAATACTCTGCACTTTTCAGAACAGGCACATCCGCAGGCTGATACCCTGCAGAGATCTGAACAGGCAGAGGTGCATTCATCTAGACACTGCTGCTGCAGAGGCAATCAGCGTGAACGCTCCACATGTCAACGGCAGCGTGTCTATTTAAGGGTTCTGATACCGGCACACTTTTTGCAATCATTAGGTAGCACCGGTAAAGGGATCAGGGCCTAGACAAAGACACAAGCCCGACAAATGCAAAAGACCCAGCCTCAGTCTTCCTTAGATGCTGGCAAGTAGAAAGAGAGCGACACACCACCTGTCAAGTGTGTGTTCTCAGTTTAAAGTGTTAAAAGCACATAGTTATATATAAATCCTCGGTAAGAATGAGGATTCACCTCATCTCAGAACACGCCACCCTGGGTGCCTTCGTTGATGCACTTAGGGCTACATTCCATCTGCCACATGGGGCTAACAGTGTAGTGTTGCCCTCCTTTCTATTCCACAAGGGGAACGTTTGGTAGCTGACTACAAAGTCAAGTTTTGCACCTGGGCCGCCAATTCAGGGAGGAATTACACGTCCCTTATGGCCGCGTATGTTCAAGGGCTCTCAGAGCAGCTAAAGGATGAGCTAGCCATACGTGATCCTCCACAGGATTTGGAGGATAACCCCCTTCATGAGTGTCAGGCCGGATGCTTCGGCAGCTCCAGGCAGGAAACATATCCTCCACTCCACAAACACCGCTCCGAGCGCATAGATAATCTTTCCCCCCTGCTATAGGTGCAAAGCCTCACCTCTGTCCAAACTGGGCTTCACAACCTGCCCCTGATTTAGAGCCTAAATTATAGCTTGAGCTGGAGGAGATGGAAGATGCCATGCAGCTAGGCATCACCAGGCTTCCCACAGGGCCCCCAAAGGGCATGTAACGCTCAGGGCATGGCAAGCCACAGACAGGGTCACCCCAGGAGGGGGAGCGGGGGTCAGTTTTGACCCAAAAGTCAAGACTCCATCATGCAAGACTCTTCCTACCAGCTACACTCTTAGTGGCCGGGATCTGGAGACACCAATTGGAGGCGCTAATCAATTTGGGGAACACAGGAAATTTCATTGATGGAAGGCTAGCCCAGACATTCCAGTTAATCTGCTCCTTTCTGCCATCCCATTGGTCTCCCTGGCTGGCCAGCCAATTAAGTCGGGGTGCGTGACACAAGCCGAGCAGGTGAGGTGAGGCGCACAAAGCACAGCTGGGAGCATTCGTGAATGCGAGGCAGGCAGCTTCCTTCTTGGCAAAACTATGTCAGAGTTTGAGGAATCTGCAGTCTGCATGAAAGTTTAGGTTTGGAAATGCTTTACTCATTAGTCAAGAATGGCCTTTTTATAGGCCGCTGGCAATGGTAGAATGGCAAGCAATGACTGCATTCCAGCCCAAGCCCCATCCCTTTTCCACACACAGGGGCTGCTGGTAAGACTGTGTGTGTGTGTGTGTGTGTGTGTGTGTGTGTGTGTGTGTGTGTGGTTTGAGCAAAAAGATTCTACTAATGTGCACACACTGGCTATAAGCCTGCCTTAACAGCACCCCCCTCAGCTTCAAGCTCACACCTACCGGCGAGAACAAGACATGTCATCTTGACAATCCATCTGCGTTTCCATGTTGAAAACTTCTGTGAACAACAGAAAGCAAAAAATCCTGTTTTGAGAGAAAACAGTGTGTAATTTGGTGATTGCTATTTTTAGCTCTTGCCAACCATTGTAGAGGACCATAATCTGTGAGAAACCTAAAGTGCTGCTCTTCTATATAATAACTAAGCTCATCTATTGGCCTCTTACTGCCAATGGCCCTGGTCTGTCATGAACGCAGTTTTCTCCTGCCAGTAGCCCTTGATAAGATTTGGTGTGGAGATGAACCGGGTCTTACCCAGTTGGTTCAGAATATTATCTACACATGGAAGCAGGTAAGCATCAATGGTTGAGATTCCATTCAGTTGCTGGAAGTAATTACAAAGACTAAATGTGCTGTCCAGTTTGGGCACTGTTACGATGGGGCTTGACCAGGATCTTGTCGACTCCTCTATGATGCCATGTCGGAGTATCCTTTCAACTTCTGCATGACAGCAGAATTCCATGGCATACCAAATGTGCAAGCGCCGGTTTGGTGGAGAACATATAATTTAACTGCTCCACTAGCTCACTCAGCTACTGATTCTGATTGGGAGACAGTTCCTCTCCTCTTGGGATTAGCTCGCAGCCAAGCTCGACAGACGAACTGAGCTGAGATGCTTTGTATGGGTTCAATGCATTGCTTTACATGATACAGCTCAGTGCTTTTGCGCTTACCTGGTTGTTGCAGTTTGAGCTCAGTCACTGACCTTTTTTCACAGCAGTGAATGGTCCTTACCAACTGGCCAGGAAATTTACAAGTGGCGCTGGGGAGGAGCAGCAGTATACAATCACCAACCTGGAACTTACATGATTGTGCTGGCCAGTCATATTCACGTTTCTGGTCCGCCTGTGCTTTTTGCATTCTATTTAACGATAGGGAGAACTTTATTAATATTGTGCTTAATTTCTTTAATGTATTCAATAACTGACCAGAATGGTGAAGGTTGCTCCTCAAAGGCTTCTTTTTCCATGTCTAGTGGACCTTGGGGGTGTTGACCAAATAACAGCTTAAACGGCATGAAGGTCGGAGGAGGTATGTGACGTCTCTTGCATCGCAATCAGCCCAGTTCTTTGTGAAATGAGGAGATGAAATGGGGGGGGGGGGGGTGAGCTTCTCTGTCAGCCACCATTTTATTTGGCCCAGTGAAAGTATTGTGAGTGCACATTTCCGGGCACTCACCGTTTCATGCTTACTGCTTTACGTTTCTTTTTGGGAAGGAAGCAAAGCACAAAATCCATTGCCACTTTTTCTACCACTTCAAACAGCATGAGTAACTACTGTTTGGCTAGTGCCATCTGATCCATCTGAGGTCTAGGTGCAACATTTGGGTCGCAAGCACTAGAAACTCTAATGCACCTTGTGGTCTTGAGCAGATCATACTTGTCCACGTCCTCATCGGAAAGAGAAAAGAAGGCAAACTTTGCCTCACCTATGAGTGCCTCTCCACTCATGTTAAGGCCAGCCTTTTGAATGTACGAAGGAACTATGTTGTCATGCAGACCCTTTGAGAGCTGGTCCAACAGCACTAGGAGGTGTCCTAGACATTCCTCTCGTGACCTTTGTGGGATCGGTTCCGTTCCAAAAAACACAGGAACCACATTCCAGAAGCATGAACAGTCTTTATTTAGCACAATGTTCAGCAGTAAAGGTTAAATATGGTATATGCAGTCTTAGAGTCATTAAGCTCTGAAGCAGAACAGTGGTTTTAGTGGACATCCAGAGTAAGTGGCGTGGATCCATGGGGCATAACTCAGTGTAGGCAGAGTCCTCTGGGTTGCGATGAAGCATGTGAAGTGAGCCGCATAGAGCGGATGACATGAGGCAGGCAGAGACAGCGGAGCGCAGACATGTACACAAGGCAGGTAACTTCCTTCTAGGTGAAACCATTTCAGAGTTTACGGAGTCTCCAAAAACAGGACGCATGTAAGTTTAGACTTATTATTTAAATGGTATACTCAGCAGTCCAGCGTGGCATGGCCTGTTTATACTGTAGGTCACTCGCGACGGGAGAATGGTGAGCGATGATTGTGTTCCAACTCAGGTGTAAGCCCTACTACCCTTTCCACACACACAGGGGCTGCAGGTAGAGTGGTGTGTGTGCCACTGTGTGTGTGTGTGTGTGTGTGTGTGTGTGGTTTAAGCCGGAAGGTTTTACTAATGTGTGTGCACTGGCTGTCACAGCATGGTAATATAAACTTTGGAAACAATGTCACAGAAAATATATAATCAATTTAAGCGTTCAGCAGCACAGCTGTATCACACTATTCAGTTCACACAACATTTAACATTATTTGAATACTAAATTCAATATCCGCATGTCCCTACAGAACAGTTCAGGTCACATTTGGTGGAAAAAAGCTGTCATCTGATGTATCTACAATGATTTTTTATGATAACAGTGTTCCAGAACACATTCAGAGATCTTGATTAGCTTACTCCAAGCATCTTTGATGAGTGATGGGATTGACTGTCATCCGCCTATCTTTATCCTAAATTTATGCTTAAAAATCCAAGCCAAACATACATAATGAACTGCCCTATTTCCCAAAGACCAAAACACAGATATTATAAATGAATGGGGAGGACATTTAATAGTGCCCTTTAATCCTACAGAAATCACAAAAGGCCTTTCCAAGCAGGTTCTGATTAGACTAATTAATGAAGGCTTATAGTTGTATAAAAAACCTAACACTCAGTCAGCCTCTGAGCTGCAGCAACTGCCACATAATCAATATGAAAAATTATGTTGATTCATTTGATTGCTGCTATGTAATTGTTTTAATGAATTAGTAATGACAGCATACCAAATGCCTGCAGTAACAGAAAAAATGGAGGAAGTGATTCATAATGGATCTAAATCATGTGCCTAAGCTGATAATTAATTGCAAATGTGGTTAGGTAACTCCATCAAACCAATGTAGCACAAACTTTTGCTCAGCAGTGAGCAAAGACAATGGATGAGTACAAAAATATACTCTAGTCATGCAAAAATGTGTAGAACAGGACAATCCATAGTCGCAAATGTTGCTATCATATAAATATTGTGAGTTGCAAGTTTCCACGAGTTTGTATAACCACTGTTCACATCTATATCATTCATGAAAAAAGAAAGACAGTGTCTCATTAATTATTGCTATGTTGACCTCACATTTAACTCGACACAGCATTATTTAGGCAATGTAGAGTCACACACACACACACACCGCTAAATGAAATATTGAGGCACGTGAGGCATTTAGGATTGGTCAAACAACAAATTGGACAATAATGGAATACTGCATATCTCCACTAAAACAATATTACATTTTTGTTTTGACAAAGCAAATTTGCTTGAAACAAATGGGGAAAATATGTGCAGATTGCAGCCAAAGGTGTGTATTAAACAGAGCATTGAACCAGACAGGTGGAAATTGTGCAATCAAATTTTTTTTTTTATATATATATATTTTTGTCACAATAAAATACAGTACTGAGTTGTCAGTACTGAGCTTATACATATCTGCTTCAGAATCTACTGCACGTGTGCATGCATTCTAACATAAATACTTAGATTATAAAAGCTGCACTGTACAGTATGTTACATGATAGCACTATGGTGCCACAAAGGGATGTGCTTCAAAGCTCTAGGGTCCCCATTGTTCAATCCTGTGAATACAGTACAGTCAAAAGTTTGGACACACCTTCTAATACCATGTTTTTTGTTTTGAAATGTATCTCCTACATTCTAGAACAATACTGGAGATTTCAAAACTATGAAATACCACATATGGAATTATGGAATTAAGTAACAACACAACAACAGGGCTGAAATTCTTAGAAACAGCCTCCAATAATGAAAGTGGACTCCATATTAACTTAAACATACTGTATCTCCTTTTATACTGAACTTCCAGCCTACTAACACTCCTAGCAGTATGATGGCAAATAAATCCCGGCTATCCATTATCACCAACAGTAAATAAGGATGGATTTCCTGTTGAGTTTGGTTCCTCTCAAGGTTTCTTCATATTGTCATGTCAGGGGGGTTTTCTTGCCACCGTCACCCTCAGCTTGTTTATCAGGGACAATCTGATCATTTTAATTCATACACATTTTCTCACACATTACATAGCATGCAGGGTTACGGTTTTTATATGGAAGACATTGATCTACAGGGACAAAAAGGGAACATCCAGGATGTTTTTGAAAAGCTTTAAAAACTGCATTATTTGCATACTTAGCAATTAGGCTGACTGATATCAACCCTCTTCAAAATAACACCACCATTAAAGTAGAGCCAGCAAATTAACTGCTCAGAGGGAGTCTGAGAGAGAGAGAGAGAGAGAGAGAGAGAGAGAGAGAGATGATAAACAAATTCTGGACACCAATGGAATAGAAGTGACACAAACCTCGAGCATCAAAAAACTCCTCATCGGAACTATCCATAGATCCCTGGGAAATATGCTCCATATGCAAATCAAAACCAGTGTCCTTAGGTGAAGTCACTGCAGAGAGAGATGACAAAGGGAAAAAAGAAAACAGTGACAGTGAAATTAACAAGCATTGTATTTTTTTTAATTATTATTTCATTGTAATAACAATAAAAAAAATTAAAGCTGTCATTTATCATTTTTCATGCTAATTTTAATGTCCTTATGTAGGATCAGATTACCCCAAATGCCCATAATGTTCTAGCATATGTGGATCATTTTAATTAAATTGAATAAGTTGCAATCATGATAAATCTCGAACCACAATTTACATTCTTTTATGATAATTATGATCATTATGGATTAAAAATGCTTTACGTTATAGGAGAGCAGAACAAACATGTTCAGAGTGGAACCTGCTCATTGGCAACTTGTGGCACTTGTATGACTTTCGGCTCATTAAACAGATTAACATTTGAATTAAATTATGCTTCAAAAAAAGCTGCAAATGAATTCAGTAAGTATAAATCACTGCTTCTTTAAAGACAAAAAGGTGGAAATGCTTGAGTACAAATGGGTGAAGCTTGTCCATGACCCATGTGTCTATGGGTCATGAGCAATTCCGTCTTGGACTGTTTGCACGTACTTGCACACTTGGATTTTTTGCAGTCTTGTGTTTATAGTTTAGGCTAATTATGTGACATTTTGTGTAGTTCTGTAGTTTATAGTTCTGGGGGAGCATTGTTTAATTTCATTGTGTACTCTTGTATATGGTTAAAATGACAATAAAGGCATTTGGATTGATTTGATGTGCAAAAAACTTATATATTATTTATATGTTTGAAAACTGCATCTGAGACTTAAAAAATGTGTGCAAAGAATTTGCATGTCCTATATAACATGTAAGAAGAATTTGGTTTGTATTATACTGACTTTACTCACATCAAACCAGATAAAACATATGCAATATTTGAAAAATACAAATGACTTGTTTAAAATACATTTTCATGTTTATGAACTAAAGTTACCCCCTAGGCCATGTTCAGACCGCCAGACCAAATCTGATTTTTTGAATATCCACATTGGAATATGTTTTGAATCTGATTGCTTTCATGCAGTTTTAACATAAAAAAAATCACTGAATCCATATTTTTGCAAAAACAATTTGAACCATATCAAAGGGTGGTTTGAAATCAGAATCATATCGGATCCCTAAAGATGTGTCTCCTAAAGATGTTTCTCTGTCTGGATGCTCTACCCACTCAATTCAGAATTTAAAATGTCCATGACATCACTTGCAACACAACTCAGAAGTTTAAGCACAAACAATCACGTGGTATGGACATGGAACCATGGCTGAAAAATGTGCAAGTAGATGATGGAAGAAATGGAGCACGACTAGAAAGTGACATGACCTAAAGGTGACATTCTTAACTGTCTTGTTGTAATCTGTCTGTTGTAATAAACCACAAGCACTTGATGTCACACAACACACATGCTACAGAGTACAGTACCCACAGGACCTTTGTTTTGCCTGCAGCCTAAACAAAGTCTTCAAATCAAAGGTAACTAATATGACTAAGAAAGATTTTGCAGCACCTCCAGTTAACATTCACACACTATGGGCAATTTGGAAACGATAATAAGTCTAATCTGCATGTCTTTGGACTGTGGGAGGAAAACCAACAAGCACAGGGAGAACATGCAAACAGCATGCACACAGACTTGATGTGGGAATCGAACACAGGATGCTGAAGGTGCAAGGCGACAGTGCTAACCACTAAACCACCATGCCAACACACACTCCCCTACAAGTCATAAAAATACTCAAAAGAAAATAAGATTCTTTGGAATGCATTAGTGATACACTGATCTACAGTAGAGCACTCTAATGGTCTTCTATCAAAGACCCAGACACTTAAAATCAAAAAGGGCAGATACAGTCTTTTTTAAGAATATGATTGGTATATTAACTTTCCACAGTAGAGGTTTTACACAGCAGAAAGATCAACATTAGCACGAAAAATTGTGAGAAAAGTCCAAGTACAGTACAAATCATAAGTCACAGTTTCAGTTAGAAAAATCACTTCTAATCCATACTGAAATGCACTCACCCACATGTCCAAGGCAACATTCTTTTATGTAAAGTCTATACCTCAGTGCATTAGGATAGAGGCTGATGACTGGAAAAGAAATGATGGCTCTGATTCTGTGATTGAGAATCTTATCACTACCCTCATAAATGAAAAACAAGACCTGAGACCCCATTGTCCTTTCTCCCTGTCAACTATAATATAAAAGATATAATATTTTCATGTTAAATAACACATTTTCTATGTTTGCTACCCTACACTATGGGATTACTTAGAGGAAAGGTATGGAGAGAAATGAGGAAAGCACTGATATTAAAATGAAATGGCTATGTGCAGTTTATATTTTTATCCATAAATCATTGTGCAAATGCAGCATATGTATTAGTACCCCCGGCAAATCTCTTCAAAAACACTCATTATATTACACTGCAGCCGATTCAATACAAAATTTTATAACAGCAGAACTTCCTAACAACTTATTTTGGCTGTCAACTTCCATAATGCCATGGAGTGTTTTCCACTTTTGTCATTTTTGTGCCTCAGTGAATGGCCATAGGTAATGTGGGCAGGGGGTCCTGCCTAGACATTACTAATAGTATTACAGTCGTAGTAGTCGATGCACTTATCAGTGTCATATAATGTAAAACTGAATGATTAAGTAAATATTGCTGATATAGTATAAGTTGAATAATGGGACTCCAGCCACTCAACATTAATTTTTTCATTTTTCAGGCGAACGTGGCTATTATTTGGAAGCATAACATTGAAATTGAATGAGAAGTTGATTTTAGGTAGTCAGCTAATGATATTGAATTGTAGCTTGCTAGGCAACAAACAAACATGACTTAAATGAGTGCCATAGATTTGTATAGCCACAGAATGTAATTTCTTTTTACAGTTGCTTACTAATACAGGGTGGGTGAAAATTAAGTAGCCAATATTTAATGTCTATAGAACTTATAGTATCACTGGAGTCATGATGAAAACAGTATTTAAATAGACAATAGTAAATACAGGCATCGACCGCAAGAGGGAGCACATGCAACATACAGTAAATAAAGATGGCCGACTGCTGAAGTGTGGAATTCCATTGTTCTTCTGCAGAGATGGTGGCGTACAGTAAAAGAGAGGAATGCAACACTATGTCCAGAGACAATAAAAAATTGTCATGCAAAGCTGATAACCACAGGCTTGGGAAGTGGAAAGTGGAGTAACAAGACATGCATGTGCCACGATGTATGGTGTTGCATAAAGAATTGAATGGAAACCCCATTACGTGCAGAAGATAAAACCTGAAAACTGTGATCACAGAATGGAATATGGGTTTAATGCTGGGTTGGCATGAAGATTGGTCTGAATTTGAAAACATAGTCTGGAGAGATGTTCCATGTCAGCAGTTTCATCAATCATCATTACAGCCATTACTGGAGATTACATTATAGCGATCCCAAAATTATGGTTGAGAGGATGCAAACTCGACCAGAAGTGACCGTGTGGTGTGGAATGATGGCAACAAAGAGGAGGTGTACAGGACAAAGCCTTACACACTGGAGGACTTGGAGACACAGAGGTTCTTAGCAATATCCCTAACGACTTCCTTCATAAGACCATCCACGGCCACCACACAGTTAAAAGTCTGTCTTCACACCTTTAATCATTAAATGTGAAATCACTATGAACAAAATGTCCATAGTGCTCTGTTGTGTCCGCAGGTTTCCAGTGTAATGCAACACATTCCATCTTGCCCAGACAAAGAGGAGCAGCTCCAAACTCAAAATATTGCCAGATGACATGGCAAGTGTGCATCTTATCGTCTAATCAGCTCATGTGTGCATAAATTTGTAGCACTGGGCAGCTGGCATTTATTGCAGCAATTTTGACAGATATGCAATCATACTGATATACTGTAAGTAAAAGATTCACAAAAAAAAGCGAGCCTAAGAGGCTGTGACTGAACTTTAATTCCTCAAACATTTAAATGACACTGTTCTAAAAAGTCCATGTTGAGTAAAAATACTTTGTCCATGGTGTCATTGTCCATACTTCCGAGCCATTGTGTGTAAACCACTTTATTCCCAGAGATACGTGAGTTAAATAAATACATGCTGAAATGTTTCTAGTTTTAGTGTACTGGCCAAGCACGCATTCTGCTAGTGACATCAGTAACAGTCACTCTTTCTGTCAACCTTAAGAAACAACCCTGTCTGCTAAAAACAGACCTGACTGACACTCACCTTTGCTTTTCCTCTTATTAGCTATTCCACAAAGGTATGTGTTTTCTTCCCACTGTCAGTGTCAGTAAATTTAGACTAAAGCACGTCTCGGTATGTCCGGCAGGCAGCCTTAGGATGTCCCAAGTGTTGTTCTGTCTGCAGGGAGCAAGAGCCATCAAGGGTTAAAAGATGGCTTCTGTTGATTTACACGCACACACATGCAGGTTTTAGTAGTGTTCAGACATGTTCAGACTTCACACAGACCCTCCCAGTGTGTGTACAGAACCTGATGTTTGACTGCTTCAGCACACACATTTCTGTTCACTGTAACGCCTCTATAATGAACACTGTGTCATATCAAAACACAGTCCTCTCACTGGGCTCCCAAAGGGCTGCTGTCAATGTGACATCTGGTGGTGAGTTTTTTTTAAGTTTTTTAAGGAAAATAAAGTTATGTCTACAAAAAAATTTCAAACTGTTCCAATGGATTTCAACATTTTAACACTACAAACTTTTTCAAAAATGTTTTGGTCAGATAAGCAAAAAATCTGTCAAAATATGCTTATAGTGTTGCATTAACTTTTTTAGAATTATGTCCATTTTATTATTATTATCAGACAGGGTGATGAGTCTGAAGCTGGAAATTGAAGGGATAATGTTTAATGTTGTTAGGGGTTATGCCCCACAGGTAGGATGTGAGTTAGAAGAGAAGGAGAAATTCTGGAGTGAGTTAGATGAAGGGATGCAGAGCATCCCCAGAGGTGAGAGAGTGGTGATTGGTGCAGACTTCAATGGACATGTTGGGGAAGGGAACAGAG
>JAQMYJ010000003.1:15045068-15062365 GCA_030014305.1 Clarias laeviceps | reverse complement strand
GATTGTCTCGAGGCACAAATCTGGGGAAGGTTACAGAAAAATTTCTGCTGCTTTGAAGGTCCCAATGAGCACAGTGTTAAAAATTAATTTAATTAATTTTAGAATAAGGCTGTGACATAAAATGTGGAAAAAGTGATGCGCTGTGAATACTTTCCGGATGCACTGTATGGTCAGGTGTTCAAAAACATTTGTCTATATATTGTATTTATACATTTACTCATAAATTCTTATATGCAAAAACAAGAAACCAATTTTGGCTGAGGGCAAAATTTATTTGCTGCTCGTGCGCTGAAATAGCAGGTCTTCATGTGGGTGTTAACAGCACGTGCCAAGTATGGAAGACACTACAGAGCATCTTCGAGAAATGCTCATTCGTGCTACATTTTTGCTTCACCTACGTATACTCCCCATTTCTTCTTTATAGTCATATCACTACATTGTGTGAAACTTAGTTATAACAAAGTTCTAGCTTAAGTCAAATTTGTATGTCATAACAATTTACGTCTAGCCAGTCCTGTTTGACTCTGGTTTTATTTAAAAACTTCAAAGTTTACATCGCTTTATATTATTATGTACAATCAGGTTATTTGTCATCAAAGTGTTAGATAGAATTATAAACACTGCTTAATTACAGTCTTACCACACTGTTTGATGCTGAAACCTAATAAATTATATAAATAACTGCATTTTTTCTGCAACCTTATGGGATTTGCCAAGGTAAAGCTACCATAGTGAACTACTTCACACTGGTATAATATTATAGTATTTTAAGCTTGCTGGACAAGAGACCAACATGAAAATACTTTACAAGGCATGCAACATGATTTCTGGTCATCATAACAACTGTTTTTGTTTTTATCAAATATTTGATTTAACAATGTGATTTTGTACATTCAGAACAATACAAAATGAAAACTTTAACTTGTTTTTAAAATGAGTTATTAAATATATATGTGTGTAGGAGAGGAGGGGAGATTTACACCTTATAGGCCGTCTGCTCCAACATCCGCTGTGTGAGAGAGGAACTGTTTTTCTCCCAATTCTCACCCACCTGCTAAAGAACATTTCAAGTCATATGTCACAACACAAAATTGTTATGGCAGTGATTTAATAAGCAGAACAAGCCTACAAAATGGTGATAACAGTACTTAACTATAACTTCTTTCAACAACTACCACTTACCTCCTCACAATCCAGTAGAGATTGGAGTCTTTCTCTAGTGGCTTGCTCTGCTTCCTCAGTCCACTCTGTATGAGAGCTTGCTTCAGGCCTACTAAAAACAAATACACTGAAGTAGGTAAAGCCCAAGAACATGCTCTCCTTAAGACATAGACAAAAGTCCCACAGTGTCATGATTCTTTACCCGAGTCTGTGAATATCCCCCATTTCCTCTCTACTGGGTTGATTCAGTTCTCTCTGCCTGTTTTCTGTTAAAGTATCCAGCCAGGCTTGCCTGAATTGCACATACAAACATTTATAAATTGACACAATCTTCATCCATGACACGATTTGCTAATAATCAACATCTTATGAATGACACTAAAATTATAATTGTTGAAGGGATTTAGCTTAGGGAATATGTTAATTGCCCAAGACTAAAATTAATTTCACAAGTAATTTATGGCAATGACTCATTTGTAATTAGACTTAAATGCTTAGCCTGTGGCGTTCAACTACAATATGAGATGAATTAATAATTTAAACTACTTAAATTATTAGAATCTATTCCACAGAAATCATCAGGCTAATTTATTTTTCTTATACCTTCCACATTTAAAAACCTCTAACTGTTCGATTAATAAAAGCAGGATAATAATAACAAGACATTTTTACAGTGGAAAAGGGAGATGGTGTTTCCTTAGTCAAAGCAAAATGTGTGAAGTAATTTTTTAAGTTCCAAGTTCTGTTTTGAAATAATGGTAAGCAAAGATGTAGGGGTTCACAGAGACCTTAAAATGCTCAGAAATGTAAGGAAAGTGCTCTGATACAAAGAACTTAATAGGATGCATAAAAAATTATATGCCTCAAGTGTTTCTGTGAATATAAAGCTGTGATGCATGTGTATGACCTGAGGGTCTTATTTTGGTTATCTCTGATGTTTTCGGTGCTGGTCTTTCCCTGGCTTTGGATTTTTGCATGCACACCCATGGGCTGTGATGAATTCTTTCCCGGCGAGAAGAGACATCTTGGCTCTGGTCTGCTGGACACAGCTCTGCTAAAACATACACTATCAGTCAAAAGTTAGGGCAGACATTCTAACTCCAAGGTTTTTCCTTGATTTTTATTCCTTTGTACATTGTAAAACAATGCTGAAGGAATCCAAAAGATTCAATAATCTCCTCTGAACAGTCGATATTGAGACTGTGACTGGTACTGTATATTATCAATGCTTTGGGAAAAATAAATATGCTGAATAAAAGTTAAGAAGATCATATAAATTGTCTCGAGGCACTCGAAAGCAAAAGTTAAATATCTACCTTGCTAGTGTTTTGTCCCTACCATTGCCCTAATGCATAGCTACCGCCATGTCAAATTCAAATTTTATTGTCACATACACAGTCATACACAGTACGATATGCAGTGAAATGCTTATACGACTGCCAGTGACCTTAAAAAGAGAATTAAAGCTTATCATAAGAAATAAATATGAATAAAAATCCTTACCATATGCTTATTTTATTAGTGAAATAACTGAATGAATGTCTTTTTTCCAGTTTCCAGCTGTCATTGTGTTAGCTGAACTGTAAGCTAGCTAGGCTAACAACCTTTGGAGCTACTAGCCATGTGCCATTATTTTTTCTAAAATTAGGCATAACTATTTTTTTTATTTCTAAGTTGAATCTTTTATTTCATCAAAGCCAAGAAAGTGAAGGGATCAATGGGGCAGGAAGGGTGAGAGGAGAGGGAGATGAGGCACAGAGAGGGGGAGAGAGAGTGCAGAGAGGGAGGATGCACAGGTGAATAGATAATGAGAAGTGTTCAAATGCTGTGGCAAGCAAATAGTTTTGAGCAAGTTAAAAGACACGAAAGAGTTGCCCATAGAACTAGAGATGGCAGTGGTCCAGCAAGAAGATAAGAAGGTGAGAACATATAAAGTTAGTTTCAAGTCAGAAATGCATTTGCAGTTATCTAATAGATATATGCATTATGCGTGACAAGATTTCTTGTCATGTCTGTACCAGGGGATGGAGCTAGTCAGAGAAGTAAACGATTTGATAACCTGCACATCCTCATACCAAGTTTATTGTGCAGAATCGAGCCAACTATGTGTTTTCCTTTCAGTAAAGCTTTTTTATCAAATTTTCTTGGTTGCTATTCAGTGCCACCTAAAAAGGTTTGATGTTTCCACTGTGCCAAAATCTATTCAAAAAACGCCACGAACATACGTGTAGCCTTTAGAAATTGGGAATAGGCTGTTGAGAACTTTTCTGCTCTCAAACATCTCTGCAAAAATAGTGCATGCTCAAAATTCTTGTCAAGGAAATATGGCATCTCTTGCTAGATCCTCCTGTGTCACTTAGAAATAAGATGACCTTGTAATATGTTTCTTTTTTCACTGGGATCTTTGATAGTTATGGAAATGGTTACATTGTGGCATAACATATCAAATAGCTTGAGATAAATATAAATTTTGCTAATACTGGAACAACAAATTGATGGATTACAATTTGGGTGTTTTTATACAAAGTTTATGATTTTATGATATTTAACTACACTAGCTAGAATATGCAGAACATATTGCTTTGGTTTGCATCCTCATCCTAAAATTAATGTGAAACAGCCTATACCCGTGGACACCTACATGGATGGAAATGTCAAACCCCTAGGTTGAACACAAATTTACGTCCTTGCGTGAATCAGAGCTAATATTAACTAACACTTATGCATACCTTTAATACAATTTTAAAAAATCATTGATATATGTAAAGTATACTATATAACACAACACCTATTTAAAATTAATGCAATACTATATAGAAACCTATAATAAAGAATGAAAATGATTAAATGAAAATGTCTCCAATTTTGGACATGTATTTAAAAATAAGATGTTTTACAATGTTCAAAGTGACCATGAATGTAAATTCAGTCAAGCAATTGAATCTCCTACACCCTGAGAGATTCAAATTACGAGGATAAAGAGCAAATTGTGCTTTTTCACATGGATGTGTTGATGACTGACCGGTGTTTGACAGGAGAATGAGGAGACGTAGGGATCCAGGGCACTGATGCCTCTCTCTGTGGTAACAGACTTTCTCTGAGCTTGGACGCAACAGTGGGCTGCTGAAATCCAGCATCACGAGCATGAACATTCTGCTGTAGGTATAAAGCACTGTTAAAGCATTCACAATGCATTATGTGGCGTATACCCAAAGTCACTGCTATTTAGCAAAATGTAGTCATATTTACCAATCCTCTATATTATTGTCATTTCTTTTAAAACACAGTGTCGTCTTTCTCACACATGGTTAATACATCTGGTTTTATGCATGTAATTGAATTTCAAATACTTTCCAGGGCTCAAGAGTAGCTCATTTTACATAGACATTGAAATGGGGAGTAGTGAACAGAGGGAGTTTAAGGTATGAAAATTGCATTATATTAGGAGTATTTCAGCTGGAGTTTTAACAGTTTAACTTTGGGGGACATATGAAACCCATCTAATCTTGCTAAAAAAAAAAGGTAATGTTAAAATGAATGTTACAAAAATAGTAATGGGTCCATATTCCATATGTTTGTTTATAAATTAGCCCTGCATCTTCTGCTAATGTTTTTTTCCCCTGACAGACTAGAACTAGAGTTCAAATGTTAAATATGTGTAAAAATTACTTGATCATGTTTTGTGATGGTGAGCCCCGGTCCCACCTTGATCTTGTCTGGATGGGCTACACCATTAGATGATTTATGGATGACCATTTCTGGTCCTCCCCGACTCGTCCCTTGTCTCAACTTCTCCATCCGCACCAGGTTCTGGATCCCAGTTTTCAGAACCTCCCTGCGCTCTTGATCCAAGAACTGTCCTGCTTTCAAAGGATGGCCTGTAGCTCTTCTGTCTGAATAATCAAAAGAAAAACCACTGTGCTTTACCATGTACTTTGGCTTTACAAAAAAAAAAAAAAAAAAAAAAACCTTTACAATTTCTATTCCTGCCATTGTTTTTTTTTTGGTGCCATACAGTACAAGCACAAGAAGTATCTAAATGCTGATAAGACACTGCAAAATACTTGAGGCTTTCAGATTTACATATAGTCTTTGTTATTTAATAGTGTGTTAACAGTACCAAACATGATTAACTGAAACATTAAAACTGAAAAAAAAAATCATTGCATGCCTGCTTGAAAATCTAAAAGCAATTTTAAGGCATAGCTCAAAAGCCAAACCGATTTATTTAAGGTCTGCATGCATGAAACTGATAAATCAAACACAGGTACTAGCAGGATCAAAGCCAGGGTTTTGTCTTTCACAGCAGCAAAGTAGCCATGTCTTGTCTTGTCTTGCCTTAACAAGAATGCCATATAGAGATTTTCTTTGTAAAGTTTGGTGATATGGTGAGAGTTCAATACAAAGTAATTTCCCAAAATGAATTATTAATCAATTCTGGCTAAATAATTATATACGTACAGTATACATACTGTATATACACACACCGATCAGCTATAACATTAACATTGATTATCAATTATATACTAGTAAACTGGTGATGAGGTCATGGGCACCCAAGGTTTATTTATGCCTGTAGGAATGATAGGAAGGCTATCCTGTCTGGTCCAGATCCACAAAAAAACAAATGACACAATGACAATGCACAACTCGCAGAAAAAGTCAATGCTGGATATAACAGAAAGGCACCAGAAGACCCAGTGTACCACAGCCTCCTACGCACAGGGCCACTGACCACTGACCCAGTAACATGACGATGGAGATAAACGTGAAAATAATTGAGAGAATGGAGCAAGGTGAAAAGGTAGCAGACAATGCTAGTTTTTTTTAACATGAATTGTTCAACCATCCGCACAAATGTAAAGAACACTGTACTGTAATATACTGCATATAGCCAATTGTGTTAGTATCCTAGTACCTAGACAATGTTTTTTGGACTTACCAATTGAATTTACAAAAAACTGTAAGCCGAACAGAACAGAATTGAGCGGAACTTGTTCGTATGTAGGGGACTTACTGTATCATTATTATTATTATTATTATTATGATTATTATTACAGTTTATGTACATTATGATAGCTTACTCTTTTTTGAAGCTGATGATTTCTTTGCTCGTGGAGTGGCTTTGGTATTCTGTGTCTTTGCAAAACGAGAAATGGACGTACTGCGTCCATTGATCCTGGAAGTTCTCTCCCTTACAGGAGAGAGACTCCGGATGCGTGGCTCCTGCTCCTGGTGGGTATCCTGTTTTCTCAGCGCCAAGTCCAACATCTGAGTGGGAATTGTAAGAAATAACTTTACCATAGTTTCCTTCTATACACCTAAATTTGATGCATCCAATTAGACATCGCTAAGGTGGATTCAGAAAAAAATAACAATGTAGAAAAGTCTGTCATTACTTCTAATTTCTGCAGGATGTCCAGTGTAATCTCTGGTACAGCTGAACCTTGGCCCACCTCCACCTTGGCTGAGCAGAGTGAGAGCTGGCGTATGAGCTGACCAAGCTCTTTACACTGGACGGGTACTCCGCTTTCAGCAGGATCTGACAGCTGCTGAATAAATGCCTGCATGGCTCGGACTGCACCGCGATGAGCCGCAGCCAACCTATTCACTGCTCTGCACTAAAAGAGATAACAAATAAATCGAGTCAGTCAGAGGAGAGGTCATTCTTGCACTGCAAAAATGTTTAATGCAAAAATGTATTTACCTTATAGGTAGGCCTTACACTTTGAGAACGCAACTTGTCTAAATCCTCCTGAATTTCTTTTACCTTAAAATAAATATAAATTATTAATATTCTTGTATACTAGACTGCAGTGGTTGGCAAAAACATTTTGAGACACACAAAATTAATGGTCTCGAGTTTAATAGCTTATAGTGTGAGAGAAAAAAACAAAATGATACAATATTAAACAAAACAGTACTTGACGTATAAACTAAATTAGTGCATTATTAAAGTAATTTGCAGTTGGATGCAAAAAATATATATATAAAATCCCCATGTATCAACAACACAACCTGAAAAAAATAATGGCAGTAAAATATAAATTAAAAAAATTAAAAAATCACAAGATAACATATGACGCCTTTCCGGAAATTGTTTATATATTATATATAATCTTTCCAGGCATTGTTAATATAACAAGAACAGTTTGCTTGCCATCGATGTAACCTGGCATTCAAGGAAAGTGGAGACTGGAATGCGGATGCATGAACAATGAGCGAGTAGAGCAACGAATCTGCATCAAATTTTGCATTGAGCTTGAACATTCCTCAACTGAAAACATTAGGATGATTCAGAAGGTTTTTTTACGGATTATACAATGAGTGCAACACAAATACAAGTGTGGCGCAAATCATCAAAGATGACTGAGAAACTGTTAAATAGTTTAACGTGATCCACATTCTGGGAGGCCTGCAACAAGCAGAACACCTTAGAATGTTGAACGTGCACAAGCTGCGATCAAAAACTACCTAAAATTAAAGAATTTGAGACCAAAGCAAAAATGTACGTGATTTATGATTAAAATTTTATTTTAAATGTGATTTTTATAAATACAGGTACTCCCCGAACATTTGAGTTAAGCAGAAATGAACAAACCGCAGTTCTAGACCTTGCCGTGCACCAGATACCAATATTTTACACATATATACAATACATTCAAGTGAATGTATAAAATGACTGAAGTCCATTATATTGTGTGTCCGTGTGTGGGCGTGCGGAAGAAATGAGTCTGCCTTCAATAAAGTGGTTTCAATGAATCAGTCCAGGAGCACAATGATAGAAAAAAGCTGTCTTAAAATTTTTTGTAAAATCCTCAACAAATCAGAGTTCACAATCCAAGAAAGTGGTGAACAACTCTAAGACAAAATGGCGTCTGGGATTCCCCTGGCTATTTAACGGCGCAGAGACAACAATGTTACATTTCACGTGCGATATTCATTTTATTAGGCGCAATTACAGTTTTTGGCCACATGATGACCATGTAGGGAAAGGGTACATATTTAGTCAAGTGGATTGGTATGCTTTACAAAGTCATACAAGACTCACTTTGTCAGACTTAAGAACAAATCTGACTTATGACCGTACTCCCGGAACAGAACTCATTCATAAGCCAGAGACTACCTGTATTTAAATAATTTATTAATCACAGGGACGCAAATGCGACAGACAAAAATGTGACAGTACTGTAATAATGCAAAAACAAAGAAAACTAGCCACACTGGTTTTCAAACATAAAATGGGAAATCGTTAAAAAGCATATCAACTTTCCAAAATGGCACTTTAAGAATTAATAAAACAAATATGAAATTTTGTACTAACCTGCTGCTGTAAATTGTAGATAATGCGTGCAGAGCGAGCAGCCTGCTCTTGCTGGCGGATCTCAATCCTGCGTTTCTCGTCTGGCTCCACACTCTCCACTATTCGTCCTGCAAAGGACAACAAACTCATGACATTTACTTCCATCCATACGGACAATACAATACAATGCACAATAAGAGATTTGACCAGAATTACCTTTACTAACAAGCTGCTCTATTCTTTGGACGTAAGTCTCCAGCTCTTTCTGTAGTTTGCGGATCTCTCTGCTAAGCTGTGGATCACTGCTTAGGGCTTTAAGTCCAGGGTCTCTTGTTGGAGGAGACTGCCTTTGTTCAGCCTTAGAGGGTTGAAAGAGTTTCTGAGGAGTATAAACAAGCACCTGTTTGCATGACTTTGTTTGCCTCTTTGGACTTCCTGCCATCTGATCAACTTTCAAGATAACCCCAATCTAGATTTGAAAAAAAAGAAACAACAGGTATGGATTAATATTTATTACATGACTCTTATAAGCTGACATCAAAATTAATTCACATTTACAAATGGTACCTGCTGATTGTCAGGTTTGTTCTTTTCTGGGCTTGGAAACTTCACACTTGTCTTTTGTGACAGACAGTTTATGGATTCCTGTCGTTTTCTGTGCAAATCTTTTTTGGCGAGTCTCACCGCAGCCTGTAATTGATCCTCAGAGACAACAGAAAGATGTAAGGAGCTACTGCAGCTCTCAACAACCTCCTGACGCTCCCGATGACGCTCTATGAGCTTCTCAATCACTATAGGTCCTGGAGGGCCTGCTAGAGTTGCTCGGTTCAGGACACTGGTTGGCAAGGCAAGATTGAACAAAAGCTGTAAAAAAGAGGGCAAAAAGTAAGGGACATTTTCTTATTAAAAAGCAATATTTAATGTAATGATGAAATTAACATGGCTAAATTAATGAGTCATCTCAACAATTATACAGTTTTACTCTGTGGTGAGTTTACAAGGTGCCTACACAACTGTTTATTTTTTCCCAAATGCATTAAAATGCTGCATGAAGCTTGTCCTCTCTACTCCAATCCACCAGGACCACTGATATTGGATTTGGACGATAGACTATTTTCAGCACAGCAGTGATAGTATATCAGGTGTAGCAATGCTGCTTTGTTTTTTTTTATTTTTTCAAAAACCTCACTGCTGGGTTGAGGACAACATACCAACCAAATAAATCCATAAAACTGCAGTTCTGGAGGAATACACTAAAACCTCTAAAGAGGATTAACACAAATTGTGTATTAGTTGTGTGTCTATTCAAGTGAAATGATGGGAACTGATGGGTTTTATTTATATGCACTCAGATACATTCAAATGAAAATGAAATATAATTTCTTCATGACCTTGGTCCCATACCCAAAAACAGTAGCACAGTGCACATAAGATGCAAATACACAATATTGTTAGATCAACGAGTGCAAAATGCACAATTAATCTGGACTGATACACACACATACACACACACACAGATAAACATTCACCTCTATAAAATGGGACTGGACTGATGAACACACACGCGCATATATACTGATTTAACACCAAACTTGAATTGTTTTTTTGCACAAATATTTATATTATCAGCTGCTATTTGCACAAGGACTCTTTCTCGTTTATGATGCTACTCACAAGAAATCTTTTTTTTATCTATCTGCACTACCTCAACCCACTATCTCAGTATATCACAGTTTATTGCATTGTGCCATGTTGCTGCTCCAATTTGCCTTTGCAAAGATATTGTGTTTATCTTTTGTATAATGTCTTTTGTATAGTACTTTAGAATAGCTATTGATCATTTATGGTGCATATTTGGTTTGTCTTAGTCGGCTAATTAGGAGTCCTAGATAGCTAGTTAGTTTCTGTTTATTTACGTTACATGTATGTAACACCTTGGACCTAGAGGAACTGTTTTGTTTCACTGTGTACTGTACTGTATAAGGTTGAAATGATAATAAAACACTCATAATCACATAAAAATCTAAATTGCAATTTGGAGCTGTGCAATCATCCAATTACAAAAGACTGTAATTTATAGCAGGTAGTATAGCCAGTAATGCATGTACAGTTTCTTAAGAATGTCCATAATTTCTATTTTTTATTATTTATGATCTTTGTTTTATTACCTGTTATTAGCCTAAATACATTAAAACACTAAATAGTAAATTTAATAATTACATATCACAGTTTAAATGACCATTGCAATATGTGTCACAACAATTTTTGACCAAATGGTGCAGCCCACTCATACAGAATTAGATTGGACATTCATTCATTTTCATACCCTTTTTTTTTTTCGTGAGGCAGGTGCATCACAAGGCATCATGCACACAATTTAACCCTTAGTCACATTTATGGCCAAGTTAGCACAACCAATTCACCTACATAATGTACATGCATGTTTCTTGGATGCATTAGAAAACTGGTGAACACTGAGGAAATAAATAAAGACACTGGGAAAAGAGGTAAAACACAGAATGTAACCAACGAACAAGATCAAATTGAATCCTGGGAGCTGTGATCTTAATACATTAACATACAATTTTCTGTAAAATGTAGACTTTAACTTTTAATACAACTGGGTAGAAAACCATAAATTAGTAGTAAAACATGTCTAACAGTAGCACATGCAGTAACCATACCAAAAACACTACCACTACACTACCAAAGGAATTCCTTTTAACTCAGTGGTCTTTCCTGATTTTTATTTCTTCCTACATTGTAAAACAATGCTAAAGGCATTAAAATATGCAATAATCTCCTTTGAACAGTTGATATTGAGATGTGTCTGCTACTTATGCTCCGTAAAGCCTTCATAACGACACTAATCTATGGTACTGTTAATTGGTGATATTTGAGGCTGGTAATTCTAAATGAGGCAGGACAGTGGCTTTAGTGGTTAGCACTCGTCCCTTGCATCTCCAGGGTCAAGGTTCGATTCCCACCTCAGGTCTGTGTGCATGGGGTTTGTATGTTCTGCCCGTGCTCGTGTTTGTCCCACAGTCCAAGGACGTGCAGATTAGGCTATTTGGGGTTCCAAATTGCCCGTTGTGTGTGAGCCTCGCGATGGATTGGCACCGTGTGCAAGGTGTACCCTGCTTCTTGTCCCAAGTCTCCTGGAATAGGACCCTGTCCAGGATAAAGTGGTATGGACAAATGAACCGGACTTCTCCTCTGCACCAGCGATGAGTTTTGGTCTTGCTTTCCTGGGATGGTCTTCGTGAGAGTCAGTTTCATCATGGTGCTCAGATGGGTTTTGCAAATGTACTCGACAATATTGTTGTTTTAAGAACGTCCAGAAAATCTGACTGTTGTTGTTGTTGCTGCTGCTCAATTGCAGAATACTATGTGTTATTGCTGGGTTCCAAACAAAACAGTATCGTTCTAGCATGTAGAAAATAAATCCAAACTTTTGACTGGTACTGTATGTTATTATGCATATCATAACTAACTTAATGAAGGGTTAGTTACAGTACTGTGAAGAATAATTAAACAGCAGTATGAGGTCACTTCCGTTTTACCTGAGTTTCATGTCGAGGGATCCGGTATAAATTATCCTTTTTAACCCATGCTCCTTTCTCCGTGTGGGTATTTATGTCCCCGGCTGCTCTTACCGGGGATCGCCTCTGATCATCTGTAGTCATCGATACGGGAGTCACAAAGCTTTTCTCAAAAACACGACACACTAGCAAGCTAACAAGCGAACACAAATAAACCAATATTTTGAGAATTCGTTACAATTATAAATCATTATATAATCTCCCTGGTAATGTAATGGATTGGTCACTATTATCAGCAATTCTTTACCTAGATAACACAAATAAAAGTTCATGTAGACAAAACAGTAATTTAAAACGCCGCTATGACAACAACATACTTCTTCGTGAATTGTGTATAAGGTTAGCGGTGGAAGTGAGACACTGCCGCCTAGCGTTAACGATAAGTGCAGCACGGGGCTGTACACAAACTAGCAAGAAGTAAAAAAAAAAAAAACACGCCCATTAGTTTAATTATGAAATAATAATAATTATTATTATTATGACATGTATACATCAATGCGGCCGGTATGTGTGTGGAGTTCATGTTCTCCCTGTGCTTAGTGGGTTTCCTGCGTGTACTCCGGTTTCCTCCGATATGCAGATTAGGCTAATGTTCTTCCCAAAATTGCCTGTAGTGTGTGTGTGTGTGTGTGTGCCCGGCGATGGATTGGCACCCCATCCAGGTTGTACCCTGCCTCGTGTCCTAAGTCTCCTGGGATAGACTCCAGGCCACTGTCCACAGGATAAAGCAGCTACCGTTGAACCAATAACATATTAGGAGTATATTAATAGACCTGCCATCAACACCTTCTGACCAAACAGATTAGAAAATAAAAAGATGTTGTATAAAGCGCAATAATCTATCTATAATTACTAAACAACACTAATACTAATTGATGATATTACAAATATTTTTTTCTGGCTAGATGTTAACAATTCAATTTATTCTATTTCATTTGAGATGAGTTTGTGTTGTTTTTGTTAGACATGCTCAGTCAGGATTTTTTTTTTTTTTTCATTAAAAAAAAATCTCCCCTTGCACCTCCAGGGTCCAGGTTCGATTCCCGGGCAGGCTCGATTCCCGTCTCTGTGTGCATGGTGTTTGCATGTTCTCCCCGTGTTTGGTGGGTTTCCTCCGGGTACTCCGGTTTCCTCCCACAGTCCAAAGATATGCAGGTTAGGCTAATTGGCGTTCCCAAATTGCCCGTAGAGTGTGAATGAGTGTGTGAGTGTATGTATGTATGTGTGTGTGCCCTGCGATGGATTGGCACCCTGTCCAGGGTGTACCCCGCCTCGTGCCCTGCCTCCTGGGATAGGCTCCAGGTCCCCGTGACCCTGAATACAGGATAAAGCGGTATACTAGAAGATGAGTGAGAGTGAGTGAGTAAAATCCCCCGAGTTACATATTACAAAGGTTAACTATGTTCTGAACAATTGTCTGGGATGAATCGAGCTTTTTAGTACCTCACAATGATCCCTGCAACATTCACTATAGTGAGTTAAAATTTCACTACCTTAATAAACACCAATTTATGCATCAACTATTATGTCACTATGGCCTCTAAATTCTTAGAAAGGGTCCTGCAGACACTTACCACTAAGAGAATTAGATAACTTGGCCCCATGGGTTACACTGAACTTTGTTCATGAATGTATCATGATAGAGGACCTTTCCCCTTGTATGTATTTATTAAAGAATGCAGGAGGTCTAAGCATTTTTTTCAGTTACTATTTGATATTCTGTTTATAGTGCTGTAGTTTAGCTTCCCAGTTGGATTATTCTCCTCCACACCTACCCAGCTCTGTGTAAAGGCTTTCTGGAAAGTGTCCCAGAGGCAAGCAAGGACGAAACATGAACTGTGAGAACAAATATGTCCTGACAACTTGGAGCGCAATTGAATTATTGACTATTGAGTGAATAGGCACGGTGTGTACAGAAACACTCCTGCTGTCCCCTGGGCCAAGCAGACCACCATCACCTTTAAACCCAAAGCGACAGATGCTGCGAAAAATAAGAGTCTGTGTGATAAAAGAGGACAAAGCTGTCAGTGATTATCTGGTAAAGGCAGAGGTGACCTCCAGAAAATGCAAGTTAAATTTAAGAGCTCAAGAATGCCAGTGGTATGCAATCCTCTAACACGAGGCAGAAGTAAAAGCTTTTCCAAAGCTCTTTCAAAATGATTTATTCACTCAATTGTTCCATCCAACAACAGCAGCATGGGTTTTGTGTTTAGAGCAGGTCTATCTTTGAAAGCGCAAATACTATACTGTTATGGGCAATATAGAATATTCATATGAAATAAGCATTATTATTTACAATAAAGCTATTGACCAGATTAAATGTTTTACAAGGACCATAAACTTAAAATGCAACATAAAACATGTATTAATTGTTCAAAATAGCTTATGTTACACCTCTATGCCAACTAATAAACACTCCCTCACTCATTGTCTATACCACTTTATCCTGTTTACAGTGTCACGGGGGCCTGGAGCCTATCACAGGAGATTTTGGATAGGGGTCGGGGTACAGTCTATCACAGGGCACACACACACATTCAAACACTACGTGCAATTTGTGAATGCCTGTTAACCTAATGTGTTTGCACTGTGGGAGGAAACTAAAGCACCCGGAGGAAACTCACAAACTTCATGCACACAGACCCGTGGTGGGAATTGAACCTGGACCCAGGAGGTGCAAGGTGACAGTGCTTATCATCATTATAAATATATATTTATACCATTGTGGAAAATATATATATTTTTAAATGCACACACACATATTCCCAAATACAATTGATTATAAATGTCAAATATATATCGCAGTCAGCAGAATAAATATAATTTCCTGGAGAAATACTATGAGAGCAGATTAAGGCTACAGTAAACACTGCATTTGGAGAATGTTTTTTATGCATAAAAGTGTTCCGACAGTACTATTTACACATTATGTATTGTTATGTATGAACTCATGTAAAACATTTCCTAAAATATAACTGCTTAAAAGAAATTAATGGAGAAATTAGTTCAGACTCTTACAGACACACTCCAGAGTGACTGGAAATTCAGACCTATTCATTAAAGCCAGTCCTTTTCTACTGTATATAGCTCATCATCTTAAGCAATATTGGATTTTTTTTAAATTATTGTTTATTTTATTTGTCGATAACATATCTGTGCAAACCATTAGGCTGATTTGTGAAGTAGTATACTAAACACCATGTGACCAATAAAACAAAACTAAACATGAATAAAACCGGACATGAAGGCAATAACATAACAGGAGCGGTGACATAAGTATCAGTGCAGAAAAACATGCTTATGTTAAAAATACTGCGCAACCTTACACTTAATTCATGAAAATGCATGATTATTTTTATTCTTAGCTACTCTCACATTTTTTCTCATTAACAAACACAAGGTTTGGCCATATTATTCTAATAAAAAACATTTTTTTGTTTTTTTTTATACTTACATTAGTGTTAATTTTTTTCCATTTTAAATGTCATAAATACTGTATATTTGCAGTACTTCTGATGCACAGTTCCTGTGTCCTTGGTGTGATCCTGAGCTTTGGTTACTGTCTATATGGAGTTTCATCTGAGTTCCCTCCCAATGTCTAGAAAAATGCAGATATGCAGATTGGATAGATAGCTGTGAATGGCTGTGCCAATGTGTGCGTAGGCTCTGGATTCATTGTGATCCTTAACAGAATAAAGAGCTTACTGGTGATGAACAAATTAATAAAATAATTACAACGTGAACAGGCTCATTGGCTAGTTGATAAAATAGTTATTTATTAACTATAGGATGGAGTGGCTACAATAAGTAAGAAAGAGAGAGCATGGAAAAACAGATGTATGCATGCAACAGTAATGTGAATCAGAGGAGAAATGTCACAGTCTCACGTACACTCTCCAATTGACATTCGGAATCCTGTAGCAAAAATGATTAAAAAGTAATTACGCTTGTTTAACAGCATTCATCTGGTGCAAATCATTGCATGGTCCATGCTCAAAGCCTTATTTGGATTATCATCAGTGGCAATATTTCTTCAATAATTACAAGTACATTGGCTGTTATTTTTATGAAAAATTACAATTCTATGTTTATGACATGAAATACATGAAATGTCCTTTGTACTAGGGTTGTGCTAGGATGCACACCAAGAACAAACAAATATATATTCAAGAATTAAGTAAATGCATAGATTTTTATACTGTAGATTGGTTACATTATTGCCAAGTTTAAAAATAAGAACATTTAAGAACATGTTCTTATAAGAAAAAAAAAAGAAGAACTGATTTTGAAAATATAGCCAGGTACAAAAGTTTGCAGTGATTAATAGTGGAAGTTCAGACATCCGAAAGACTGCAGTAAAAGAAGTCCAGTGTGTGTTAAATGTTTCTGTCCGGTGCTGCTATTTCCCAGCAGGTGCTTGGTTTCCTCCACAGTCCAGGCTTTTATTAAACTCCGTCACGTTAGTGGAGTTGGACGACCCAGGCATCCAGAAGAACACGTAGTAAATCGCTAAGAAGAAGGCAGCGATAGAAACGCAGAGAAAGTAAGCGATGCCCATTGCAACCTTAACCCAGATCTTGGTGCTTGACTTGGCCTGATTAATCCACTGATCAGCCGGAAAGCTCGGTCTCCTGGAGGCGCTCGCGCCTTGCCTTCCTCCTGCGCCTCGTCTGCCTCCCTTCATTGTCGGATAGCAGATTTCTTTCCTGAAATGTAATGTGAGATCTGAGGAGTGTTGGTATGAGAGAGCTTGCTCACAAGTCTCCGGTCTCGGTATGGGACAGCTCAGCTTCAGCTGTCCACAGCATCACCCAGTGCGCGTTCTCGCTGGAGAAAACACGCGCAATGCCTGTTGGGCGGAGTTATGGGCGGGGCCTGTGCGCTCAAGCCGGTTTTTAAAACATTTGTGTTTTTAAAGAAAACATTCGAGGTGGAAACTTTAAATAGCGTTGTGCTGAAATAATTGTGGTTACCTCGTTTGCATGTTCTCACGGTGCCTTGTTAGTTTCCTCCAACAGGCCCCTGACATACAATGTAGACTGACTGATGTTTCTAAATTGCACAAACTGTGATTATGTGGATGTGATTAAGGGTGGATCAGAGGTTAGGGCTCTACGGTACTGATTATATATTCTATAATTTTTTTTAGATTTTATAGGTTTATGGTAAAGGATTGAGACAGAATATCAACCAAAAATCCAGAAAAAGCACATGATACAAATGTTATGAAT
>JAQMYJ010000003.1:15014796-15029569 GCA_030014305.1 Clarias laeviceps | reverse complement strand
ACGGTGAAGTGATTGGTTGCTTTACATCTCAGGGAGCCCTCATGTCTGTGTTTCCTTCTGGCTCTCCCTTTTAGTTAAGCGCTAATAATTAGTCCTGCCGGAGTCCCTGCTTGCACTCTGCACTACATATACATTCACCTTATACATTGTGTGACTGTGACCATACCTAACTGCCATCTCTCCTTCTCTTCTGCTTTCTCCCCTCTCTTCTTCTCTCTCTTCCTCTCCCTGTCTCATGTCGCTCCTGTGATCCAGACCCCCTCTGATTGACCCGTTTGACTCGTTCTGATGGGAGATGTCGTCGCATGGAGACCCCGTGTGGTCTGCTTGGGATGCGTGTGGTGACTGGGGACGGTTCCACTTTACCATGAAGACGGCCCTGGCCTCAGCTGATGCTAACAACTGATCTCTGAGGACTCAATAGTTCAGGACAGGAATTTCCTACAGTCTACCTGAGCCTCCAATAACGAATTGGACTCCATATTAACTAGCCGTATAACACACAGTATCACTACAGATCAATTCCTGCTATCCGTTATGACCCAAATGAGGGTCATAACGGATTCCCTGTTGAGTCTGATTCCTCTCAAGATTTCTTCCTATTGCCATCTCATGGAGTTTTTCCTTGCCATCGTCACCCTCGGCTTACTCATCAGGGACAATCTAATAATTTTGATTCATACATTTCATACAAACTTCCATGATTTCTTTTGATTGTGTAAAGCTGCTTTGCGACAATGACAATTGGTAAAAGCTATACAAATAAAAATGTTTCCTAATTAACTGTTTAAAACAGGCCACAGAATCTAAATAAAATAAATTCACCTTTGATTTTCTATCTATCCCAGAGCCACCCTGCTGCGTGCTTCCTCTTCCTCCTCCTCCTCTTCCTCCCCGTCGTCCTCGGGAGCGTTCATTGTGAGAAGGGCCCTCTCCTCCTCCTCTTCCTACTCCATCTCCTTCCCCTTCGCGTGGTTCTCTCCTCTCAAAGCGAAGACCACCTCCACGCTGCCCACCTCTGCTCAGCCGGCCAGATCCCATCCTAGGGGGAGGCCGGCCAGCAAAGCCCTCTTCGGTTTCACGGTCACCTTGTTGTGGTGCTGACTGCCTATCATTCACCACTCGACTTTCCTGTAAATGTGAAGAAAGATCAAAATGAGATCTGCAGCTTTTATAGAACTACATGCTTTATGGGAGCTAATCTGCTCTTATGTGTAAATCTACTCTTGCAAACATACTGTCTTTACTGGTAATCCTGGTGGCCTGTTTTGAAACTAGTGATGGGAGTCAGTAACCATTCCATAATTGATCATCAGATTAAGTAAACCAATCCATGATTGATTAAAAATTGGTTTAACTGTACAGTTTAATGCTTCTTGCACTCCTGCATTCAGTTTGAAGGAAAGAGTGATGCATTAACTGTAAGATTCCTTATATGCATGACTTGAGCTCTTTGTGCTCACACTGTATGTCAAATTCCATGAAATTTAAAGCTCTGACAGCAAAATTGCACTTTGTGCACCTACTACTTGTAGCTACTAACTAGGTACAGCTACATTGTAGCTTGAACCAAAAATTCTCAATAAGTACTATTTCTTAACAAGGAAGAAACCTTGTTTTATTTCTTGGCCTAATCACTGAATAATATTTTGTATTGTAATATGCTTTCTAATGCTGAAGATTGTCTAGGGCTGAAACGATTCCTCGAGTAAATCGAGTTATTCGATTACAAAAAAAATGATCGAGGCAAAATCTTCTGCCTCAAAGCTTTGTTTAATTAATTTTAAAAGCTTGCGTTATGTTTTTGCGCAATTATTTGGTGACAGCGCGCTTTTGACAAAGTGTGCTTCCGGATGCAAGCCGCCAGTAAACACCAACGAAGAAGAAGCGCTTACGTCACCCACAAAGCGGAAGGAGACGCAAACAGTTAGCGGTGTATTGATTTGAGGGAGCATTCTGTTACGGGCTGCAAAATGGAAAGGAGCGATAAAAATATCAGCGAGCCAAGAGATGAGGAAACCAGCAAGAGAAAACGACAGAAATTGTCAGTAAAGGCTTATGTTATGCCTGAGATGTAGATTTTGAAACTTTTAGTTCTGAAAGTTTAGTTGCACACCTTAGTGTTTTTGTATAATTATTTATTTCAATGTGTGCCTTAGTTTTTTTGAAGTCATTTGAAATACCTTTTTTAGTTTTTGCATCCAAGAAAAGGCTTTAAAATAATGTATGGCACCGTAATGCACTTAATTCATCTCAGTCAACTTTAATACCACTATCTCACCAACGCGGTTTCGCGCGGTGGCCGGAAGTACCATGCATCATGATTCACCGCGAGTTTTGGCGCTGTGATTACATTTCCATCTTTCCGCGCGAAAAATTAAACATTTTTAAGCCGCCTTAAAAACGTGCCTAACATCACATCTCACCGGGAGTCAAACCGCATAGGTGAGATAGGGGTATAAGCTATTCCTTGTATTGTGAATAATGACAAGGTTTATTTTTGATAAAATACTGTATGCATTTAAAAAATAAAAGTTGATTTTTCTAAAAAGAAAACCAATTAATCTTTGTTTCTCTTATATATTTTACATTGCTGTTTAATTAAGTACATTTTATCCGATGACTCGATTAATTGATAACATTTTTGGTAAACTATTCGATAGCTACAGCCCTAGTTCTGGCTAATCTACAGAGTTCTCTTTTTATATATCTTTTTTACTTTTTATATAAACTTTTGAGATCACAGCTCGTTGCTAAAATCAGCTCCAACTTTATTGTGGAAAACTATTTAAAATAGTCTAAATTCTGTAAATCTATAATTTTCACCAACCGAGAATTGCATTTCTCACATTCACACACACAGACACTAAGGGGAATTGGAAACACCAATTAACATAATTTGTATGTCTTCGGACTGTACAAGAAAACCAGAGTACCTGGAAGAAACTCTAAGCACACAGCCCCAAAAGGCAAGACTTGGACCCTCGACCCTGGAGGTGCGAGGCAACTTTGCTGCCCTACATTCCATTTCTAACACTGAGTAATTTTTTTCCTGAACAATGTGGCACCTAGTTGCTTTATGCGACCTTGCAGAGAAGGACTGTGCATCTCCACATCTTCCTTTATTAATAAAGTTCTGTCATATGTCACAGTCCATTCAGTGAGACGTCTGACCTTCACAGGCTACAATGGGAGGTCTAATCACCACTGCTCAGGCCATCTGTGTCCCAGAGTAACTCTACAGGCATTGATTAAAATGCACTACAATCTTTCTCAGGGGACCCCAGGTGGGAAATTAAAACCTCGAGACCTGTGAGGAAAAGGTGCAGCGATAATGCTCCGAGGTTCAGATGCATCAATTGTTCATTTATTTACATTGTTTATTTACTTCAAGTTTATTCTGATGTAGGATACCAAGCCTTAAACATAGCAATCGAACACAGTTTAATATGGTGTAAATTCAAAACAGGTGCAACCAAGAACACATTGCTAGTGATTATGCTGTAAAACCAGTAAAACGTAGTCATCTTCTTGACAAAGAAAATCTGATGTTTGATGCATCAAAACTGATGGTCTTACCCCGCTGGCTTTGGACAGGTCGACCGTCACAGTTAGGTTCTCCTTTTCAGTCTTCCTACGGTCTGAATCAGGCTCATGAGCGCGGGGTTTGCGGTGTGTCATCACAGCAATGCCCTCCTGCTCTGCCTTCTTTTTGTCCTCTTCTATTTCCTAATGGTAAGGGATTAAACAAGGGTTTAGGCCATAGGAGTCATATTCTAAAAATTATCCAGTTAAAAAAAAAAAAAAAAAAAAAGAAAACAGTAGAAATTCTAAATATTTTCCCTTTACTTGTCTACATATATATCCTATACAAGTTCTTCTAAAAGAAAACCTCAGATGGCAAAAATAGTAGTTTATTTTAATTAACTGTGCTTAATCTCCCTCTGAAATTGAAACTCACTGTTAAAATAAGTTTAACATAATTATTGCCCCCACACATCCTTTCGAACAACCTTAAATGGAAATGTAACGTTACCCTTATATTTTACTTGTGAATTTATCTGAGTATTTTAGAACTTTTAAGAAGTCACAACTATCTTTTACATACATCTTTTTAGATGACAGACACCAAGCACATCAGCAGCAGAATAGAAAGGGTTTAAATGTACACAAATGAAATAAGGAAACAGCTATAAAAAGAAACATAAAATAAAACTGCAAATGACCATTACAGAAATATCTGGTGAACACAACTGAAAATTCATAGCTGGGGAACTTCTGACCCTGAACAATGAACTAACAATCAGAGCTGTAGGGAACTGAATTATTTCGCACCCATGTGCAATGAGGATGAAGGTGAGGCATGTCTTCATCAACCATCAGGTTGAACATTTGCAAAATACTGCAACAATTCTGATTAATCAAATCTCTAAATCTACAATTCAGATGCTACTATTAAGGCAACAACTACTTGCTAGGCATGCCTGAGGAATGCATTTAATACAACTTAACACCCGCACTGAACCTTGTCCTCCGGCACTGCTCGACTGGTCCCACCACCTCTCATCGATCAAGAAACACATGCATCTAGACTGTTTTCTGTTCTGGCACCTAAGTGGTGGAATGAACTTCCTAGTGATGGTATATCCTAGATATATTTATTGATGAAAACTTCAAAGCATTTATACAAGTCACCCTGGATTAAACCTCTTATTGTATGCTCCTGGAGTTTTTTAGATGCTACTGAGACTCTGACTGGAGCCATGTTTTAGGGTCAAAAGAGACTTGGGCACAAGGCGGAGTACACCCTGGACAGGGTGCCAATCCATCACAGGGCACACATGCACACACTATGGGCAATCTGGGAACAACAGTTAGCCTAACCAGCATGTCTTTGGATTGTGGGAGGAAACCGGAGTATGCGGAGGAAACCCACCAATCACAGGGAGAACATCCAAACTCCACAAACAAACAGACACGAGGGAATCAAACCCTCAACCCCAGAGGTCAAGGCCTAACCACGAATACATGAAATGGTAGGTAATAAAATATAGGTTGCAAAAATAATGTTAAACTATTATGTAAATATTTACAGCAAATAAATTATATATTTCTCTCATTTTCAGCCTGACATTAGGCTTATTAACCACAAAAGGTTTATTTTGTAAGCATTTTCTCCATCTTTACCAAGCATTCCAATCACCGTGGAGCTCACAGCAAGGGTTTTTAAATGACACAGCATGTTGAATACCTGGTGTCTTTTCATTAAAGCTTCATTTTTTTTCCGCAAGGCTTCAATACGTCTGTCCAGCTCAGCATCTTTCTCCTCCTTTGTCTTCAGATCCACCACAGCAGACTAACACAAAATCAATCAGACATTTTCAAACATGTTCATAAGTTCACTTCAGAACAGAAATCTAATCTCAAACTTAATGTTAGACTTTAATCTGTTTTCTCTCATGTCTAAAGTGTTGAATTCCTAATTTATTAGATGGATTTGGACAAAATAGTCACAACTACACAATTATTTAACTGAAAATGAGCTAGATAGGATTCATCAAGTCTGCATGGAAACATCTAGAAGAAACACACAAATCAGAAATATGATATAATGGGAAGAGGTGTCACGACAGGATTTATTTAAAGACTGGCAAGCATCACCCTTTTTTAAATGATAAAGAACATTAGTTACTTTAAACAGAATGTAAAAACTAACGGACTGCATGAAATAAATTTAATTTTCTCCACACAGTTTCAAAAAATATTCACTCTACTGTAGATAGATAAAAGAAAAGTAATACATCTTTCAGACTATTTGTACATATCTTCGTACCTGATTTTACCATGATTGAGCTCTTATCAAAGCTGTTCCTTTGATTGACCATGTTAATAAACTTACCATGGCTGGAAGCCTGTCTTTACACAAACACACTGCAGGGCTTACAATCTCTCAGAGCAGAGATCTAAATAATCGACCAAACTAGAAAACACACAAACACACACATCAGAAAAGTCATGGTGTCTGAAAACATAAACTGCACACTACTATATAACTGAGAAACTTCATTTTAAACCAATACAACAAATAAAATTTTACTAAAACACTAAATAAGAATAATCAGGAGAGGAAACCCAGGCCTGTTTTACACAACCACCTGAATCTAAACTTCTATTATTGATAGTATAGGCAAAAATGCTTGTTTAAGTGGCTACGTGGTTAAACACAGTTTACTACAGTGGCGCTTAAACCTTCTCCTGATCCGCTACACTGCAGCTCTACATCGAGGAGCGACCTGACACCGGTGTTAGCATCGTGGCTAATTAGCAAAGCTGTAAACTAGCCAACGGAGTAACTAACAACAAAGAGCACTTCAACTCTAAAACTTATATTACACAAAGTTGTGCTGCTTTACCCGACAGATAACAAGAAGCCAGCAAAAAACCGTGAATCGTAACTGTGACGCGCTTCTACGATTAGAGAAACTGTCAAAAGTGTCCCCGAATCACTTCCGGTACAAGCTGAATCTACTTCCTGACAACGACCCAAACCTCCTATAGAGCAACTCGACATATCAAAATAAAACTCGATTTGCGCAGGCCTTTTTATCCATAACCAACCCCATCTTTCCACATGACTATTTACTACATTGTTTTTATCTTGGGTTGATTGTGGAAAAAGCAGTTAACATCCTAATAATCTAATAATGAGCACTTCAGTCAGACGGAATTAAGTTTTTTTTTTAGGATTGAGCCAGGGAACCTGGAGCTCTGAGATAATTATTATAAAATTAGGTGTTATATAATTTATCTAATATATAAAAAGGAAAATGCACACAAAAACTTTGGTTTATATTAATGATATCAATCTATCTTTATCTAGTGTTATTGCATCTAGGGTTTTTAATCCTTCTTTTTTCTTTCCCTCAGTTATTTTTTTGGGTTTTAATCATGGATTTGTGTATTGAATCTTTAACACTGCCTGGTATATATGGTATATATTCTTTTAAAGATTCCAGACAGTGGCTTCTTAGTATTTATGGTCATGTTTATTTAAAAAAAAAAAGGAAGGAAGGAAAGAAAGGAAGGAAGGAAGGAAAGAAAGAAAGGAAGGAAGGAAGGAAGGAAGGGGGGGGAATCAGACAGACAGAAAAGGAATTCCCCTCTTTTCCATTCTGTTCTAGTTCTTCACTTAATTTTTAAATATTGAGAGATGCTGATAATATGCACAACAGTGGATTTTCAAACACGTCTGCCAGTGATTAATGCGACATGCAGCTGCATATCCATGTTAATTGTGCTGCTTGCGCGATGTTACGATCTATTTGCTATACAAAATCTGTCCACTAGATGGCAGTACAATGAGCCCTTAAATGAAATTTCATGAAATGAACCTTTTGGTGAAACTACTATAGGCTGGGAAGCCTCGACACCTAAATGAAGCTTCAGAAAAATTAATAATCACATACACTTAAGGACAGTACGTGTAAACTACGTTGCTTTACACGTCTTCTTTTTATTTTTATTTTTCTAAAAAACAATAGATAGATTATTAATCCCAAAGGGAAATTGTATCGTTACAGCAGCCAGTTCACATAATATACAGCAAGTAAGCAGCAAACAAGAATTGCAAGAATTGCAAAAAATGAGCACTGTTAACAATTTAAGGTTTCTACTTAATCAGGTAGAAAAATGATATTAAATGATATGAATATGAAAATACTGCTTCTATGTACACATGCATGTGATTGCATATACAGGTGGAAATGAAACTGTACATAAGGTGCACCAGCAAGTAGTAATCGAGAGAATGAACCAGAAAAGAGGATGCAATGAATGAAGGATGTGACCATAGTGCTTTAAAGACAAAATGTTGTTGTTAGTCTTTTTCGGCAAGGGGTCACCACAGCGGACTATTCAGTCCGCACAACAACTTGGCACAGGTTTTACGCCGGATGCCCTTCCTGACGCATTTTATCCGGGCTTGGGACCAGCACTGCATCTGGGGGTTTGGGCACTGGCTGGGAATCGAACCTGGGCCTTCCGCATGGCAGGCGAAACACCTATCACTGAGCCACCAGTGCCCTATTAAAGACAAAATGTATATGAGCATATTTATTGTGATGTCAGAGAAAGAGATCCCTCTCTTGACACAGGGCAGAGTTATTGTAAAGTCTAATTGCAGGTGGCAAAAAAGACTTCCTGCAGCATTTTCTGAAAGCATACTGAAAGTGCTCCGCTGTTTAGCCAGCAGGTTGTGGAGGGGATGTGTGAGGTGTTCTCCATGATGGTTAACAGTTTGTGTAACATCCTTCTCTCCACTACAAGCTCCAAACATTCCAGGGTAGTGCCCATTATTGAGCTAGACTTCTTGATGAGTTTGTTGAGTTTCTTAGAGTCAATGATCATGATAATGCTGCCCCAGCAGGTGGAAGTAAAGAATATTGCATTTGCCACAACAGACCGATAAAAGATCTGCAACATCTTGCTGCAGACATTAATGGACCCGAGTTTCCTCAGTAGAGTCTACTCTGTCCTTTTCTGTAGACAGCGTCTGTGTTGCATTTCCATTCCAAGCTGTTGTCAATGTGATAGTTACATTGTAATTACTTTTTACAATTACAAAAAGTAATAACACACTATCCAAACAATACACAATCCATTTTAAACAACATGGCCAGGAAGAATTAGCAGAGACCCGCTTAATTTGTCCACTCTAAATTTTGAATTAGCTGAAGCAATCATCTTTTTCTTGTTCTTTATGTTCCTTGGCAGATTAGGCATCATTTGGTGCATTACTGCCACAATATACTGTACAGTACAATCATTAAATTCAGTCTGACTCTGTTTCTATTATGATATCATAACAGAAGATGTTAAAACTCTTAGGAAGGCATGCTGTTACATCATCTATCAGAAATTCTCTTTGGCCAGTAAATCAGGCGTCCCTCCCCATATAGCAGTATGCAGTGTCACTGAATGTAACAGTAGCGTCATCATCACCTTTTATGTAATACTGCGAGGTAATAATATATCTGCCAAAACGTTGGAGCTATGTGAGTAACGGCAGTGAGCACAGTTATTTTGCATGTAATGGTAGCACGTATAATGAATCTGCACACAATCGGAGCTGTGGGTAACCTCTAACTATCCTTTAAATCTCTGAGGGGGATCACGACCACGTTGCAGGGACTTATTGACTTAGTATTAAGAGGGAGAAAGTTGAAACAGCGATGGATGTCAGGTGAATGTCAGGTGAATGTTTCGAAATGATGAACAGGAACCAGAGCAACCAGAAGATGGTGCAGACTTACCTTCCGACATCAGGCCATTTCAACAGCCTCCGATAAAGAGATTTAAGTCAGGTATAAAGATGCATCTGACCAGGCAACTGGAGGACCTGGAACTGAAGCTGCATGAAGAGGTGATAAATAAACAGGAACAAACAGCCAGTAGTGAGAAGCTCCGCATCATAATCTACAGCGTCCAGCCTGGTGTGCAGGCCATTCTGGATACTCAAGATAGCTTAGCTGAATTCATCAACCAGAAAGCACTGCAACAGCAGGTTGTGAGGGAACAGCGAACTAAGCATTTGAAATGTGACAGTGATGCAACTTACAGAACTCCAAAAAAGGTGCAGAGCGGTTCTAAGAGGTGAAATTTAGAAAATAAAGAGTGTGACAAAGAGTTTGAGAAACAGAACAAGGCAAGATCAGGGAAGGAACCATTAGACGTTTTTTAAAATGTATGGACTGGAAAAGATGAGGAAGATGCGAGAGAATGAGACCTACAGTTGGCGGTAATGTAACCTACTAGATTCCAAATGTCATTAAACAACAAAGAAGAAGAAGAATAGTAACACCAATATTTGTTCCAGGTTTATATTACAAACCCGATTCCAAAAAAATTGGGACTTTACAAATTGTGAATAATTTGTTGTATTCACACTGTACAAATTGTGAATAATTTGTTGTATTCGGAATAAAATATTGAAATTTTATTTGTTGTATTCGGAATAAAATATTGAAATTTGAAACTTCCACATCATTCCATTCTGTTTTTATTCACAATTTGTACAGTGTCTCAACTTTTTTGGAATCGGGTTTGTATTATTATTTAGGTTATTCCTGTTTTAAGATTTAAGTATTAAATCTTTATTTGTCACATATACATTCCTGCACATTGAAATTCTTTTCTTCATATATCCCAGCTTATTAGCAACCTAGGGTTCAGAGCACCACTTCAGCCATGATACACAGTAGCACCCCAGACCACAACAGTGGCAGTTTGCTTGGTCTGGATCTTGAACAGCTTGATCAGTAACCCAGAACAGTTTGAGAGACTCTGCAATAGACCGGATTCAAGTATGCGCCAGGGTCAAAGTTTGATATATACACATTTAGGTTACACAATGCCAATATTTGCACTTATGTTTACACACTTCTATTTTCACTTTTACACACTAAACTGCATTTCGTGGCTGAGTACCTATAATATGCAATTATTGACTGACTGACAGATAGACAGACAGACAGACAGATAGATAGATAGGTAGATAGACTATCTATTTATCTATCTATCTGCAAATCACTTCTTAACTGCAATAAACATTAATTGGGGGCTTTTATTTTCACCACTTCCGGTTCCTGTCGATGACGTCAGCATATTCCGAGCATGCCTACAAAGGTCGAAAATAAACAAAGAGCCAGAAAAGAGCCTCGCGCTATTTCAGTCTAAATTGCGTTTGTGTTTGCGTCTAGTGTCCGGGCAGTCATGGAGAACGTGTTTTCATGTCGAGCAAGTGTTTATTTAGATCAAGGAGGCAGGAAATACATGGAGGATTTTGTACAGATTAAGCAGGATGATGAGCCGAGCGAGGACGAGCTGAACGCGGCTGCAGAGCGAGGCGAGGCGGAAGTGGAGAACGCCAGCGAGCGGCTTGAACACACACCCGCGGAAAGCGCGCAGAGCCTCGCGACCGAAGGATCACGGCTCTCTCCGGTGGCGGAGAGCGTTGAAGCTGAGTGCGGTTTGCTGAAGCACACTCGCCGCTCACGGGCTGTGGCTTTCTACGCGGTTTTTGATGGACACGGCGGCCCCGACGCGGCGCGCTACGCCCAGAACCATCTCTGGGATCTGATCAAAAAACAAAGAGGCTTCTGGTCGACAGACGACGGAGAAGTGTGCGGAGCCATACGGAAAGGATTCATCGCCTGTCACCATGCCATGTGGAAGAAACTGCGTAAGTTCGCCTGCGTTTCATTGTTTTGTTTGTTAATTATAGGCTTTCACGATTTAGTCGACGCACGTGACCGTCACGTGATAAAAGCATTGATTATATGATTCTAGTTATATTCTGAATATGCAAGTATCCCAAAAATCTGCATCCATAGACAAATATATTTTAAGGTATAAATTACAACATTGATGAGCTCTCACACTGCAGCACTTATGTTTACATAAGTAAACATAATACAAGAACAAAATATTTCTTAATGCATCAGAACTGATGATGTTACACACAGAACTGATTTCTTCCCTTCGTGCATTGATTATTCTGAACCGATTACTGATACACTGCTGACTTCAAATGACCCAGAAGTAAAAAAAAAAAAAAAAAAAAAGTCACGTTGTGTTGCATCTGGTTCTTTAAGAGCGTTTAACATCATGAGATCTCACTATTATTATGAAAGGACATCACGTTTTCTCCCAACATTGTAAAATAGCTTTATAATAACCTTATGTGAAAAAAAAAATAAAACCATAATTTTTCGACATAATCTCCTTGCTTTTTAATGCACTTTGACCATCTGTCAACAAGCTTTCATATTCTGTCATTAAAAATGTGTTCTGCTGAGCTGCAAGCCACTAATGCACCGCTGTCTTAACTTCTTCATTAGAATTGAATCTTTGTCCTCCTAAGGATGCTTTCAGGGGACCAATCAGGTGAAAGTCTGATGGAGCCTCAAAAAGTTTTCGCAACGTGTCTACAGTGTGGGCAGATGTGTGAGAACATGCATTGTCATGCAAGATCACAACGCTCTGGGATAGCAATCCTTTGCATTTAATCTAAAGTTTAGGCTTCAGCTCCTTAATAACCATCTCACTGTAATGAGCACTGTTGATTGGTGAACTTTTTTCATGATAACGTTCCAGTACTGGCTCTTGAGAATCCCAGGAATTTGTAAACATCAATTTTGACTTTTTAACTTTTTCTTGGACAGCGATTGAGGTAAATTGCTTTTCTTAAAGGAAAGCTCCACCCTGAGACACGGGAAACATCTTCATGCTGAAATGTCAATAATGTGATTAGTGATTGTGTTCCTAATTTGTTTGTTAGTGTTGTATTTCTGTTAATTCTGTCAGAGGCTCATTTTTGTCTGCTGCATTGACATCACAGGACAACATTAGTGTAACCTAATAAGAGCTGCTAAAAGCAAAAGAGTCAGGAGCATTGCTCAGTTGTAATTATCCAGCAACATTGTCATGTTAATGCTAGTATCCGATTAGACCGAGTAGTTCTAACTGAAAAGATGGTAGTGGTAAGAACCTCTGTTTGAACTCATCACCCTTGGTCAGAACTTCTCAAAAGTAAGGAGTAAGAAACCGGCCTTCCCTGTGTGCATGGAGTTTGTAGGAATTCAGGAGTTGAAAAGGCACATTCTTTGGTTTTCCTAGTCAGAGGAAAGAAACTCTGAAAAATTAGGAAATTAATTTGGCATAAATCCCATTGGCAGCCCTCAATCAGTCAGAAATGTAGCAGTGTGATACTGTTAGTGTGATCACATAAAAATAAAAAGTTACAACCTGATTTTCACGCTAATGTCTGTTGTATCTTCTCTGTTTTAATAAATGTGAGAAAAGTACATGTCTTGTGTGATCAATCAGTATCGCCAAATGTTTATAGAAATGGCCTACTTTGCATATTTGCTGATCAAAGCATGTAACACAAAGAAGGTTTTGTGTAACAACATTTGGATTAGAACACAGCATGCAATAGTTTATTTTAGTTTATTTTAGTTTATTTAACTTGTCATAGAAAGGTGACATGTCTTGTTATTGTACCCAAAAACAAACCACTTATGGATTTATCATACCAACTATTTACAAAGTACTCCAAAAGAGACAATGATAGTAAGTAGGCTGGAGATGGACATGAGGGACGCTTTGATGGACAGGAGAAACCTGCTTTAATATCCTGAAAATATACCCAACAAGATAATAAATAAAATGAAGAACCAATACATGCGACAAACACTGCTGAGTTATTTCAGCTTGCATAAGTACAAATCGGTCTGGCTTTTCACACTAGTCATGAGTTGGACTCTCTCGCTCTTCCTCTCATTATCTCTCTAAATAAAGTCAGTAAATGGCCTTAAAATTCAATAAATCCAGCCGTAAACTAAATTGAAAACACTGTGTGCCATCATCAGCAATGGTGGAAATATAATATGGTTATATGGTAAATATGGTTAGCATTCAAGATTCAAAGAACTTTATTGATCCCAGAGGGAAATTGCTTAAATGGTATACATCATATATGGTATATATGACAAATGAATACTTCAAAAAAGGCACCAGATACTTTAATCATGATGTCTAAATGTGAGAACAAAAGTTGCTTTACTCCCCCAATTAAAATAAAACCATGAGAAATGCATTCTATAAAATTAGTTCAAGACACAAAAGTATTAGAGATGATGATGTGAAGATGTCTTTCAGACCTTTACCAAAAATATAAAAATGGTCAAATAAACATGTTTGGTATAAAAATGTAAGATCTGACATTTCCAAATTGTTTTAATTTCCAGACAGTGGCTACAACTGAAATGTATATTATAACTGACAATATATCATCAGAATCTCATCATAAATAGAGATAAGACTTAAGTAGTATCAAGAACTGTTTTCCCAAAAAAAAAAAAAAACTTTCCCCAATGTCCTAAAATGGTCTTTTGTTATTTACTTACATTGTCATAGATAAGGAATGCACAGAGGAATGAATAAACCAATCCAAGCTTTTCTCTTTTACTTGCCGGACACTGATCTAATGAAAGTTTTTTTTTTTTTTTATGCAGAACTTTCAACCCTCTCTCTGTACACAGCAAAAAAAAATCATCTGCGTTCCAATTTTACAGGAATTTGTGGACCTGGAGAACATTATTCAAATTGGTGTTCAAGAACTTGTTTACCCTTAAATACATTCATCATCCCTTACACCCTTTACTGTATTATTGTATAATAACACACTTTCAAAGTCAGTCTGTTTTCTGAATTAAGGTTGTCAGTCCTGGTGATAAAAGATTAAACTATCTACTACTGTAGGTATAAACCAGCATCATTCTACATTACATTCCTCATCATCAGCTACACTAACATTTCATTATGAAGTTGCATAGTGTGGTCTGTTTTACACTCATTTTCTGTGCATGATAATGGGGAGGTGGGAGAGTCAACGTAATTGCCTATTAATTACTTGCTTGTTTAAAAACTAGGCATTTTGAACATTTAATATTAGAAAGTGAAAATTATGACAATACGGCATGTGATTGGGTTTAATTTCTGACTTGAGGTACTGTTATATAGTTAAGCCTTTATTTGTAACATACACTACCGTTCAAAAGTTTGTGGTCACTTTCTAACTCCATGATGGTTCCTGATTTTTTTTTCTTTCTACATTGTAAAGGAATGCTTAAGGCGTCCAAAAATGCATTAATCTCCTTTGAACAGTTAATTGTGAGATGTGTCTGCTACTTATGCTCTGTAAAGACTTCAT
>JAQMYJ010000003.1:14983874-15005859 GCA_030014305.1 Clarias laeviceps | reverse complement strand
AACGCCACGTGATCTGCCATGTTTGAGGAAGCAACGAGATCCCCAACGTGTCCGACTTGACGGCTCCGTTTTCAGCTCCTCCCCGACTGCTTTCGGCTAATCTCGCCGATCGGTCTGCGCACCTTACGTCTTGACTCATTTGCATACGGACGGTGATTAGATGTGTACCGAGGTCTCAGGGGCGGTGGGTGTGTGTGCGCGCGTGCGAGAGATATGAGGGAAATCGAATACCGTATTGTGTAGTGTCCCTTTTTCGGCGGATTTTTCCGCTTTTTCATTTTGTGAGTATATTAACATGTGTTTCCTCAACATTAAATTTTTTTATTTGAGGGGGCGCTGCCCCCTTTTGCCCCCCCCCCCCCTTTTGTGCCTTTTGTGCCTTTTGTGTTTATGTCAGAATTCAAGTTGCCTTGTTAAAGTTACCATAAAATTTTTTTTTAATAAAGAGGTGATTTGGAGTGCATCTGTGGGTATATTTACAGGCGTACCTACATAAAGTGCATTTTCCCCTCCTACCACGGAAACATCCAAGAAACTCCAACCAAATTTGAGTTTGAATCGTCATTTGAGGCAAAGTTCAAACAGCTGAAGGTATCATAAGTATTTACACAAGCAATTGTATGCACATATAAAACTCTTGGAACTACACAGATAATGCACGGTTCAGGAAAAAAAATCACAAATTAACTCCCAGTGATGAAAGAACTTTTGTCTAAAAGGTTTAATTGAAAAATTGTGGGTCTAGAAACTAGTTTTTCATGTAATAATCCCAAAACATAATACATTTCTGGGACAGTGAAAATTGTTAGCTTTCAGAGATATAAAAATCTGTCAGAAATGTATTATGTTCGTTATTATGTCGGCTGTTACTTCATTTGCAGGGCTACTACTACTACTACTAATAATAATAATTTCAAAAAGGTTTCAGGAAACAAAAATAAACATTTTCAGAATGTTCTGGAACCCAACAATTAGTTGCAGCCACGAACACACACACACTGAGCTTTTCCATCTTTGTTCTTTTTCAACCTTTGCTTAAGTGTGTAAATTGCTATGATTTCATTACGTATATCCACTAATTGAATATAAGACAAATTAATTCAAGCAATTTTTAAAAAATATTATTTATCACTTAAAACATTGATCATGACTCAGGAAAAGTGAGCGTAGAACAGAAAATGTAATCATAGGAAGGTTAGCTTTTATTTTGAAGGGAATCTTTATCGCTCGACCTGGAAAAACTAAAAATGCGTTCTGATCAGCCTGAAGTGCCCTGCGAAGTGTTCAGCCATGTTAAGTGTGATTCCAAACCGCAGGGAGCGGAAATGTTCAGTTTAAAGGGAACTGCGAACGGTGTAGGAAACGAGTGAACAACAGGTCTTCACTTGAAAGAAAATAAAGAGAATGAAAAATGTACCATAAATAATTGCGTCTCGCTGGAGCGTGAATAAAATGGAGCGCGAAAAAGGATCAATATATAATTAGTATCATTATTATCGAGGACGCCATATTAAAAAGACAGAGCAATAAATTTTTTTAATTGATAATTTAATCAAGAAATCCTTTGTTGTATATAGGCTAGTAATCTGTAGAAGAAAAAAAAAGAAGAAGAAAATCTCTGTTCATCTTTAATCAATTTTTATTATTAATCAATAATTTACTTACTAGGTGTACACGGTTCAATAGTATGTTTTATAATGTTGTTAGTTTTTGTTTCAACGTCCGTGGTGTGAAATTTCCACAGTAGCAGCGACAGGTATCCGAAATGCTTATGTTACCATGATAACGCACAGTGGAAGTGACGTCTTCGCTTTTGACTTCGCAGGGTTTTCCGAATGGTGGAGTTTTGTCGAGGGAAGTTCCCTTCATCAAGATTCCCTGTAAACGGAGCAGGGAGTAGGGAGCACCCTGTGAAGTACACTTCGGAATGGAACGCAACCTTTTGCTAGGCGACCGGAAGTTCGGCTGTGTACGATGCGTGGCGGGAATTTCATTTTCACTTTGGATTAATTTACAGAGTGCGGTGAGGTCGCTTTATGAGTGGTTTGATTGAATACATGCTCGGTGTAAAGTAGGCATAAAGGTGGTGTCACTGGTATATATTAGTGTGCAGTCACGTTCCACAGAACGGTGTGTTTAGAAGATATTTTGTTTGCTAATGCAGTTGTTTTAGCTCACTAGCATCGGTTTTACCAACAGGAATGGTGTCGGTGATGACGCGCTGATTAGGGAGAAAAGTTCTGAATAGTGTACCAAACGTTTCAATTTAAATGGGGAAGTTAACTTTTTTTTTTTTTTTGCAATGTTATCTTTGTATACAAAACGTCATCTATATAATTGCATGTCTTTGTAAACACACAGTGGTCTGTCTCACTGATAATGAACCTTCCAACACATCTGGTGTTATGTATGTAATTGCTTTATCACGTATGGGTACTTGGAGACACCCTGTAGTTAAACTGCATGCATGTAAGGCACACAGCTTGCTCAGAGAACTTGCATGCTGGTTAACTTCAAGAGGCTGAATCAAGGAATGACTCTTGTTGCACATGAAGTGCACTATATTGTGTGCACTTATACCACTTATCCTGTGTACAGGAGACCTACGGCATGAGGCGGGGTACATCCTGAACAGAGTGCCAATCCATCAAAGAGCACACATACACACTACAGAAATTTAGGAATACCAGTTAACATAATTTGCATTCTTTTGCACTGTGGGAGGAAACGGGAGTACCCGGGGGAAACCCACCAAGTACATGCAAACTCAACGCACACAGATCTGCGAAGGGAATTGAACCCTCGACTATAGTTATTTTTAATTGAACAAAGTAGTCAAACAAAGAAAAACCACATAAACAAAATTCTGTCATTCACTCACTCACTCACTCATCTTCGATACCGCTTTATCCTGTATACAGGTACACACTGGATGAGGTGCCAATCCATCGCATGGCACACACATACACGCACGCACTCACAAACTACAGGCAATTTGGGAATGCCAGTTAGCCTAATCTGCATGTCTTTGAACTGTGCAAGGAAACCGAAAACCAACCAAGTACGGAGAGAACAAGAAAAGTCCATGCACACAGACCCAAAGGAGGGAATTGTACCTGGACCCTGGAGGTGCAAGGCGACTGTGCTAACCACTATCCCACCGTGCCACCTAAACAAAATTCTATATTCTGAAATATGCATATTTCATATTTCATGATTTCTTTAGTCTTAAACAGATGTGTAACATCTGTAACACAACCTTGTTGTGGTTTCCAGTAAGACCCTGTACTGTATATATGAGCACACCGGTTTAAGAGCATAAGAGGATGATCAATGTGTATTATTAATATGTAGTAGCACTAAATTACCTAATTACATTGTATTGCTAAATACCTCATACATTATTATTATTATATTTTTTTTAAGGAGGGACATCAACATCGATTCCACTGTCATTGCATTTAATACAATATTTGTGTTTTTCAGTGTCCCAGAGCAGCTACGCACGCATAGTCAGCATGGCAGCGGATACAGTAGAGTACACTATAGGAGGTGTGAAGATAAACTTTCCCTGCAAAGCATATCCCTCTCAACTTGCCATGATGAACTCTGTAAGTTTCAAGTTTCAAATTAAAGTGCCAAGTAGATGCTCACCAGGATCACTATACTAATCTTTTGGGCACAACCTCCCTTTTCTCTCAAAACAGCAAAAAAAAAATTTGTGATATGAATTTTACAAGTTTTTCAGATGAACTTTCTTGTTGCAAATCTTGCTTTCTACCACATCCCGAAAGAGCTCTATTGGATTCAGAACTGGTCCTTGAGAAGGTCATGAAAGAAAGTTCATTTACTTAGTTGTCTTGTTCATGAAACCAATTTGATGACTTTTGCTTTGTGAGGTCGTGCATCATCATGCTGGAATTAGCCATTAGAAGAATGTGGCCATGAGGAGATGTACATGATCAGCAACAATACTTAAAGCTGTGCTTGATTGGTATTAACAAGCCCTAGGAAAATGTTTCCCACACTGTTACACCGCCACCACCAGCCTCGATTGTTGACACACAGCAGTTTGTACTCATGTTGTTAATCCCAAACACTATAATTGTGCCAGAAATGAATATTCCTCAGGCTAGGCTAGAATTTTTCAATCTTCATCTGTCCAGTTTTGGTGAGCCTTTCTGTTCTTGGCTGACAGTTTTCTGTTGTAAACCATTTCCCTCAAAGTTTAATGTGTTGTGCATTCAGATCTGCTTTTATGCTCACCACAGTTGTACAGAGTGAGTTTCTAACTTACTGTAGTCTTTGTTAACTCGACCTGTCCATCCGAAGAACTGTTGCCCACTGGATGTTTTTTTATTCCCCAATTCTAAGTAAACTCTAAAAGCTTAGGAGGTGAAAAATCCCAGGAGGTCAGCAGTTATATAAATACGTAAACATTACAATCATGCACAATTTGATGCACTGCACTGCTGCCATAGGAGCTGCTTAGATGATTACATGAACAATGTACAGCTGTTCCTAATAAATCACTCAATGAGTATATATTAACCTGGATGGTATTCCTGGATGCTTTTGAAAATGGCAGTCTTTCCATATTCTGTATATTTTGAGACTAATGAGATTTTTAAAATGTTTAATAACCTGACACCATAGTTATTTCTCTCTCAGATTGTCCGTGGCCTAAACCATGGGCAGCACTGCTTACTGGAAAGCCCTACTGGCAGTGGAAAGAGCCTTGCACTTCTCTGCTCGGCCTTGGCATGGCAACAAGCACAGTACGGTATGATTTATTGATGCACTGCACGGCGTGTCACAAACATGGCTTTTTATCACCAAATAGTTGTTTGTCACCATACAGATGCAGGGGGTAATGCCATCTTATAGCTCCACAGTTTCCATCAAGTTTTCCATTTTCCACCAGCACCCATAAAGCATGCTGGTGGGCAGATTAGTGACCCTGACCTGGTATTTAGTGAGAATTAATTAATGAATGAGTAATATAAAATTAGTCCAATAACATACATCCATATGCCTCTTTCTAGAACAGAGCTGTCAAATCTTTTCCAGAAAGATTTGTGTGTGTGTGTGCGCGCGCGCGCAAATTTTCATTACAACCAAGTTGTCCATTTAAAGTCCACTTAAAGGCAAGATCAACTCGTTAAACAGGTGGAATCAGATCACGTGTGGCAGCTGCTTGGTTGGAATGAAAACCTGCACACACACAGTCCCTTTTTGGAGAAGATTTGACACATGGTCTAAAATAAACATGAGTGAAACACATTTCACTCTGATTTTGGATTAATAAAGTGATAAATATTTAAAACATTACTCAAATAGTTCACTCAAAGAGTTCAGCAAACAGTCATGAATGCCACATCAAAGTAAAAATAAAAAAAAGTAAAATTTACTTAAATTAAATTCAGTACTTATGCAACATGATTTGGTGGAGAAAATATTACAAAAGAAATCTTTTAAATTGCAGTAATAACAAAAATCTGATTGAAGAATGCTTTTGCATCTTAACCCTCATTTACTGAAGTGATACATTCTCCTTGATAGTTTTAAGAATATTATATTGTTTATATATTGCTGAATATAAGTTTTAAATTGCCATATTTAAAGCAAATTCTGATTTTGATTCAAAGCTATGTTAAACACTTCTTGGAAATAGTTACAGACACTTGAATTGGGTTTGAAAGGCATTTTATTTGGAGATGCTTTTAAATATTTTTATTCACATTGAACGTGTTGGCCATGTATACCAGGAAATAACAAAATATACTGTTTTTTTTTTTTGTGTGTGTGTGTGTGTGTGTGTGTACCCTCTCTGTTCCTCGCAGCTAAATCTGACCAAGAGGGAGGAAGCCCTTCATATGATGTAAAAAAGCCGTATGTTACTACCCCATGTCAGTGTGTATGCCACATTAGAGCTCGTTGCTCATCCACTTCCTTCAGTACTACAGCGTCCAAACCAGGTGTGATTGACCGTACTGGAGAAGACTCTACTGTACAAGTCTTCACACATCCGAAAGGTTAGCACACTCATCAGGCAGTGCCTTAAAAATTTGTCTACTTTTATGTTTCCCAAGTCATAAACTTTATAGATTTAAAGTCATATGTTTTCTTCTTGCTAACAGCTGAAGAAACTCAAGCCAAGAGATCTACTCTGTCATCCAGGCTTTCTGAGAAATTTCAGGCTTCCCTCACTAAACAGGTGGAATCAAGTGATGAAGACTTTAAGCCTGATAGGAAGCGTATTCGGGCACCTGCTGCTGATCAGATGGTAGAACTGTCAATATTTAAACCAGATGTTCAGAACAGATGTTCTCTGCACAGACATTGGCAATGACAGCTTAACAATTAATGCTATTGGTCATTAATACTAACACTTTTTTAATATTTGTAATTCTGGTGTTGGAATCAGTTTACCTCTCATAAGTCATAGAAGGGATTGGATGAATAACTGCTTGGTAATGTAGATTACACTGTATTACACTATATTTGCTACTATTTTACACATTTTGAGTGGGGCACTAAAGTGATTTTCAGGGTCCCTGTGATTTCCAGCTTCTCAGAAAACAAAAATCTATAATCCATAAACTTTAATTTAAGTCAGACAACTGATGACTTCACCAGTATACCAAAATGCTGTTCATTTTGAACACTAAAAAGCACTGAGCTAACCTGTAATTTGTCAATCATATGGTGTTTAGCAGAGCAGGAAGCGAAGATGTCTGGAAAAAGGTGTGATCTTTGAAGATGATGTGGAGGAGGAACTGGAAAGGGCTGGTCCTGGAACCCATAGCTGCACCGTGGAGTTGAGCAGTCAGGCCAAAGCTGAAGGCAGCCAGCCATCTGCTGAATCCTGTGTGAGTGCATGAAAAGTATTTAATTTTTGAGTCCTCATGCAGTGCTTACTTTATTCATATCTGAAGGTTGAACTGCTGCATGTCAGCTCAACATTTAACAGCTGTTATTGTTATTGTTGCTCCCAACAAACTACAAAACAAACAACAAAACTAGATAATCAAATACACAATAATCATAAACACAATTTTTATGGTGAGAGACATGCTAATCTAAAGCAAAATCTCATTATTAATGTCGCTCTTGATATCACGCTCTGGATCACTATTTGATCGGGTTTTGCGTATTCTGCTCCATCACCATGATATAACAGTTTCCACAGCTACATGATATTAAAGCGCTTTCTTGTCATTCTTTCACTTGTTTCATATTTCATATAACTTAAAAACAAGAGCCTGCAGAAAGCACACTTTTAAAATTACTTTTAGGCAGTATAATATTGACTGATACCAAACTGATATCTGTAGCATGTTGAAAATAGAAAAAAATTGGTCTCAGTATGCCTTCCTACCATTATCTCTGTTCCTTATGACTTTGTAATTCACGACTTAAGGGAAAATGTTAACAAAACTGATTTGTGAGGGTTCCTAAGCATTAATTTAACAAATATTTATTGATTGTTTGTTTGTTATTTGGGGGATTGTTATTTGGGGGATTGTCATTTGACCACTGGGTGGCAGCAGAGAATTTTATATGATGGTAGTGTGCAGTTTATATGATGGCAGTGTGCAGTTCTTTAAACGCTTTTAAAATCTCATCACCCAAAAAACTGCATACTTATGATTGCTGTTGAACCAGGACCTGTATAAAATAACCCTGTTTAAAAAGGCTTTTGTGTTGCTCATGCCACGGGCAGGCCTTTTAGAGACATACAATTCAGATGGACCAAATTAGTTCTCAACTTTTACGTGTATGGGCAGACCTTTGGGTGGATTTGCCATAAAGGTATAAACATTTGTGTGGAAATAAAAGAAGCAACCTTTAAATTTTTTTTTTTCTGGATATATTCCTCTTAGTATGTTATGTAATACAAAATCACTTTATAAAAACTCCACATTTTTAAAGATCTCAGTGTTGAAGCCTCCCCAAAGCAGACATGAATCCCTTTTTTTGCCTCTGGTAAAAATGGTTGAGCGAAAATACTTATTTGAAAATATATTTTTAGAATTTTGGTTGACTAATTCTACTTTATAACCGTTTGTAATCTGTCAGAACTTAAGAATATTATGACAAACAAACAAGAAACTCCTAAACACCAAACTCCTAAACTCCTAACACCATGTAATACTGTATGTTTCTTTTTTACTAAGTTCGCACTTTTTAACACCTGCATGTTTTACTTGTATTTAAAATTTTGATTAGTTAAATTCTGTAAAGAAAATTTCAAAATAGCCAACAGCAAGTAAATACTCTCTGGTTATCTCACTAAGTGATAGTAATCCTAGCAGTGTTTATGTGAGTCAAATAATTTTCAGTGTGTTCAATTATTTTTTTTAATATACACAGTTTGTGTGTTATGTATCATTAGTAATTGTTTTACATTTCCGGCTGTACTTAGATAGTAGAGAAATTGCTTACCTAGCTGGGTGATCATGATCAGATATAATAGTGTTATGGGTCTCACCTTTTCTAAATTTCAGGAATGACTTTTTGGTGAGAGTATGTTTGTTGCACTGAAACACAATGAAATTTACAATTACACTTAGAGCACTTATTTATATATATCATCCCTGTGCTTTCAGAACAGCCTCAGTTCTTTCTGGTATGTTTTCCAAAAGTAGTTTGGTCCATGTTGACATGACTGTATCTCCTGTAGATTTACATCATTCTGAGTGACTCTAATGACTAATTTGTCTGAAAAATCCCAGGTGATCAGCAGGTATAGAAATACTCAAACTAATCCGTCTGGCACCAGCATTCATGTCATGTCCTAAATCACTGAGATTACATTTTTCCCTATTCTGCTGGTGGATGTGAGCATTAGTGAAAGCTACAATCTGCCCATTTTTCTGCATTGCTCAGATGTTCCTAATAAAGTATGCAGTAAATAAACCGCCATTATCGCTGAGTCTAAACCCATGGTATAAAACTGTATACATGACACTGAAGGATAGTTGGTGTTCTCTGTGACACAGGAGAACCTGTTTGTAGTTGGAATGAGAAACTGAGTGACTTGAGTAAGACTTTCCTTGAGATCGTTAGACTTTACATAAGGTGGAGGCCAAGTCCTGATGAGTGGGGAAGAGGAGGTGGGGTTTGCTTTGGGTTTCCATTCCTCAACTGACACCGTGCATAGCCCCTGCCAGTGCTGACTGACATCTTCAATGGGTCCTTTGAAGCAAGCTCCAGTTTAATTAAGAGGTTTGCCTTGCTTGGCAGTGAACTGTGAAAGCCTGGGATAAATATTGAATGGGGTTCACCTGCTGGTTACTGCGCTCAAGGGATAAACAGGTGCTTTGTGTCTCTAGAGATTGACTGGCTTGGGGGGGGGAGTGCTCCAGAGGTAGCCATGATGGGGGGTGAAGACCCTTGAAGACTTTTATGAAGGCTGTTTTTCTCACTCTGTCTCTCTTTTCTTTTCAATGTCCCCTACCAGAGGAGTTTGGGGGGGGGCTTAAGTGTCAAGCTCTCAGAGCTCACCTGTTGAAATACAGGCCTACACATTCCATCACAGAGTCATTGTCGGGTGAGGACAATCTACCTTAGGATCTCTAACACAGAGCTCTAACAGGACACAGGGCTCGCCTTGCACCTCTCTAGAAAAACACAGTGAGCTTACTGTTTGTCTGAACAAGCCCATTATCATTTTTATTTTTCAGTCCAAACACCTTTCTTTTAGTAAGCATTTAAGTCTTTCTTAAGAATAAACAGTACTTAGGAAACCGTGAAGCGCACAGTTTGCAGTTTGTACTAGAACAAATGTGTGTTTAGATTAGGTCTTCACGATACTGTACATTGTTTCAGCATTGACATCTAGTCACATTGCAAGAGGTGCGATGCAGAGCAGTGTTTCCCACACATACTCAGTATGTGCCTTAGGCGCACCCCCAAGAATATTGACGGCCACCCAAGTATGTTTGTACACCCTTTGTAAAAATCTGTCCATCTGCCATCCGCGATCTATTAACTAGTAGGGGACTGTTCCTTCTTGCCGTAGCAGAATAAACAGGTACAAGAGCGGTAGCGCGAGCTGATAGGCAGCGGATGCCAGCTGCCGTAAAAAGATTAAGAAGGGAGTACTGACTGTCGCACATGCCTTGCAGAGAACCAGTTTCGCAAAATAAACAGGCTGCTCTTTAAAAAATACACAGGGGGATTAACCCTTAAAACTCAAGCAATGCGGACCTGTGCGGCACCACCTGCCGGTGTGTGTGGACGAAGGAGGTTTCAGAGACATCACACTGTCCATCTGGGTTTTCTGATATGTCATAAAACCAAAGTTATTGTTACATTTAAAACATGTAAATTGTACTGCTAACAGAATATGGGCATGACGTTGCAAAGATGCAGAAGTAAAAGTGTGTGTAATATTATTATTATTATTATTGGTCACAAAACAACCATAAAACCAGTCAATCTTATGAATCTGTGCTATTTCTTTGCCTATGTGACGCATTTGTTTTAAAACATTTTTAAATTAGGTAATGTTTGTAAGGCGGCACGGTGGTGTAGTGGTTAGCACAGTCACCTTGCACCTCCAGGTGCGGGAATCTTGAACCTTTGATTCCTGGCCAGGCTCGATTCCCATCTCTTTGGAATTTGCTGGTTCTCACCGTGCTTGGTGTGTTTCATCCGGTACACCAGTTTCCTCCCACAGTCCAAAGACAATTGGCATTCCCAAATTGCCCGTAGTGTGTAGGTTTGTGTATGTGTGTGTGCCGTGCGATGGATTGGCTCTCTGTCCAGGGTGTACCCCGTCTCATGCTCTAAGTCTCCTGGGATAGGCTCGAGGCCCCCGCGTCTCTGAATACAGGATAAAGCAGTATAGAAGACGAGAAGAGTTAGTAATGTTTGTATAGTTGGTTAAAATTAAATATTATGTAGGTTGTGCTGAAAAAAAGGTTGTGCTGAAAAAAAGGATTTCACTCTGCACTGCACAATATACTGTATAATGTTAATTCTATAAAGCCACATACTGTACATGTGTATAGTCTTCATATATCTGGTTTGCTTCTAAATACCAGACTGCACTTTTTCAATGAAAAATGAGCTCCCTTATGAAGCAACATTTATTTTTAAAATCTTTACATATTAGATCCTTGATTTACCTGATTTGATAGTGAATAAGGTGAGTTAAATAGTCTAAACAACCCAAAATAAAAAAAAGTAATTTTCAGGGTTTTTATTATACTTAATATATAAAGGTGCATTTTTTTTTATTTATTTCTGAGCATCTGATGAACATTCCTGTGTTTCTACATATTGCAATATATATCGCAGAAAAAATCCAATGTAATTTTTTTCCCCAAATATCATACAGCCCTAGTTTTGATGATAGATGTTCTATAACCCAACAGAAGCACTTCACTAATAAATGTATTTTCTGTAGGTTTATTTAATTTGGAAAATGGTCTAGCTGCATGCCTGAGAACCTTTAAGTCATAAAAGAAACCATCTATGATGCATCAAATTCTCTCAACCGTATACTGCTTTCTGCTGTAGGCAGTGAGCTTTTCAGTTTGTCATGCCCCCAGATGACCCCAGCTGAGATGACATGCTAAGGTTGACGCTCCCGCACAAGGCTAGGCAGTGTTTGATAGTGAGGACTGGATTGAGCCTGGGGAGAGTAGCGAGATGATATCAGGGCTCCCATGGTGAAAGAATGCAGCTTGAATGTGTCCATGGCGGCAGGTCCAGCCAGCAGAGGCTGTTATCTGCATACCAGGGGTGTTTCTTTGCTGCCCAGTGGCGAGAGGGGCCGAAACTGTGGCAGGGTTCGTGTAACGGATACTCTTGTGTCAGCTGTTTCCTGTGCTGCCGCTGACAAGGACTACCATTCACAAGCAGCCCTCCCTCCATCATTCGATGAATAAGTAATTATACAGCACAGGAGGCAGGGTACTTGGACTGGGCTATTGAATATGGCAGCAGCAGGTAAGCTGATCCAAGGAACTGAGACAAGTGGAGCGCTGGTGTGAAACTCCTCCAACTCTGGTGTAACCTTATCTGTATCCACGCATTTTTTTTTTATTTCAGTCCATGCATCTGAGCTATGCTTTATCCCACACTATCCTCTCTGTCCAGTCCTGTATATTGTGAAATTTAAAGGCAAACGACGTTCGAGAAGCATTGCTGCTGATCAAAGAGTGACTGTTTTACTGGACACCAGGGCCTATGAGAGCGCTTATTGAGGTGACAAATGCAAAGTTTGTTGATAAGCCTTTATTTTATTTCTCTTGAAGAATAGAACAGTGGTAAAGTGTTGGGGGATGTGTTTTAGGTATTTAGTAACTTGCTTTAAACCAGTTAAACAGTGCATCTTAAAAATTTTGGAATATTGTGAAAAAGCCAACTTTCTCTTGTGATTTAATTCAATAAGTTAAACTCTCATATATTCTAGATTTATCACATGGCTTCATTTTGATTTTGATGATTACGGCTTATAACTCATGAAAATCAAGAATCCAGTAGCCCAATATAGCTATTAATATATTAGCTCAATATTAGGATATTTTAATTTGAGTTTGAGTAAATTAGTTCAGTACATTTATGGGGACGTCTGCTGACTTGAGAGTTGTTAAGAAAATGATCAACTTGGGAGAGCTTCATAAGGAGTGGAGTGAGGTGGCGTCAGTGCATCAAGAGCCCCCATGCACAGATGACGTTTTCCATAGTTTGGAGGAAGAGTGGAGAGGCAGAATCAAAGTTGCTTGAAGTCCAGTTTGAAGTTTCCGCAAGTTCACATGTTGGTGATAATTTGACGCACCATGCCATATACTGGCTAAAATGGCTATACTGGCTATACTGGGGTTGGTTAACTATTATAAAGGCCTATGTCACTGCAGCCATCTACCAGGAAATTTTAGAGGACTTCATGCTTCCATCTGCTAACAAGCTTTATTCAGATGCCAAATTTCCTTTTCCAGCAGGCACCAGCCCACAATGCCAAAACTACCTCTAACTGGTTTGCTGACAAATTTTTTTTTACTGATTGTCTGACTTGAGCTCCATAGAGAATCTCTGGGTTATTAAGGAAGGTGAGAAACGCACAACTAAACAATACAGATGAGCTGAAGACTGCTATGAAAGAAACCTGGTTTTCAATAACACCACATCATTACCCAGACTAATTACCTACATGCCATGTTGCATTGTTGCAGTAACTGATGCTAAAGGAGCCCCCACCAAGTATTGAGTGCATACATGAGCATAATGTTTCAAACTTTCTTTATTGTAAGTGCTGTCTTGATTAAAAAATTTAAAAATTTTGAAACACTATTTTTATGAGCTATAAGGCATAATAATTAAAGTAAGAAAAAATGGCTTAAAATATTTCATTTACATGTAATGAATCTAGAATGTAACAGAGTTTCAGTTTTTGAATTAAATCACAAAAGACAATTGACTTTTTCATGATTTTCAAATTTTTCAAGATATACATGTATATCTGTTCTTACCTTTGAAGTCTTGCAACCATATATAGTACTAAACTGTAAGATAAATTTTTTGGGGTTTTCTGTCACTGCCTCCCTGTTTAAGACTTAGATTGAGTAATATGACCTGACCGTATGATATTCCAATAAGTATTATACTGTCACAGTATGCTTTTCTGAAACTAAATGACAGAATTAATGGTACTAGTAAGAATATACACCTACTTCATTCTTTGTTGAATTAGTGAATGCTAACTTCTTAATTTTTATAAGTTTATTTCAAAATAATATACTGTATATAGTTGCCGGGCATTGGTGGCTCAGTGGTAGGTTTCTCCCCTACCATGCGGATGGCCCGGGTTCGATTTCCAATGCCCAAACCCCAGCCACTGGATGCAATGCCAGCCCCAGGCCCTGATAAAATGGGAGGGTTGCACCAGGAAGGGCATCCAGTGTAAACACTGTGCCAAATTGATGTGCAGATCAGTTGATTCGTGAGCACTCAACGGGAGCGGCCAAAAGAATAACAACATTTTATAACATTTATCTTTAATCTTTTGAGACCCAAATATGAGGACATGATATTTTCTTAACTACTGACATTTGTAAAAGTTAGTGCCCTTTTTCTCACCATGCCATCATTTATTTAACAAAAATGAAGCCAAAAATAAAATATATACTGGCAATAGTAAGTACCCCCTTACTGCTTCCACAGGAGTGTAAGTTGCAGCCAGGTGCTGCTAATTATCAACACGTGATTAATTTAGGAAGAGATTATCAATCTGGTAAGGTTTATAAAACGCTCTCTAAACAATTTGTTTTACAGTGAGAGATTATTTGGAAATCCCCAGAGACAGTTGCCAATCTTCCCAGAAATAGATTTACTCCAAGGTGAGACCGTGCAAAAACAAAAAAAAACAATACAAAAAAACAGAAATACAAAAAACTCAAGAGCTACATCTTAGACCGTACAGGCCTCACTAAGCATGTTAAATGTTCTGTAACAGCACAATTAGAAGAAGACTGAACAAGTACAGTTATTTGGAATGGTCGCCCATAGAAAGGCCTTTTCCTCCTAAAAAGACCATGGAGACACGACTGAGGTTTACAAAGCTCCGAAGTGGAGTTGTTTGGCCTTAATGCCCATCGCCATGTTTGGCAAAAACAAACAGCATTTCAGCAGAAATACCTCATACCCACTGTTAAGCATGAAGATGGAGGGGTGATAATTTGGGCTTGTTTTACAGCCACATGATCTGGGCACCTTGCAGTCATTCAGTCAACCATGAAATCCTCTGTATAACAGAATATTCTTGAGGCAAATGTGAGGCCATCTGTTAAACAGCTGAAGCTTGGTTGAAATCGGGTCATGCAGCAGAATAATGATCCAAAGAAAAATATAAGAATTAGGATTTTGAAATGGCTTAGTCAAAGTCCAGATCTCAACCCAATTGAAATCATATGGCAGGACCTTAAGAGTGCTGGAAATTAGTGAATGCCCAAAAATCTCAATGAACTGAAGTAGTGTTGTAAAGAGGAATGGGCCAGAACTCCTCTACAACGATGTGAGAGAGTGATAGTCATACAGGAAATGATTAAGTTATTGCTGGTAAAGAGGGATCTACAAGCTATTGAATCATTATGTTTGTTTTTGTTGTGAAAATCTGTTGGTAATTGATTGACTGTTTGTGTAATTGAACGAATGTAAAAAAATACAGGCTGCTTCCTCCTCTTTCCAGTAGTGCAGACGGTACTTTGCTTACTTTCACCCATGCTGGTGACCGACAGTGTAATTAATTACTATTAAAACACGTCACACAGAGTGATGCATTCTGTATATTTTAATGTCCCAGTGTTGTTACACTCTATATCACCACTTATGGAATGACTTGCCAATCAGATTCCTCAGATGGAACAAACTGTTGAATAATTAACAATATTCAGTCATGGAGCAGCAAAAACAGTTCTGGAGTCTAAACATTTCATCTCAGGTGGGCTCACCTAATTCTGACTTAAACTGTTTCCCTTTGATGTATACATTAATTATTTATACATCTACATTAAAAAAAATCTATTCATCTGAGTGGTTGACATGACCTCTTTTTACAGTACTTGAAATTGATTTGTTTTAATTTTTCTTTCCATAGTCTCCTCTACCTTGTTCCCTGTGTGCTTGTGCAAGCCTCGCCGAAGGGCAGAGGGCAGCTGAAAAAGTCAAGGACAAAGACAAGGAAGGCAATGGCAAGAAGGCTGTCCCCAAAATTTTCTTTGGCACACGCACGCATAAACAGATAAAACAAATTGCACATGAGCTGAAGCGGACACTGTACTCCACTGTGCCCATGACCATTCTCTCCAGCCGAGACCATACTTGTGTCCACCCTGAAGTGGTACCCCACGCCAACCGTAATGAACGCTGCAAGGAGCTGCTCGAGGCCAAGAATGTGAGTCATCCAATGCCTTGGCCATAGCATCTGACATCACTACAGCTTTCAACACAGAGTCTTTATTCATGTGTCACCACATGAGCTTTCAAAGAGATGAAAGGCTTCATTGACGGAGTTTGTGCAGCTCATTGAGTTAAGGGACTATGAATTCTGTTGTTATAAAGTAGGTATTCTTTAGTTAAACATTAGTTACAGTCTAACAAAGTTTTGCCAGTCATTGATGAGATCTGTTCATCTTTATAGATGTTTAAATATGCATTTGCTTTAGTTTATTTTATATATTTAGATATATAAAATATACCCCCATTTAGTGATCTTTTTTTTTTGTAAGAATGGGTGGGAAGAAACTTGGTGGCTCTGCCATGCTATACAGTAGGTGCCCTATTTACAAACAGAGTTTGAGTCTACTGGCTGCCTTGGACAAAAGCGTCTTTGCAAATCAACCAAACAAATCAAAGTTATTCTAGCAGTTTACCTTTATCATATGGTGAAACATTTTAATCCTGATAGAAGCTATGGTAACATAGGATAATTGTGCCCTATTTACAAACAGTGATTCACTAAATAGACTGATCAGTATAAAAATGAGGTCAATTATATACTACGGCTTCCACAGTCACTAGACCTTAACCCAGATTAATACCTATGGGAGATCTGTGCTCTACTCCAGCTTAATGAAAGGAATATATTTTGTAAAAATATGATCATTGTACCCTATAGTAGGAGACACATAAAATCTATGTAAAGGCTCACTGAAGCTGTTCTGGCTGCTTGTGGTGTACCAACAACTTACTGAGTCACCATTTTAACTTCTGACGTATCACTTAAGTTTGTCAAGCACTGATCACCCTGTTATGAATTATTATGACATTGAATACCCAAATTGAATCCTCTGAACTCAGTCTGACCTCACTTTTTCTTTGCAAAGGAAGCACTTACTCCCTGCTTCTTGCCATGGCCTTCAGGCTGGTCAGTAAGTGTTCACAAGTTTCACTTTGCTCTTGTTGTAAACGGAAGATGATTAATAGCCTTCATATTCTAACCACTGTAACATAACCCTACTCTTCAAGGATCTGTGAGTGAAATCATTGTCACTGGAGCTGTGGGCACCAGTTGTGGGTGATAATGTCCCTAATCACTCATACAGACCTTTTTGTTAATGCACACTTGTCAAATGCTTCAAATGCGGTCTGTTTTAACAAGAGACTTTTTATCGTCCTCCTCACCGCCAGGCAGCTTGGATTATAAGCACATGCTCAGCATCTGACCTTGTTCTGTGAAATGGGTGATGATTCTGCTTAGAACTGTATAAGCAGCTAGCACTGTCTCCTGTGTCATTTCCAGTCAGGCATGCAACCCCACTCCTTTTTTCATTTTGCTCTGGGGCATTTGTTGTAAGGTCACACATCTCAGCTATCATCACCATCATAAGAGGCAGACAGTTGCAGTGAAATAGCCCTGCCATCATAGTGTTAATCCCTTGCTTCTTCTGTAGGATAATCTCCCTCACTATAATACAGTTGAAATGTCTGTCAGCCCCTCATCACACCACTGTAGGCTCCAGTAAGCCCTAGCATAATTAACAGATACCCCCTTTAATGATCTAGCAGAAAAAACCCTGCTCTATTTATGAAACAGATATGTGTCTTAGCTGTGACAATGCTGTAAATGATGACTATGTATAACAGCTACTGTATCCTATTAAGAGCATTTAGAGGATATACTGTTTGATGTTAAGGATGAATAGTGCATAACCTGCCATTTTATTAGACAGAGGCCTGTTTTATTAAAATTTAGCAGTGAATGTGGATTCCAAATTACCAGTTCATTCATTAGTAAGGTTGTAAGGTTTTTCTGCCTGTTTTACAGGGGCAGATATGCCGATTCTATCACAGTGTGCATAAGATGCGAGAGCAGAGGACTTTGCAGTGGGTCCATGGACTGCACCAGGCCTGGGACATAGAAGAACTGGTCAGTTTGGGCAGTAAGCTACGCTCCTGTGCCTACTATGCAGCCCGGGAGCTCATGCAGGATGCTTGCATTGTTTTTTGCCCGTACAACTATTTGCTAGACCCTCTTATCCGGGAGAGTGTGAGTTTTTCTTCCTATTTTCTAAGAAAAATGTTTGTTATTATCTAAAAAATATTTAGGAAAGTATTTTAATATATGTGGATTAATTTGTTGGGAACCTATATGAAATAACCATAACACACAGTTTATTACTACAGTACTAAATCTAATTTCTGATTACTACATCGTCTGTGCTGTAATAATTGTATGTTAATATTGAGGGGGAATATTTTTTGAGAAATCATAATTGTGTTTAATGCAACAGTAATGTTTAACAGATCAATCAGATACCATTTTTCTTTGAGTAAATAATGAATATTTATATAAATCTTTTATAACCTTTAATGAAGATGATTGTTTCCTTCCCCTTGACAGATGGATATCAATCTAAAGGGCCAGATTGTGGTGCTGGATGAGGCACATAACATTGAGGATTGTGCTCGTGAGTCTTCCAGCTTCACCCTAAACCAGGCTCAGCTTCGTGAGGCCCGTGACGATCTTGAGGCCATGGTGACATATAACATTCGCCGAAATCAACATGAGCCTCTTTTGGCCTTTTGCTGCAGCTTGCTCAAGTACACCATCTTTGTTTCATCTCACATACTATAGAACAATCTAAATATGATCTATTTTGTAAGTCCCTCACAGCTAGTGGTTTGTAAAGGATGTAACTTAAAACAGATGAAGTGGAGCATATGGTAGTGGACAGAAATATTTAGAAATGTGCATGGAATGTATCATGTAGAAATTAATTAATCATTCTTTTATCGATTAGTGAGGAGAGGCAACTTGTTTTCTTTCGACGCATTCACGTGTATCATCTCATGAGACATGATGTTAATTGCTGGACAAATTAGGAAAGCATTCTTTAGCACTTAAATCTATTGCTTATGCACATAAGCACATGCTTATATCTGTTATGTCTTTGATTAGGCAGTAGGCATTTTATTTGACCAGGCTGTGAAATCTCACAGGCTGTGAAAAAATGTTTTTAATTAATTTAAAAATTAATTAAAAAATTTAAATAAAAATTTTTAAATTAATTTTAAAATTAATTTGACAAATTATGTGTGGATATGTGTATGCAGCTGGATACAAGAAAGCTCCAGTACTTTGCAAGACAGGGATTATGAGACTGCGTGTAAGGTGTGGACTGGAAAAGAAGTTTTGGACATCTTCCATGGTCTTGGCATAACAGCTAATACATTTCCTGTGCTTCAGGTATCCCATTCCACTGAATGTTGCTTATAGTCCTCCTTCAGTATGCCCCACACTAAAAAAATCTTACATTATGATGAAAAGTATATATTTGTGTGTTTGTGTTTGCCTCCTGAGCAGAAGCATCTTGAGGCAGTGCTAGAGAAGGATGAGCGTGTCGAGCTGGTGAATGGAAATGAGAAAACCATACAGGTTCCCACCATCAGCTCCAAGACTCAGATTGTGCTCAAGAGCCTTTTCATGGTGTTGGGATTCCTGTTTCGACAAAACTGCCGGTCATTATTCCTTCCATAAACTGACTGCAGTTGGAATAATCTTTGTCTCCAATATTTATTTTTGCAAGTCCTGAAGTAATATTTCTGGCTCATATTTCGTTGTTTATTTAAAACATTTAGGGCAATTTTCTACTGCATTAAATACTCAAGCTTTTCGTGGCTCTGAAAAAAGATTTCCAGTTAAACAAGGTCTGTCCCATCATTGTTAATATAACAAGAACAGTTTGCATCAGTAATATAACCTGTCAGCCAAGGAGAATGGACTGGACAATGGCGACTTCACTGTACTTCACTGTACTTCACTGTAAGTCAGTGGGGCTCTACAACTGTTAGTAAGCTTTTAGTGAGTGTGTGTACTGTGTAGCCGTCGCATTCAATATTACTGCGAGAGTAGAGTAAAACATCTGCATCATATTTTGCATTAAGCTTGAGCCATTCCTCTGCTGAAACTATTCGGACGATTCAGAAGGCTTTCAAGAATAATGCAATAAGTGCAGAGCAAATAAAAGTGTGGCAAAAAACGCTTCAAACATGATCAAAAATCTTTTGTAAGTGATGCATGTTTTGTATTGGTAAATAGGTGCAACAAATAATAGACGAATAATAAAAATATTTGCCTAAAATCAATTACCTAAAATGATCGGTTTGGTTGGTTTAGAGTTAACCATAATTGCCATTAGTCAACTTTACTGTTACAAGAAATCTTTTCCAATCTTGAATTGGAAAATTTTAAGCTTATATTGTTAGTTAGCACAATATTGAATAAACAGCAACTTCAAGCTAGAAGCTGAGAACTAAGTAGAGAACTCGAGAACTCGACTGTCAATATAGCAGCTTTATTGATAACATCCCTATAATATTTCACTTCATGTGTCATATGGTCAATGTTTTGTTGAATTACATTAATGTTCATTTCAAATTATTTTATTTTTGCTTGTCATTATCATTGATGAAATATATTTAAAATTAAAAAATGTATTGTTGATGATTCTTCAAGTTGATTATAGAACATTAATCACACAAAGGGGCAGTTTTACTCCAAGCATTTCTACCACGCTGCAACAGGCTTAAAATTGTTAAAGGTTGTGGTGCAGACTGTAATGATAGTTTGGTTGCTTTTACAGTACTTGCAAGCCATTGTCCTTAAAAATCAGTAATGCTATACTAATACTGTACATTTTGGGCCATCACTGATTGCTGTCTCAACGTTGTGGAACAAAATCTGAAACCAGAATGCTAATAGGCATCGACAGCTTTTTGTGCCAAATTGTGTTTTAGATGTTTTTTTTGTATAACATTATCTTTCTGCATTGCTTGTTTCTTATTACAACGTGTGTGTTTGTGTGTGTGCAGGTTTGCGGATGACTACCGTGTTGCTCTGCAGCAGAGTTATGTTTGGACTACCCAGGAGGATGTGCCTGATGCCCAGGGCTTTTTTACCAGACCACGCCGCCGCCGCCAGACTGCCCGCACTAAAACCCTTGTACACACACTCAGCTTCTGGTGCCTTAACCCTGCTGTGGTGAGTGCTTGACTCTGAGCATCAACATTAGTACAGTTTTTTTTTCCAGCCTGTTTTGTTTTCAGTTCCTTTCCCATATACGTGCAAGAGAAAGAAAAAATGCTCAATATCGATATCATTAATGTGTATGCAGTTCGTGATAAATGTGTGTATATGCTGGCAGGCATTCTCTGATCTTGGATCAGTAGTACACAGTATAGTGCTCACTTCTGGTACCCTCTCACCCATGGGGTCCTTCTCCTCTGAGCTGGGCCTCAAATTCTCCATCCAGTTGGAAGCCAGCCATGTTATCAGCAAATCTCAGGTTAGTAATCCCTGGTGAGTAATGTAGCCAAAATCTGTACTCTGTGCTGCTAAAAATTACTGGAGTAGAGATTAAAATGACTATTGATGCTACTTTAGTAAGAGGATAAAAATACAAAATCTACTGAAAACATGAATGAGCATGACTAAAGCATTATTTGCTGTAAAATATTACATTTACATTTCACAACAAGCCTGTGATTACATATTAATCAGTAGAAATAAGTTGAAAAAAAGTTTAGTTTTAATATACAGTACTTCTTAATATAGCATGATTCCGTAATAACTGCATGAGAATAAGTTTCAGGAAAAAATAGTAAAAAGGAAAAATTCTGTAGTTAATATCAGTCTGACATTTTGGATGATGAACAAATACCAGCTAGAAAAATATTATAAATAATTAAAATAAAAAAAACAGTATATATTGTATGTTTCTTGAAAGAGAAAGTAATGACTGTAGATTGGGTGCTTTTAGTATTAGGCCACGTTTCTTTTTGCTCATTAACAACCTAGAGTAGCAGTTTGTTTACATAGAAGCATAAGATATACACTACCGTTCAAAAGTTTTAGAACACTTTCTAACTCCATGATGGTTCCTGATTTTTATTTATTTCTACATTGTAAAGGAATGCTGAAGGCGTCCAAAAAATGCATTAATCTCCTTTGAACAGTTGATATTGAGATGTT
>JAQMYJ010000003.1:14935822-14958376 GCA_030014305.1 Clarias laeviceps | reverse complement strand
TAACAACTAACTGTTGTTTTTGTTGTTGTTACGTAATTACCTAATTCCATATGTTATTTTATAGTTTTGAAATCCCCGGTATTGTTGTAGAATGTAGAAAATAAATCACTAAACAAAAACAAAGATATTTGCAAGTGACCCCAAACTTTTGAACGGTAGTGTAAAACTGGTGAAATGGGACTGAATAGTGTTAACTTGTGTTTTCCCTACTTTCCCTACCCTATTTTTTCACCTTTGTTTGCTCACTGTGTGCATACAAACCAACATAAACATAAAGGCTTGTGTTCATACAATGCAGTATGGAACAAGGGCAAGTGTTCGGTCACCCAGCTGCTGCAGTGTCAGAGTTGTGCATCTGACCATGCTGATTGTGATGTCATCATGGCAGCAGAGGTCCAGCACCCTAAGGACCCTGCTCTTGACCAGGTAGTATTACTCTCAAATTTTATATTAGAGGAGTAATTTTTAAATACATACACAAATATAAAGCTATTAAAAAGTAGTCAATCAGCAACTTGCTATTATTTTTTGCAACAGGATGCTTAATCTTTGAATAAGTTAAATAAGAAGAAATTCTCAGGGTTATTTTATCTGAAATTACAATTTATGAATTGAAGTGTTAATAATTCAATTCAATTCAATTTTATTTGTATAGCGCTTTTAACAATTGACATTGTCCCAAAGCAGCTTAACACAATCAAAATAATTATTTAAGTTTGTATGGAATTTAATACAGTATAGTAGTATTACTATGGTAATACAGGTTCACAGTGCCATATTAAGTGCACTGATTTCAATATAAAATGGTGTCTGGAAGTGTATATGTAAGTAAATATTTTCTTTTTTTTGTAATTATATTAAATATCACAAACACACACACCCATATACTGGATAATAAGGGGTCACCTGCAGGAACATGTATTAAACTAAGGTCAGTGCTCCCTGAGCATCCCCAATGATTTTTATATTGCTGAACCCATACTAAAGTACATGAATCGTGCAGGTTTTTTTTGTTTGTTTGTTTGTTTGTTTGTTTTGTTTTGTTTTTTAGCATCATGAATTAAAGCATGAAGTGTAATTTGGAATTTATAAACATGTCTAAATAAATGACAGGCTAAAAGCTATACTTAATACTATAACAAAAGTTAGATGCAGTAACTTTAGCTTGCTGAGGAGACATTAATTTGTCCCTGGCATGTACTTTGTGGATTTTTAAAGTTTGTTGTCTATGTTAATATTTCTGCTTGCTGCATTCTGTCAATCATTTGTCATTTACTAATATAGATAATATAAAGCATGGGTCACAAAAATATCACTGGTATGTGAATTGTGGTACAATTACAATAGTGTAATATCTTTCTTTTCCAGTGTGTACCTTTACCTTTGCCTGTTTTTTTACTCATCTCTGCCAGCAGCGCTAATCAGATTTTAAGATTGCAGATCGGTAATTGCACATAAATTGCAGTTCCAGATAATTCCTAATTTCCATGTAATTATTTCCTGCCTATGATACTTGCTACCAATTAAATTTAAACCAATCACACAAAGATATGGCCATATACACCCTACAGCTTTCAGCTTGGAATGTAGTAGTGTTGGTATGGTACTCTACCTAAATGGGCAACATGTGGTCAGCCAGAATTACTCTGTAGACACTCTTTGCTGATTAAACATGGTTGAGGCTCAACCAAAAAGTGAACTTGACTACAATTGAAAAACTGCCCGAACCTGAGTGACCCACCTGCAGGTTTGCAAAGCACCTTGAATACAACCTATCAGTAATTTAGTTGAGTGATGTACAGTAGAAGTCCCCTGAGACCATGTTGTTTTATTGGCCAAGTGTTAACAAAGGTTTCTGGCAATTCTGCTCCAGATGTTTAGAGAATGCATTTATTTCTGAAGCATTTACTTAGAAAGTGGTATGTTCTGATCCAATTTTGCAAGCCAGTCAGTGTCCCAGTGTTCCACCATCATGCCGACTGAATCAGTTATTGTTTCAATTTTAGCCACTGTTGGTGAATGTATATTTTTGTCTTGAAGTATATGCGTGTATTGAATTTTACTGTCTCTCCACCTTTTTCTATAAAGTGATTATAGTAAGTGCATGACCAGTTCTTTGCCTTCCCCATGAGATAAAAGTGCCTTTAAAACTGTCTCTCACATGTGCTACTGATTTCTTTGAGCACTGGATAGAGAGTCCCAGCAGTTCACATCATTGCAATTGCAGCCACATAACAGTTCTGAATGTAGCTTGGATTAGAGCTTGGCTGACTGCCGGCTGCATTAAGCCTTGGTTATGGCTCCTGTTGGAAGAAAGAACAGTCCCTCCCAAGAAAGGTGCTAAATAACTAGGTTCCTCTGGGATTCTTTCCTGTTCCCCAGATATCAGGCTGGAATTTCTTAAGCTGTGCCATAAATCAAGAATTGTAGAAGTGCTTCTTGCAGACATGCTTGTTAAACTGTAATGGAGATCCTTCTTTTTTTTTTAACCTAGTCCGTTGCTCTTTTTTACATACTGTAATAAGAGAAAGAAGAATCTTTTTATGCTTTGTGCTTTTTTAAGCATGTTGCTTTTTGAATTTTGATTTGTTTGAAATGTATTTGTTTGTTTCTTTCGCTAATCTGTTTACCACAAAATCCACACAGGCATGATGGAGTAAAAATGTAAAAAAAAAATAAAAAAAAAATGAAGAAACTTTCCTCTACGTCATAAACCATCTTCATTTATTTATTGATTCATCTTTAGTTTCCACTTCATCCTAGTCAGGGTCATGTTTGAGCCAGAGCACATCCTGACATCAGAGGGTGTGAGGAGAAACACCGGTCCATTGTAGATCATCATGCACATTCACCGCATGTTTTTGGGAGGTAGGAGAAAATCTGTGAACCCTGGGACACTCCCTGTAGACAGTGCCTGAGCTCAGCTTTAAACCAGCAACAGAATGTTCATCACTGCACCACTGGTTACTACTATTTAAGCTAGTAAGCATGGTTAAAACTGTCTCTTAATTTGCCTTGTTGTAAACTATGGGCTGCAATGAGAGTGAACAGATTCTAGAATATCACTCATATTGCTCCTGTTTGTAGATGAGAGAAAATCAGACCTGAATATACAGACCTGACTCCTCCCATCCCTAAGTATGCGTCACAGCTTGCAAGTCAGTGAGGAAAGGAAGTGAAAACCTTTGGCAATGCTAGGGACGAAAGGTGTCTATGCCCTCGAGACTGTAGGTGGTCCCTGCTTATGTAAATATTAGAAGTGCTGAGACATGGTATGTCAAAACACGCAGGGCTTCAAGTGCCACACTAATGAATGGCCCCACATGTGAAGTACCATTCCAGTTTGTTTAAGCAAATGAGCCCTGCTGACAGACATCTGCCTTAATGTGCAGGCTGAGACACCTCAGAACTGAATCACATTCTCTCTCTCTCTCCCTCTCTAAACCTGCAAATATTATATCCCCCCACCCTCCATCTCCTGAAACCAACTTAGTGTCCTCCTTTCCTCATGACTGTATGCACAACAAGCAATTTTAGTCTGTCATGGGAAAATCTACTGTTTATTTAGGACTCTTTATTCTACTTAAATCCTTTCTTCTGTGTACATTACAATGCACTATTGGCATCTTGCTCGGTCAAATTAAGCAATGTTTTCATATTTGTAGCATTCCATGGGGGGAGGGTTTAAAAACTTTTAAATAAGCTTTAAACATTATATTTAAAAAAGTGTAACCAATTTAGTGTACATGGTTGGAATGCGAGAAACTAATGTGAGTAAATGTGAGAAACTAATGACTGAGATATAACAATGGCTAAGTTATAAGGTACACGTTATATGATAAGTGTAATTTTAAAAATGTTTCTGTGAACAATTTGTCAGCCTCCTTTACACAGGCAAAATCAGAGACTCATGATGTTACGCTCTAACCAGCTAATTAACTTAAAACACCTGCAAAGGTTTCCTGAGACTTTAAATGGTCTCTCAGTCTGCAGTCTCAGCTGGCTGTTCACAGAGTGCTGTATCCAAGCACATTAATGGAAAGTTAAATGGAAGGGAAAAAATGTGGTAGAAAAAGGTAAAAGCAACATGCATAGCAACATGAATAACCGCAGCCTTGAGAGGATTGTGAAATGAAGCCCATTCAAGAATTTAGCTGCATGGCTATATGGCTGCTTAAAGGTTATAAGTTTATTCTTTGCATATTGTGTGTGTTGCGTGCCACACCAATTTGATAGTTTATCTTACTATTTTGGGGGGTAAAAAACATAATTTAAGTTGGAAAGGCAATCATCAACAACATATCATGACTGTCACTGCTGGTTGTCACTTGTACAATAATTTTGGCCCAGTCTTACTATAAATCTAAATGACTCACTGATGTAAAATATAGAAATTGCTCCATATCTGTACAAAAGTCAAAAATGCTTCTTGCCTAAAGACGTTTGTCTTTGTGGTTGAGTTTTAAAAGGTGGCTCAGTGGTTAAGGGTCAGGGCTATCAGAATTTTGCCCCTGCTAAATCAGACCTTTAACCCTCTCTGCTCAATAGGCTGTATTGTGCAGATGATCCATATTTTGGATGTCATTTTGAAGACATGTGAACATAGAATTTTGTAATGTACTGGTATACTTGACAATAAAGTGAAATATAGGTTTCAGTAAACTTCAATTGCTTAATATTTTGTGACATACGTTTAATTTTCAACATTTTTAGAGAGCAGTTTATATATTTAACAATAGTGATGTTGCTTGAATTATCCATCTCTAATACTCTTACAGAAATATCATGGATATCATGGAGGTGAGGATGGTCCAAATTTGTGCCCAGATAATAACTGCTAGGCAGTGGTCCAACAGAGGTCCATGGTCTTCATGTGGAGACATAAGATTGAATAGTAGAATTTTATCTTTCGTGATCATGGAAGTTTGGTTATGACCAGTTAAGTGCTCTGCAAATATGAAACGACATATCTGTAGAGCTTCGTAATGAAGCTTAGCATAACTTGTGCAGGCTTCTCACCTGGATCGCGCCAAAAACAAACGGTGTCAGAATACCCTAAAGCCTGATTTCTTTTGTCACTAAGTGGTAATGCCTTAGAAACTGGAATTTTATGTGTTATCATTTTCCAAAAAAAAGATGAAAGACACATGTGCTGTCAAAAGACGACTGCACTAGGGTTTTGTGTGCATTGCAAAGCAAAGGATTACCTATGTAAAAGAGCAGAGGGAGGTGTCAGGACAGGTGTCTCTCAGCAATGAGAAGCTCAGCTGGCAGAAATCCAGACCCACTCACGCATCCGCAGCTCCCCTCCCTTCCTCTTCGTGTCAGTACATAATACCTGTAGGCAACGTAACAATAGGAGCATCACTGGCAAACCAGGAGAACACCTCAAAAGCAAACAGCCACCGGTCAGTCACAAAAGCAAACCGGGGACTGCTGCACCTTTGTGCCTCTGTGTGTCTTAGTGCAAGCACAAAGAGCTGCAGTCCTGCACAGCAGGTGTCACATTAAAGTGCTGCTTTGATGTATTGTGCTCTTCTGTTGCTCTGCTGATCCATGTTTGCTTCTCCCAGTTCGTTTCCAATCACAGCCGACACAGCATCGTTTTTTTTTTTTAATCTGACAGGAAGGTGCTGTACACCTAGCTTTGTTAATCAGTTTATTTGTGGTAAGTAGTGATGTAAACATTATCCCATCCTTCTTCTTTTATTTGTATTGAAACCTGATACCCCAACATACATGTCTTTATCCCAGATGATATAATGTTAGCATAATGACGTAAAGTATGACATTTACTATGATTTAATGCTTCATAAATTCTAAGCCTTGGATCATGGTAACTTCTTTTTTTATATATAAATAATATTTGGATTCATGAGATTTTGTACATGCTGCCAGGAGATGTCAGTATTCTCCAGAGTAAAAAGCTTTCTCTGTCTCGCTCCAGAGTCACCTCTTTGCTAACAAGTTATGTTCATTTTTGGTATGCCCCATGTATGTGAACCTCTCACCCTAAGCTACATTCTTTTTTTTTTTCTTTAAGAAAATTTTGAATAAATATCAATATAATTTTACAGTTATCTGTATTTCAATACCAGCCTGAAAGTTCATCTTCTGTTATGACTTTGACAACTCTTAGCAAGACAACTGAACAATAATTGCTTGCTCTTGCTCTGGTTTCATGAGAATTAGCACTTTCTTGAACTCTTGGGCAGGCTCTCAGTGATGGTAATTATCACAAAGTAATTTTAGCCCTTACAGTCTCTTGATTCCCTGCAACAGTGTTTGCTGTTGTGCTGTGAAACAGGGTTTTGAGGAGATGATGGATTGCCATAAGAGGAGTGAACATGTTGATAATCGCCATGCTGTAGATCCTGCATAAGAGGCGAGCCAGGGAGCTGAGCATCTTTGTGAAGCTTTGTTTGCTGGATGCACTAAAGCTGACAATAATGACAAGGCAAACAGGATTATTGACAGAGATACAAAAGGTTCTTTAAGGGTGTCTTAACCAACTGTGAATGAAGCACCTACTCTGAACACTGTGGGAGGTACAAGGCAACAACATAGACCAGGTGAACCATTTAACCCTATGCAGTACAGTCAGATCTGTGTTGTTCATCCACCAATCATGAAAACAGTTGCAGAGAATGGCAGAGCATCAAGCATTGTGAATGGCAATTGCAAAAAATAAAAAATAGCAGTGGCCAGATTACCTAGATCCCTGCACTTCACCATTAATGTCAGATGGTAGTTCATTTGGATGTATTTTCATTGTTTATTAATTGGTTTTTATTTGTGACCCATTTTTGAACACAAGCTTTGTTTCGTTAATTGTGTTTCTTCATTTATTCGTCCAGTTATGCCATAAGGAGGCAATATGGTTGCATGTGCTGATTATTTTATATTATATATACTGTCTTTGTCATTGAGCTTCACTGGCCTAAACACCTTTACCGCTTTTACTCATATACGCAACTTGTCTTTAAGGAGGTAGGGGGTGCTATTTACTAATACATCTGCATGTGTTCATTCTGCGTTTGTGGTGCTTGATAGTCAGATGGAAATGACTGCCTGTTTACAACCTCAAAGGTCCTTTCAAACATTTGCTTGATGGTGAGTGAATGCCATTTTTGCAAATGAGTCCAATGTCTTCTAGCACCAGCTTTGCATAGCTGTTCAAACTTTCGTCTAGGTGGTGGCAATCAGCAATACAAATACAGGCAAAAATCTCTTTTGTGTCAGTCTGATCTCTTTCTGATCTTTTCTCTGAGAGTACCTAGCAGGGCCCATTGAAAGGGCAAAAAAAAAAAAAAGAAAGCCATTGTTTTCAGCTTTAGAGCCTTGCATTTTGAAGTGTTGGGAAGATTATGAAGATGTTTATGTGTGTTTATAGATAGTGCTGGAAAGCACACACTTCAGACACGCAAAAGTAATGGAGTGCCTAGAACAATATGGTTTCCTAGGAGACTAAGTAGTATTAACACAAGCAAGTGGGAGCTAACAACAACCTGTCAACATACATTGATGTGTGAGAGTACTTGACTAGGCCTGTGCAATCTGTTGAAGCGTAATTTTCCTCATGTCTGTTCAAACAAGTGGGATATAATGTTTAACATAGAATGGCATAGTTAAAAAACATTTCTGCACTATTCATTTATGCAGCAGACTAATATGATAACTTTTCTTTGATTTTCATTTCTGAGCCTATGTAGTTGTGAGAATCCTTATGACAAAAGAATACAAATGACACTAAGTCATGTAAGGCTGTGTCCTTCTCCGGAGCACTGTCTCTTTCATAATCCTTTGGTTGTTATCCCTGCTCTTGATTACATGTTAATGGAAGATTAAAATGACCACTAGTCAATATTTATTTGGCTAATATTAAAAGTAAAGGGCATTTGGTTTATGTTGAGAATTTGGTGCCACTAATACTAACTGCCAATGGCTGTATGGGTGTTAACTCTAAGGTACAAGTAAAGCTCAGGGATTCCCCTCTCACATTTGCTGTCACTTGACAAATGAGTTCTGCTCTCTCCTGTCCTTATGCACACACTGTGCACCCACGCAAACACCCAATACACACAGACAAACACAGGCACAAGCTATGAGACTAATCTGAAGTGTAAACAAGGGAGGAGTGCACAGGGACTACTGTAATGTACTGACTTGGGGTGGAGGCTAATGTGGTGGTCCTAAGCCGAGAGACAGGGTTCTATGTATAGAGAGAGGAGTGTTTGTGTGTATGTTTGGGGGTGATGGGGTATTTAAATCCCTACATTGCTGGCATTTCTGGAAAAAAGATAACTTTATTATAACTTTAACATAAAACGTCTGTCAGTAATATTTTTTAACGAGCACAGTGTTATACCAGTTATGGAGAAATGAATTAGGGATGTGGCATTTTCAGTCCTTTTTTATGTCCCATTTTTGACTGTTTTGCTGGTTTTTTTTCTCTGTTTTTTTTTTTTCTTTCTCTCTCTCTCTTTAAATTTTTTTCCACTGAAGTATATTTTGGAATAAGTCTTTTACTAACTCCGTCAGTACCAATCCTCTATATTCATACAAGTGACATAAGTAGATGACATCCCTTTGCTTCTTGTCATATTTAAGGATAATTACGTATATAGTCACTCTTCCGTTCTCACACTTTGGCTCTTAATTCATTTCAGCTTGCATTTCATAGCATGCATTCTTCAGTCAACAAAGGTTTGGATACTTACCCAGGATGTCACCTAATCCAGCATTAATCATACTCTGCTCCCTCCTGTTTGGAACAGGACTATTTCAACCGTTAGGATGTAGAAGACTCACCTTAATTTCTTCAATGCTTAATTATAAAGCTTTTTCCTGGTGGGGACTGAATAGTATTGCTTTAAATAATATCATATGTAATGATTATCTTTTGTTTGTGTATAAACACAATTTGTATGATCTTTTTTTTTTTTTATATAATTTTATATTAATTCCTTCTTTATATGATTTTAAAAAATGTTTGTTCACTCCAGGTCACTTGAATATAGCCCAAAGAACACCGTACATTTTTGCAATTCCTTACCCATATTTCTGATGATCATGCTGTAAAAGACTTTGTTAGCACTCTAGCTGTTTCACTGTATCTCTGCATTCCAGTTACATCAGACAAGCCTCTGCATTGCAGGCCATCATACTATGGAAGATGGTGCGATAACAGGCTGTTTCTCAGTTTTCAGTGAATATTTACTTAAATTACTCAGGACAGCAAAACTTGGTACTTGACGTCTAGTGATCTTTGGAGCATATTGAGTGGGTGTAGTGGGGGCAGACCTCACAAAAATAATCTTCCACTTTGTCATTGCAGTGTTTATACAAGTATACAAGACAGATGGCAGAAGATGAAATGATAGCAACATTGCACATAGGAAACCCTCAGCTTAAAAAAGCTTATTAAACAAAAACAATTTTGTTTGTAGTAGCAGTTATTATTGAGCTCTTGCTGGTGGGATAGTGGTTTTCAGCACACACCTGTTACAATGATTTGATTAATTATGAGCTTCGAACCAGGCATATTAGAGCATATTAGAGCATTGAAAACATGAAACTACTCACCAAGTACCTTATCATTACTGGACACTCTACAAACTTCTACAAAAAGCCACAAGGAGACAATGCATTTATTTAATCCTTTAAATTTAACTTTGTATTAAATTGGTAAGTGGCAGAAATAATTCATTGTGTCTATTTTGTGTGGCTGCATGCATATGTCTAAGTTAGTGTACAGTAATCTTCTTTGTCATCATCTTAACAAAGCAAACAACTATCTGTGCCATCTAAAGTCTGACACCTACAGTATTATCTCAGTGACGAATACCCTTACTAATACATTCCTAGCACTCTAGCACCAGGGCAAATTTTCTTTCTGCAAAACAGACATTTTTATTCCCAGTATCTACACAGTTTCTTGATTCTGCAATTGTAACAACAGCTTATTTGTGTCATTTGGAGATTTGCTGTATGCTACTTGTTAATGCCTGATGGCAGGTGATAGCAAGCCAGCCATAATTTGTATCTGAGAGATCTGAGATTAGTCATTCATGTGCGCACTCACATACCCTGTCACTCTTAAACAGTAACAATTTGCTTATAAGCAAAGCAGCCGCATTAGATTACATAGTGTCCACATTAATTATATTTCAGGGAATTTTATCCAGTTAAATATCTTTAAAGAAACCTGCACATTGGTGCCTAATTAGTCAAATCACTGAGATGTCAGAGAGTGATCATTAACTGTAATCATGCTCATTAGGATGGGTGAGATCTCAATTAGGGAAGGTGTTGGTGTCTCTCACATTATCACCTGACGGGGAAGAATAAGCTGTCTAAGAACAGACACTGCAGCCAATCCTAAACTCACACAAACAGACTCGAACAAATACTCAGTTTTAATAAAGAAAGCATATTTACCATTGTTCAAACACACTGAATGAGTTGACCTCACCTACCTACCGCCCTACTGTTGTTTGCAGAACGCCTCCACAAATATGTCTTTCACACCATGACTGCAGTAATGCTGAAAGATGACATGATTAAGATACTAAAGGCACGATCAGTTCATGATTTTGTGTTTCATCAAAAGATGTTGCTATTCAAAACAACCAAACAAAAAAAATCTTAACCTTTCCTCTATTTACCTTGACTGTAAATGCCTCTATTCTTATAAGGGGTAAGGGATTCATTATCTTTCACACAACAAATTTTCATATATATGACTAAAATTGTCATAGGCTACATCTGTACCTAAGCTTATAGGGTGATAACTTGCAAAAACTCATTGAGGTCTGAATTAAGAAAATAAATCACAAAGTTTGTCTTTCATTGCATTTTTAGCCTGCTTAGTGTGCACCAAAATGGCAATGATTGTTGTCCATAGGTTCCTATGCCTTTGTTTCAGCATGGGCACACTGACAGGTCTGCAGCTATGCACCCCAGATCATAAGCAATCTTCCTCTGCATTTCATAGTTGGCATGAGACACTGTGGATTATGGGCCTCTTCAGATTTCCATCTAACCATAAATTAACTGCTATTTGTTGGCCAAAACTGAAAATTTAATTAATCAGAGATGACCTTACTCCAGTTCTCTGTGGCGCGATTCTCATGGTCTTTTGCAAACATCATCCTGGCTTTTCATTGATCACAGGATATTTTCGGATATATTTTATTTTTACAGCCCCACGTGTAGGAGCCTGTTTCTGTGTATAGCAATTTTCAAGTCTTGCCACAGATTTTTTTTTAACAATTGCTCTCTTCGTGCCACTCTTCCATAAAAGCATATTTGTGAACTGCATGACTAATAGTTGTCCCGTGGACAGATTCTCCCACCTGAGCTGTGGATCTCTGCAGTTCCTCCAGAGTTACCAATATTCCTCTTAGCTGCTTCTCTGATTAATGCTGTCCTTGCCCATGTCTTGGTAAGTTTGCAGTTGTGCCAGTTGTGAAATAGAAGACTCCAGACTAGGTTTTCTGTGTCCTGTCTCAATGAGTACTGTCCTATTGCACTCACACCTATCCTCAAGTGCTTTGAGCAGTTCATCATGTGACACATCAAGACCCCACTGCAGTTTGTGTACCGTCCTAACCATTCCACCGACGACGTCATCTCCAACACACTCCATTTGCACCTCACACATCTAGACAACAAGGACACCTACATTCAAATGCTGTTCGTAGACTTCAGCATTCAACACCACCATCTCTCAGCACTTGATCAGGAGGCTGAGCCTGTTTAATGCTCTCCTTGCTTGGCCTGAACGCCTCCATCTGTAAATGGATCCTGGGCTTTCTGCGCAAAGGGCCTCAGTTATTCCGGATCGTGAACAGAACCTCCATCACCGCCACACTGGGCTGTGTGCTCAATCCTCTGCTGTTCACATTGCTGACTCACTACTTTGTAGTGACACACAGCTTCAATCATAATCGTCAAGTTCGCTAATGACATGACCATGGTGGGTCTCATCAGCAAGAACAATGAGTCAGCATACAGAGAGGAAGTCCAGATCCTAACAGACTATTGTAAAAACAATAACCTGTCTTTTAATGTTGAAAAAAACAAAAGAGATTATCGTTGACTTCAGGAGGACATTGAGCGACCACTCTCCGCTGAACATCAACGACTTCTCTGTGGAGATTGTCAAGAGAACCAAATTCCTTTGTGTCCACCTGGAAAAGAATCTCAACTGCCCCCTAAAACCAGCTCTTTAAACCAGAAAGCCCAGCAGCATCCCTTCTCCTGAGGTGGCTGAGGAAGGCCTTTTAGCAATTTCACACACCCACCTGTACAATAGTTTTTTGCACAATATTTCATACTGCTATTTGCACAAGAAACTTTTCTTTGCTGCTACTAAACACGAAATGTTTACTGCATTTACCGTCTCATGGACAATTTATTTGCCTGACCTCAGCTCTGTGTCCTTGTCAGTGCTACATTGTCGCAGTGTATTGCATTGTGTCATGTTTTTTACTGTTTGAACATTTGCACAAGTGCACTTTATGTTGACCATTGCTGTTTTGTTGTCTTAGCTAGTTAACTAATCAGGCTTCTTGGCTAGTTTTGTTAATTTATGGTGTAGCACATACAACATATAAATTAAACCAGTCCTGGAGGAACGTTGTTTCGTTTCACTGTGTACTGAACTGTATAGGGCTGAATTGATAATAAACGCCGATTTGACTAAAGCAGATTGAGGTGTCTAATAGATAAGGTTATTCACTTCACTTGTCTGTGGTTTTAATCTTGAGGTTGAATGGTGGATATGGAATATGTGCAGAGGCATTAAACATAATGTTAATATTAACATTATTATTTTTTTCATGCTATATGTGTGTAGCCAGATAATCACTCTTGAGACTTATAGCTTCTGCCAGTACACTTGGACAGGTACTGCATCTTAAATTACAGTGCTTGTCTGTATAAAACCTAACCTATGCAGGGGTGATGGTTTGCAGGTGAAGCATTATTAACCAGATGAGACAGCTAGATATTTTTGTGGATCCTGAGAGCTTCTCTCTTATCATGCAGAATGCAGACTCTTCTGGCAAAACACTTGGAGTGTCTGGGGTTATTTGAGAGCAGGCCTGGTGCTGATATTTTCCTGGGAGGAGTATAATCACATCAAAGTTCCACTAGACACATAGGCCAGACTGATTTCCTTAGCATGTGAATTCATGCATCTGTTGTGTATGCTGAATTGTGTTTAGATTTATACAATGCATGGTCAAAAAAAAGTTGCTGTTCAGATCAACTCAAAGGGACATAAATATTGTGACCTTGCATAAAGTGGTCAAAACAAAGCCGTGTTAAATGATAGATAAAGCTGGGAAAAAATTAGTGTGCTAATGTTAACTTCTTATTGATAAGAAGTTAGCAGTAAGCTAATGCCTTCATTTAATCTCAGAGGAAAATTTATATTTTAAGTAACAGACATTTTAGTTTCTGTTTGTAAATTGTATATATTTACAGTGTGTGTAACCACTGTAAATGTACACCTAATAGAGACAATACTAATACTAGGAGTAGGGCTTCCCTTTGCTTATAAAAATAGTCTCAATTCTTCATGGCATTGATTCCACAGATTTTTTTTTCTTTTTTCAATGCTGTTTGCTCAAACATGGGTTAAAGGCAGCAACTGTGAAGATTGTTAAAAAACAGTCGACGGGTGTATTTGTTGCAAAAAATAAAGACAATGCATTTCTGTGGAAGAAGACCAAGCCATTTTAAAGCTGAGAAAAGAGGCCAAATCGATTTGAGCCTTAAGCATTGAGCATGGGCAATACAACATTTTGGACTGAATGTTACTGTAGGAACAACAAATTGCAGACCACTTTTTACTTCTTCTCCCTGACCATACTCTCATTATAAGGGAAGGTTAAATTACACATAAAACAAGTGTTCCGTTCCGTGTTCTGCAGTCACACATTTTGGCCAGTAGGGGGGATTGACACTCTGGATGGTGAAACAACAAAGGGGAGGACGTCAACTTCTTTTCACGGAACATTTAGGCAGTAAAGCAGACTTGCTCCATTTTATCAAAACAGTCTCACTAGACCATCCCAGCAGTCAAACCATATTTTACATATTTTTGTCTAGAAGGTAAGGGTTTGTTATTTTGGTCTATAACCAAATATCTGTGTTCTGGAGATGGTTCTGGTTCATGTGAACAAAGCATAAGCCCAGCCTCAGCCTTAAACAAATTGCTTTTCCACTTCCGTAAATGACTATTACCTTTAAAGGAGTTCTGGGGTGTGGGAGAGTAAAACAACTGCAGGGGCAGCTTGAGGAATCCACTATTGTAAACACAATCTCTCTATTCATTTAATACAAATGCAAAGAGGGAGCAGGGAGAGAAGGTTTCTCCGTAGCTATGAAACAATGGGCAATAACCAATGCTACTCTTTTATATAGAAGGCATGAAGAACTTGCTGGGATTTTAGCAACTGGCATTGTGTAGCAACTCTGTGTAGTGCTAATTCAGTCAAAAAAGTGACTTTTTTTCAATCTGTAATTACGGGAGTTCTGTATATGCTGCAATGACATGTTTATGTCGACATGTCGATGCTGAGCTTTTATTTATTTAAATACATGAGTCATTTTTGTTGGTTTAAAGTTGATTAAATAACATTATATTAGCATTAAACACCACATTTTTTAGGAAAACTCTTAATGTTTTAAAATATTATTTTCCAGTTCCTTTATTGCTATATTTCTGATCAGTGTATTAAGGTGTTCATTAGGCCGTTTACAGTCCTACACAACAGTCGGTCAATGTTTTTTTTTTTTATTCTTGTGTCATGTGACAGTAATTCTAACAAAGCACCAAGTGAAATATACACTCCTGTAGTGGAAGCTGACAAACAGATTAATAGGCACTGAACAATGCAGTTCCATGTCTTTTCCAGGTTTCCCAAGAGGTTTTTGGACATGGTTGAATAACACAAAGTCCACAAAGAGTAGTGGGTTAAAGCAATGTGTCGGGGCAGACCAAACCAACAGACTCCACCACCTCCTTCCTTTCCATAAAACTCTTTACTTAACCAACCAAGGAGCTGGCAGGGCTTAGTTCTTAAGCCTTCCCTGCAGCCAGTGCCACTAAACAACTGTTAAGGTGGGATTGCAGACAAACATAATTGGGCTTGTTAAAAGCCAAACCTTACTTGGAAAAATTTCAATAAGAGGCAAACTTTTCTTCATGTTACAACTTTAATACAAAATAAGATTTTGTGACAGAATGGATAACTAGGACTTAGGGCAAAATGATATACCTCAACATTTTTCCTCCATCAGCATATCCCTTTTTCCAGTGACAATCACAGATACATATACAGTACACATATGCTAAACTAATGACTTACCTTTGTGTTAACCATGTGATTTCGTTAAAGTCATTTACAGTCTTAGCTTCTGAATTTATTGGAGCTATCAATGTTTCTTTGCTGGTGCTATGGTTTCTCCAAACATGCATTCTTTATTGATTTATTCATTGATTAAGCTAAGCCAGAGTTTTATTTCTTATGCCTGTTCTTGTTTGTGGAACTGTGTTCTTCTGCCATCACAACACATTGTACTTTGCCTTCTGAGGCCTTTATATAACCCAGTGGATAAAAACACCAATCCATGGTCCTCACACAATGTAATTAATTATTTTTACTGCTGCTTTTATCTAAAGCCTCTTAGTTAGGTTTATGTTTTATTGAACCCAACCAGATGTATCTTTTGATCAAGGATCACTGCCACAGTGTGTCCCACAACTAAAGTTGAATTTCTACCAGCATGTCCCTCCCTTTTAAGCCCACCTTTTCTTTTCCTCTAGATCTTACTCACCCTGCTAAACGGCATAATATTAAACAGAAAACATAACTATCTGTCAAGTAACTATTACTTTGAGTAAGTTGCTGTGTTTATGCTCAAACATAAACATATTTATTTGGAGTTTGAAGCCAGGTGAAAGCAAGAGTGAAACAACTGTATCCTTTAGTTCCTACAAAGTGTCCCTTCTCTCTTAGTCATGTCAGTGTTACACCCAAACAGCACTGGTGGAATATTGAGCACATAAAGCCATCTGGTCACCCCAACAGATCCGGCTCCATGTGGATTGAATCAAAATGATCCGCTAATTGACTATTTACTGGGCTCCAAAAAGGCCATAATGGACTTGATATTAAATCCCCTCTAAAGTATTTAAAGCGTGTTTCTGAGTGCTTTTTCAGAAAGAAGGTCTTGCTTTTACAAGAGAATAAGACTTAAGCTCCCAGGTCAGAGTGTGCCCAGCCAAGGCAGCTCTCAGACAGGATTTAGGGGCAACAGTGGGAAGCGGTGGGAGAAGGGCAAGGCAGAGGAGGGGAGAGGCACAGCCAGATACACCCCAATGAGTTCCAGATGCCCCCAAGTCTCATTTTTGCACAAATAGATACAGCAAGCTATAGTGTTGTATGTGGGGCTTAAACCTGACTTCTCTTTAATGGTGATAGAGTACTTTTTATGTGAGAAGTTAAATCTTATAAATCTTTAGCGGCTAGGTTGTCTTCCTATATCCTGTCAAAGAAGCTGCAGCATAAAAAAACATTCAGTTTTGATCAGATGACAATAAGCAGAGATTCTTTTTAAATGATCTGAGATTTATCAGAGGTAGGCTTAAGCATGAGAGAGTGGGTCAGTTTTTAAAAGCAGATTAAAAAGCCACATGATGCTTCCTGCAGTTGAATTCTCCTCACTGTATATTGCTCTGCATCTCAAACTCGGGTCAATGACGACATCTATCTTAAAGCAGAGACAGTCATAGCAAGCTCATTTATCATAGCACTGGAATTCTTTTATAGAATACAAAGTTACAGTGTACATCATTAAGTTCTTTTTTCTGTGTCTTTTTTCTCTTCCGTTAGATCTGGTTGGTTCCTTCATCGCTTCGGTTTTGCTCTAGGATCAGAACTCTTGGGCCTGTTCAGGGGAGTCAGCAGTGACCTGAATCTTTACACACTTTTTACATGTATGCAACTCATCTTATTTTTTGTAATAAACCCTGAGTCCTCTGTAAGTTTTACTCCAGTAACATCAAAAGTCAGCCCTACTCATTATTGAATTATTCAATAGAAGCTTGTATAAAACCCTAATTGTGCTTCATGGTCGTGAATGTTGACTTATATTTCTTAATGAAACCTCAATTTGAAGTAAATGTTAAAATAGTTTTACTGGAAAGAATTTTCTTATCCATTTGCAGAAGGTTTAAGTAGGTAAACATGTTGCCGTTATAGTATCCACGTTGCTGCTTCATATGGAGGGAGAGACCCTGTAAAAAATTTTAATGTCTATGTACACTAAATAAAATTACAATGATTAATTAAATGTTAGACCTCTTTTTGGTTCCTATATGATTGCGTAAATAAATTTATCTCATCCCTAGCAATGATTGTGTCATTTATATTTTTTAGATGACATTTCCTTTTACCTGCACAGACCGCTAATTTGTTTGGGTTAAATGGAAAAGTGTCAGTAGGGGAAATTCATGCAATATGGGTCTTACTCACCAACCAACACATACTAAAAGCTTACTTTCAAAAACATTTATTAATATTTGTATAATATCGTTACCCTGAATGCAGTATTTATTACTGATAGCTGAAAAGTTTGGTTAATAGTTAATTATCACTATAATAAAAGAAGGCATGATTAAAGATTCATATATCTATTATAATACTCTGACATTATTACCATGTGATTCGGTGAGCAAGCAAAATTAACTAAAAGCTATACTATAGGAAGTACAGTCAAGCCTCCTTCTATCTGTATGTGTAATCCTTTGTACCTACTGAATTGTAAAGGTGTACTTTTCAATGATTGGATTAAGTTTGGTGTAAACATGTTCCTAATACAGAACTATTTTAGAAAATGTCCAGAAGACAAAACGAATACCAATTTATTCAACAGATAAAAAAAATAAATAATAAAATCATTATAGATTTTGTTGCATGTTCAATCCAAAGCAAAAAGATCATTCATATTACCAGACCAGCATATGTCTTTCAGATACTTTCCTTTTTTCTTAATGAGCAGTGAGCAGGCGTACCAAGGTCTGGTTCATCCTTTTTTAGTTTGTGTTACGGGCCATTTGCCTGCTGTTTTACATTTTCAGGCTTGTAAGGGCTCAGTCCTATGGGTGTTTGGTCTTGGACATCTTAACAACTCTCTGTTCTTCTCTCCTCTTGGCAAAAGTATCACTCTTAAAACCTCCCATCTGGTTGTGCAGACCCTCTCTGAGTGCTAGTTACATTAAGTGGGCCTCGTTGGATTGAGTTTAATGCCACAATTAGGCATAAAATATGGTGCTCTCAGCACACATCTTTAGGATTTAAAATTCAGTATGGACACATATCATAAGCATGGATCAGAATAGAGCACATAAAAATAGAATAGATCAAAAAAAATTACCCCGAGGTACATAAAGGCTAACATGGAATGGACAAAAACATTTTACTGTGACTTTAAATTCAATAGTGCTATAAAAATATAGCCCACAACATACAATTGTCTACACTTTTGCCTGACCGGAAAAAAAAAAGTGAGTACACTAAGATTTAATTCAGTCACCTTTAGCTTTGATTACACCGTGCGATGTGGTGGCCAGTTTATGGGTAAAAATGATTCCTCATCTACCCCAGAACCTCTTTCACAATTTGAGTTCTGGAATATGCCTGTGCCATCAGGGAAGAAAACGTCATAAATGCAATAACCTGGTTATTCAGTACATTCAGGTCATCAGCTAACTTTATTTTATTGTCACATAACATTACTGCACCTAGACCTGACCTGAATCAAAGCAACCCCAGATTATAACACTGCATCAAGGTTTTTTTTTTTTTTTTTTCCTGATTTTCTCCCTAATTTAGTCATGTTCAATTCCTCCCTGTCATTTCCACATTAAGGCTACTACGACCATTCAGTTGGGAGGGCCAAGGACGATCACGTGTTTTCTCCGAACCACGTGACGCTAACCGACTGCATTTTTTCAAACTGCTCACTCATGCATCGTTGCGGGCACCCATTGGACTAGGGTCAATCTGAGCTCATCTGACTACATATGACCGTTTTTCATTGATCCAAAGTCCTTATGCTTCCTAACAAATTGAAGACATTTTTCTGATCTCACTAACAAGTGGTTTTCTTATGGCCACACAGTTGTTTAGTCCCAATCCATGTGTTGAGTTCTCATCACATTCTTTGAGTATGGAAATGCTCTTACTTTCACTATTAAACATGGCTATGGTTTCTGCTGTAATATAATTTATTTATTTATTTAGCATTTCTTCCACAATGTTGATGGTTCATCACCAGCCTATGTTTTGACAATGTGTTGAAGGATTCTTGACCCACTTCCAATCCACTAATCACGTTAGTTGTTTTCTTTGCTTGATGTAGCCCAATAATTTGCCCCTTCTGAAATGGTGACGTTTTAAATAGTGGTTTCTAGTTTTTTATAGCAAACACAGTGTTGGACTGAGTGTGCTTAAGATCCTCTCCCTTCCGGTATGTAGTGATTTACTATGGGTAAATTCACTGTTGTGAGCTGTATGTTTCTCATATTTTGCCCAAGAAATTGGGCACAATGATGTCCAAAACAGATTGTTAAACATCATTCATTTATTAACCCATAACACATAATTCTTAAACCCCAATATGCCTTCTATATTATACTGACATCATATAGCATAGGACATTTTGTGCTTCAACACACCATTGGCACTGAAACATTTTGAACATAGTTAAACTATAGTTATTGGTCTTTTGGTGCAATCAGTGCAGTGCTTATGCATGGTTACATCCAATGTAATTGCAAGCACAACTATAAACATACACCATACACAAATAAATATGACATTGCTTTAGTCATTAGATCAATGCTTTTTACACGCTATACATTACTCTTCAAAAGTGTGGATTTACCACTCAAAAGTTTAAAATCAGTATTTTAAATAATAGAAAATCCATTTTGTTATAGGTCCATATACTGTAGATAAGGTATTGTAAACTGCAACTTTATATGCTTCAAATGATTTGACAGAAGCTGCAAAACAAGATATGATCATCTACTGATGTGCCAGCATGATCTACACAACTGTATTGCATCAATATATTATCACAAAATAAAATTTCAGAAAGAAATATCAAATATATTTGAAAAATTAAAATCAAATCCCAAGGCAGGTTTTATGGCAAAATGTCTATACATATAGAGTACATTGCTGTATACTTATCATTTGTTTTAAAAAAAAATCCCCCCCAAATACTTTAAAAATAAAATGTACCTTTTTATATGGCTTATATTGTTTGGATTTAGATTGATTAAGATAATAATAATAATAATAATAATAATAATAATAATACTTATTATTATTATTATTATTATTTAATGTATTTTAATAATAATATATAAAAAATAATAATGAAGTATGACTAGAAACTCCAAAATGTTCAACTATGGTGTATATTTACAAATTCTACACTTTTTATATCAGTATGATACTTGCATATTGACTTATCAATTTGGAAATATGGCTGTATAGAAAAATAATTTATTTAGGTGTTCTTAGAGACAATGTGACAGACAAACTTCAGATAAAACAAAACAGTGGTATTATACATCTCGTCTTAGCTGTCAGTCCAGTGGGACCCTATGCTGCTGAGGCCCATTTGATACTGGTACACCGACTCTCTTGATGATGCAGGGCTTTGGGTCAGGTAGGCTGAGAAATCCCTGTGGACTCTCAGAGGTGACCCAGATTTCCTGTTGTACAGTGGCAGGTGGGCTGATCTGTCACATGAGGAAGCACCAGAGGGGGAAGAGGAAGAGGAGGAAGAAGTAGATGGCACTGGTGGCAAAGCGAAAGACACCAGGTCCGACACCTGAGGTGCAGGTTGTGGCTGTTGCATAGATGCTGAGTGATGAGAGACAATGGATGCAGTGGTGGCTGTGCTCGTTAAGTGGGCACTGAAGGGCTGGTATGGCACAGCCTCAACAGTCTGCATACCATAGCGAGGATAGGGCTGCACAGATGCCCACATGTTGCAGTTCAGGGAGGGCGGAGCCATGTCCTCAGTTCCAGCAACACCTACAGCTCCTGCCTCACCATCCATACCTCCATACATGCAGGCCTCTCTAGAGCCCAGTGCTTCGCCACAGTAGGGATGAGACAGTAAAGAGGGCTCATAGGAGGAAGAGGAGCGAAAGTAGTGCTCTTCTGAAACTGCTGAAGGGGCTGTGTCAAGGTAAGGCCGCTTGCAGCCCATGTCCAAATGCCTGTTGTTATCTAGGAATAGAGGCAGTTAAGAAACAGATTGCAAAATCAATTTTAAAATTAACTGTATTAATGTTTGAATGAACTTGGCTGTGAACTTGTATTGAAATATACTGTATCTGAAACATACTGATGAAGACAAAGACAGATTTTACCAGACACTATACTGCAGTACCTCTATGTTTGTAACAATGGTAAAGCAAACTGGACTCTCTGCCAGAAGGAAATGGGGTAGATAGATGCTCCTGTTGGTCGGAACTGGACAGGGAAACCCCACTATCATACTGATAATGAGAATGGACCTGTGAGTGACCACCCAGTACCCCTGCAGTTAATTTTCCAGTCAGGTGGGGATGTGATGTGATGAGCCGTTGCCGTGCCATGTTTTTGGAAATCACTGGGTAGTCTTTCCTGGAAATATGTGCTCAGATTTAGAAATGCATTTTTTATTTTTTATTTTTTTTGCTACATTTTATTTAATGATTTTTCACATAAAAATATACATTTAACTGTTCTCACCCTTGGAGTCTGGACACTCTGAGGTCTCCTTCATCACTACCACGAAAACCTTTGGCAAAAGGATTATTCTCAATCTTTAACTGGGTAATCTACAAAAACAAGATAGCTTTAGCCTCGTTTATCATAATCTTCTTGTACATATTTGATAACATTGGCCATGTGATTAATAATGTGACCTAGTATTTACCTTATGGTTTTGATAGGACGTCACAGAGATAAATGAGGTTTCATGAAACACATGGGTGCAGTAGGCAGTGTTCTTAGAACCAAAGGCGTTGTTTTCATCTGCTTTCACAATGTGTAATCTGGGCTGGTACTTGTGCATAGAGTTCAGGATGATCTGGGAGTAGAAGTACATTGTTATACTGTAAATCTATTCAAAATAAATGAGTGCTCTCATGTAAAAAATTACAATGCTGGGCAATGAGTACAAGTACCCACTTGTAATAAGCACAAATAGCCACTTGTGACAGCTTTAGTAAAAATTAGAAGTTAAATCTGCTCTGATTCTGTAATATTGTGTATCTTCTGTATGCTATGACAATAAATGCAGTTTTTAAACCAACTGTACTAACCAGTTAGCACATCAGTATAAATTCTACAAAAATATCTACAATATACAGTACAGGCCAAAAGTTTGCACACACCTTCTCATCTATCTGTCAATGTGTTTTCTTTATTTTCATGACCATTTACATTGGTAGATTCTCACTGAAGG
>JAQMYJ010000003.1:14889211-14935719 GCA_030014305.1 Clarias laeviceps | reverse complement strand
GTGTGTGTGTGTGTGTGTGTGTGTGTGTGTGTGTGTGTGTGTGTGTGTGTGTGTGTGTGTGTGTGTGTGTGCGTGCAAATATGAAAGATGGTAGGCCACTCTGGCACCAGTATTCTCAGAGGGGCTGGCTGTTGGATGCTCATTGGAGCGTTAGTTCAGGGTCAACTGCAGCACAGCTGTGTCAGAGCTAATGAGCATCAAAGTCATCCCTTTTATTATACAGACTCCCTGAGCTTCTCTCATCAGATGAGTCACAAACTCTAGTGTGTGGAGAGTGCCCTGATGTCGAGCTGAGTGTCCCACTACCCATGCACTGATTCTTGCAATTTCAGACTGTAGCCACCAGTTCACTGGCTCAAGCATGTCTGTAGTTGCATATAGACATGTGACCGTTGGATTGCTCTCTGGTTGGCTGACATGAGGTAATAGCAGATGATATAACTTGCAGCATTGGATGCAGGGACAAACCTGAATAAAAGGGCTAAAAAGGGTATTGGCTAAAATTTCTGTTTGGGTTTGAGATCAAATGATGGGCATCTATATGTGTTAAAAAGCATAAATATAACACTGTTTGTTTGAAGCCATTTGTTTATCTAGTGATCAAAAATATTTTAAGTTTTGACCAACTGGTGTTGCTTGTTGCCCAGGTGTTAGACACCGTTAGTCTAATTGTTCCAACAATGTAAAAACTGAGTGAATGAATGTTTGTTGTTAAAAATGGATAAACCAACATGAATACCAGAGAGATGTCTGTGGAAAATAAAATCAAGCCACCAGAAGCTGAGAAAAGAGGGAGAATTGACTAGAACCATTCCACAAGCTTCCACCAGGCAAGGTGTAACAATCCACCACTCTCCAAAAGTAGAGTGTAGGGAAAGAGTTTTGCTCATGATACAAAACTTACCAAGGTTGGTCAAGCAAGGTGGAGGTAGTGTCATGTCTTAAGCTTGCATGGCTGCTTCTGAAATGTTAATCTTTATTGATGATGTAACTCATGAAGGTAGCACTAGAAGAAATTCAAAAGTCTACATAACACTGTCTGCCAGTTTACAAAGAAATGCATCCAAGTTAACTGTGACACATTTGATTATATATTAAGACAATAACCGAAAACACACTGCTAGAACAACACATGACTTTATCAAGGCATAAGGTGGATGATTTTAGACTGGCCAAATCAATCACCAGACCTTTAACCCAACTGAGCACGCATTTGACCTCCTGAAGAAAAGCCTAAAGGGATAAAAACCCCAAAACAGCTGAAGGAAGATATAGTACAGTCCAAGCCTGAAAAATCATTACAAAATAAGAACACAACAGTTTGTTGATGTCAGTCAGTAACTGGATTGAGTCAGTTATTGGCTTAAGTGTTAATTCAATTTATTTAAAGACTGTTCCAATAATTATCTGTTCCAATAATTATGATTGCTTAAAAATGTTTTGCCGAATGAGCCATGCTCCAAGTTGACATGCAAATATCAGGGAATAAAAGTTGAAATCAAATGTATTGTTTTATATTCCTTCTTTGATGTCAAACTCAAATGTCTTCACTGTATAGCAAAAACCACAGACATGGCCTTGCTAATCCTTGCTTTTTAAGGGTTTATGGTTTTTTACTTTTTGAGGTTATATGCTGCCTAAGTATCCTCCTTGTTCCATAGATAAAATGCAGTACAATCCATAGTTCCAATGTTGTGACAAATTTGTTGAAAGTCTTTTTTCTGTTTATACTGTTCTGTCAGACTCCTGGAGTAAATATGGTTTGTGATACTAGCTATAACAATCAGGCATGTCATTATGACAACTAGCATGTGAAGTGAACAGCACTGATAACGAACTATATACCAGTAAACCGGTGACAGGATCATGTGCAACCAAGGCTCATCCATGACTGTGATGACCAAATGCCAGCCCATCCAGACTAATTCCGCAGAAAAGCATAAATCACTGAAAAAAGCAATTTCCTGGCCGCGACAGAAAGGCACCAGAACACCCCGCGCACCACAGCATTCCATGCACTCCAGTAGGCAAAGAGCAGACACCACTGCATGCCACGAGGGTCCAGAGCAGTCCTGGTGTCACAAGAGGAACACAACACCTAGGTAGTTTTAATGTTAATGGTTTTAATGGTATGCCTTATTAGTGTAGATTACAGTGGCTCCTAGTGTGAGAAGCTCTTGGTTAGCCACAATATCAATGCTGGTGTGGGCATCCGTAGAGCTCAGCAGCCTCTTACTGGCCTCATTACTCGCCCTTATCACTTTCCAGTCACTCAACTAATTTTGACAGATCAAGCCTGCATGAATCCGACAGGTTATGAACCTAATGAGCTTGCCTTTGATGCGATGACTTCAGACAAGGGCCCTCTGGGCAGCACTGCCATGTTTACACTCCTTACCTCTGTTCTGCTTTTCCTTTCCCTTTATCCCAGTCTATCTGGATTTAATCCATTATATGAAGTTAACATAAATAATGTTAATACCCCGGTTCTGCCTGTACACTAAATCCAGTATTCCCTTCTATCTAATTCTCCTGGTAATGTTCCATCTGTTGTGTTGATATGACACACTTAAAACCACTGTCAAGCTTTTTTCAGTATTTAAGTCATTTGTCCCATAACCACACACCATCACTTAAGATTTTAATAGAAATGTAATTTTAACACTCCCTTTAAAAAGTCCCTGTCTATTTTATATTTAACCAAGGTCAATATAAACAATACTATTGCTCATCTTCACATTAAAACAACCTGTGATACATTACTATCATGTATGCTGTCTCATGTCTTATTTCTATAAGAATTCATACAAATCATTTCAACAGACTGTCTCTTTCAGTCCGGTTAATAAATTAGTGGGGAAGGGGAATCCTTAGATAGTCACTGTAAGAATGCAGATGTTAATGTTAGCTTTCTGTAACTGATGTGGTTGAGTAAATTCTTGAGATTGATGTGACTCCCTAAAACATGCTGTCACTAACTTTTTCATCTGTTCTTTCTTTTTTTTTTTACTCCCTGATCCACTATATCACTAAAAGCACTCATTTGATTTCCAACATGGCTTTCTTTTCATTTTCTGTCATTACTCTTAAGAAGACAGATCAAGCAGTTATATAATAATGTTAAAAATAGCACAGGAAGTGAGAATTGTTAGAAAATAATATAAATTTAACACATTGGCTGGAGTACAGTAAGAACTTGCTTTGGAAGTTTGATATAACCTAGATTTATATAATAATGTATTAATAGGTTTTAGTAATGAACCTCTCTAAAGAAAACACTTACATGTCCAAAAGGGTCCAGGTGGTTATTTGTTAATTTTAGCTTTTGAAACGAGACCAGCTGCCTCATCCAATGTGTTCCTGTTGCAGGAGAGTCAGGGTGGACGTAGAGCCGCCCGGGCATGGCTGGCTCTGCTTTCCCAGCCACCATCCTAAATAAATGTGAGAGAATGGAAAAATTTTTTACAAAGCTGAGGCTTCCAAATGTAGCACTTTCTCACTTTACGGAATCTCTTTCTGACATACTACAACCATACTTTGTCTACAGCAAAAGCAATTTTCAATAATGTCATGGAGCTACAGGCAGTCTAAGGAAGTCTTCTGTTTAGAACACCATTATAGATTTACCATAGTCATGGTTATATCCATAGCATTAGAGAAATAATTCCTCCAGACCAGGGGTGGCTGCTTTGACTGTAACATCATTGTTAATCATGTGCCTCTAAGGTGTTGCTGAGGAACTCCAGAACCTGGCAAAGACTGAAAATCCCAGTCTATCCTGCACATCGCTAAAAAATTGGTCATAAAATGTGGGTTCTCTTGAAGGAATGTGCAGTATATAGAAAAGAATGGTTTTGTTTTTGAGTGTTCTGTATTTACACATTCAATTTGGCCAATTGTTAATACATTTCATGGGTTGCTTTGGTGGCACTGCCAGAAGCACAGGGTCAAATAGAGGACAACATGTAATAGCCTGTTGCTCCTAGCCCGTTGGTTTTGACAGGCTGCTTGCCAGCAACATGGAATAATTAACTGTGTGCTAATGACAATTCCCAGCAACCGCTAACATTAAGCAATGTAGCAGTGGAGTTGTATTGTAATAAGAGCTCACTTAATGAGCGTTTCACTCCAGATTCTGATACAGAATTTCTTATAGGAAAAGTTTAGTTGTAATGCTCTGATTTTACATTAGAGTTAAGTAATGGGGACACTAAAGGTGACAGAAACCAGATGTGCAACGATCAAGAGCCTTGCTTAAGACAGATCTGAAATAGACTGATGGATCTACTCATGCAAAGATTGCAGATGTGAGTATAGAGGAGATTTATGTATGGTTCCTTCTTCAAAGGCATGAGGATAAACACATAAATAATGTAGACATTTTAAAACAGGATAATGCACGCTAATCTGCACCCTTGCAAACTAGTTAGTGAACTTAAGTTGCCTTGAGGTGCAAGCTACAGTCCAGCTACCTTTAAAGTTAACAAATAGTCACGAAAAAAAAACAAGTACAAAAAAACTAAAGTGGATTTAGAAGGCCATTGACTTACCACTTGTTATCGCAGAACTTGTAACGATGTTCATCAGCTGGGACAATGTCGATTAGGAGGATGTACTTTGTTTTTGCATTCATTCCTGTGACTTTTACTTTGTAGCTGGGGAACATCCGCCTTCACACAGCAAAAACACAGGATGTGTTTACATTTAGAAAACAATTAAGGAGCAATAAATAATTTAAAAGGTTTTATTTCTACTTGCAGCATTTAAAAGTAAACTGACATATGAATGAACAATGAACACCTTTGTATCTTTTCATGGCATCTCTTACACATAACACATCAAACTTTTTCAAATGTCACTTTCATTTGCATTATATTTATATAGGTTTCCTTTCCTGTTGTCTTTGTCTAGATCAAGTGCTTTTCTATGGTCTCTCTCTGGAACTGATTTTTATCTTTGAATAACCTTATATAAATCACTGCTACCTGTAGGTTTTTTCCTCAGTGATAAATAATGTCTCTTTGAATTTCCCTTATGTGTAAGAGCATCAGAGGTTTACAAGAGCATAAGAGTCTTACAGTGGAATGAGCTGAACAAACAAATAGCAATTCTAATTGTAGGACACATAAGGTAATGAAAGCAACACAAGTAAAACCAGGATATGAATATGATAATATACAAGACAATCCAGTTGTAAAACTATATCATAGTTTATATCATATATGAGTCCTATATATCAATGAAGCTACCTTTCATGACCCATCTTAGAAAAAAGGACTTTTTTTTCATCCCATGTGCGTCAAAGAAAGATACTAAAGGAACTAATGCCCATATAAACCTTAAGTGCTTTTTAATGGTGGCTCAGAATGGACAGCAGTTTATATAGTACGCATGTCACTGGCCTCCAAAAGTTCCACCATAGAGCATCAGTTTATCTAGGGCTTCCTTTGACAACAGGTTCAACCAGCAGTCATACATTTATTTTTGTCTCTATATTCTAAATAAATGGCTGTAAAAGTGCAAGCTCTCATGTTTGTGTGTAGGAATAAAGCTTCAAAGGCCCATAGCTGAAGAGTGGCATGTGAAGGGCAGCCAAGATAACATTAGCTCTAATACCCAGAGCGAGAGCTGGGATTGCAGTGAGGTAAGATCAGTGTCTGGTCCAGACCAAGGTAAGCTCTGTGTCTAGTCCAGAGCTGAAATCCAATCATGGATATCAAGCTGGATGGGGTAATCCCAGAGAAGTGCTTTAAGCTGTAGGACGATCGGAAACAGAGCTCCCTGTAAGATTATACTTTGAAGCTGGCTGCAACCAGTGTCTTTTCCCTTCTCAACGTCTCCCCAGAGTGCCTTTTTTTTTTTTTATTATTGTCTTTGTCACTTTCATTATGAATGCCAATATAAGTTGGTTGATACAGTATATACTGTAAATAAAAATGTTTAATTTATTAATGCAGCTTGTTTTGAATATCCAAGATCAAGCCTGTATGTATAATTTCCAAATTTCTCCAACCATAAAAAAAAAAGTATTTTTGTTAATATTTATGAATTTCGCTCTAGCGAAATGTTTCTACATGGACGTGTCATCTATATACCCAGTATGTGAATGTGTACAGTATGTGTGGAATGGTAGAGAATAAGGAGTTTGTCAGCATACGCATACTGCCAGCTGTTTCTTTTAGCATGTTCCCTCTCTCTTTCTCTCGCATGTCTGCTCTGTCAGTGATCCATCCTGTCTGTGGGAAGCGGCAGAAAAGCAAAGATCAAAAAGATGGGGATGATGGAGCACTGGGGCCCATTGGAGCCTGGGAGACGCTGATCAGTGCCCGTAAGCACACTCACTGATGGCGTGTGTACACTGAGATGGTTCACATCGGCCGGCTGCTCTCACTCTCAACAGCCATGAACACACTAGAGTCTTGGACATGGTGGTGTAATAACAAGCCACTCACGATCACTCTGAGGAGTTCTTCCAGAGTTCAACTGTGTATAATAGACACACTAAGCATGCGGACTGTTTTCTAACTTACAGATGCACTACTATACTTTCTTCTTATTCTGCCTAAAGAAAAATCTAATTTATTTATGTGGTACATGATCTTATCCAAAGGAAGCATGAGGCTGTTAACAGAACCGTTAAAGTTAAAGAAATGTTAAAAAAATATTAAATATGATATTGCAAATAAATTCCTTATAAATGGTACTATTATAGAAAAGGTTGTAGCCTATAAATTTCACATTCCAGTTAGTTTACAATTATTACATTAACAGCATTATTTGCATTTATTGAAATTTGTAGAATTTTATGTACATTGTTGTTTGGGCAATACAAACAGATTTGTTTAACAGGATTTTTAAAAACAATTTTAAACAGATTTCTTTTTTCTAGCAAAAAACTAATTATCTCATGCTGGTTCAAATGTTAATGATGCTATAAAGATGCAGTTTTGCCGCTTAAAAGACTGAGCAAAAATTATCAGCAATTTATCAAGTCTCTAGTTTAAACTTGTGTTGAAAATATTTAATTTGGCTTGACTTGCAATCATCAATCAATTCAGTTCAGTCAACAATTAATTGTACAGTTTAGTGTGAGTTTACTATGATTGAAGTGAGTCATGCAGTTCACATTGCATCGCTGTCGATGTGTAATGTGTAAAAATCTCCTTTTATTTTCCTTCTTCATCTGTCCCTAAAAGAAATGTTTTAATAGTATTTAATTTAGATGTAACATTTTATATTTAATTAGGTTTGCACTGCATTTTGGTATACTCACTACTGTACTATTCATCTAGTATGGTGGTCATTCACATTGCCCTCTAACAATACTGACTGTTAATGTGCAGAAGCATCCAGCATGAGCCAGTAAAGCAAAGATTACTCAGCGCAGACACAGCTTGCTTGACACCCATGGTAACTAAACACTATGATGAGAACTACTGCATGAAATCAGTTCCTGTTTATGTACAGTAACAAGATCCATTCACAGAGGTACGTTGGTAATTTCTGGTAAGACTTTACAGTTCACCAATATAGTGACAAACAGCTCTTAATGAAAAAAAAAACCCACAACAAACATTTGCATTAGATCATTGATCAAACCTGGGTGGAAACCTTTATTCTAAGTCTTTTTTTCTCTTTTTAAATGTGTTCACCTATCGTAGAAATACTGCCCGAGAAAGCAATCCCTCTAGCAGCTGTGTGACAGTGCACTGCTTAGCTCTTCAAAGAGGAATTATTGTGCACTCTATCAGCTGGATAAGGGAGGGCCCATTTTTCACAGGGTTACAGCATTAAAGAAAAATTGTGGTGACCTTATACATTTCCCACATAGATACCTTGAGAAATGGCAGGCTACGACTGGCAGAAGCCATTGACTCATTCCCTTTTTAATGCTCAAGCTCCTGCTCCTAATCCTTGTTGTGCATTAAATCTAACATACATTGCAGCCATTTGTGTTTCCAATTAAACATTCATGAACATAGGAATTATGTTGGCAGAAAATTTTACAAATGTTTAATCTAGTGATGATTTTGTTAAATTATTTAAAAGGATAGAATAAATGGTTAATTATTCATATTTATTTTGTTTAGCATATTTTTGTGAGGTGCTTTATACCATAGATAATATCATAAAGCATGGCAATCATACTCCCTTTCTTTCTGTGAAGGGTAACTCACTCACCTGCCTGCTTTAGTGATGATCATCTCTGTTCCTGCCTCATGGAACTTTTTCCAAAGTTCCCTCTCATGAAGAATTACTTTGATGTTCTCGATGTTCTTCATGCACAAAAAAGGAGCACAGCGTTTAGTGTTATGTTTAATGAATTGAAAATTTTTAAATCTTGCTTATTTGATTGGAATTGACTTTTCCTTTCTAAATATATTACCAAAAATATTGTTAAATGATAATATGCTTACATATGCTTTACATACTCCTCATATATAAACTCTCAGCACGATAATGTCACTTTTATACTGTTTTAAAAAAGTCAGTCTAAAGAGTGTCAGAACATTGTCCTACCTGATCAGCTTCATTATTGTGGTGGATGCTCGCAGCCACAGGCAAGCCCAGATGTGAGGAGTCAGTAGCAAGCTCAGCAAGCTCACCAGACTGTGCCACAGTCACACCTTCATCAGCCACAGCTGAAGCCTTTTCTTGGAGCATCTCTAAAAATGTATAAAGAAATGTGCCAAATGAGTACTACTATAATTTAGATTGTTCTGTCAATGTAATTGAAATTTTTTTTTTTAATTAAAAGATTTTTTTATGTTTTATATTTAATTAACAGTTCAATTAAAATTATTTTTAGATTATTAAAATATTGTTAGATTGTTATTTAACTTTAATCACTGTTTATTATCATCACTGTAATGTTTAACCTAGATTTAATGATGCAATATGGCATGACAGGGCCAAATCATCTTATATCCATTATTCCCAACTACAAGTCAAGGTAAACTGAGTAGATAATTTCCAGCACTTTGAACAGATTTTTTAAATCTAATAAAATATTTTTTATATGCATAATTATTATTAGAGTACAATATTATTACTCGGAATTTCCTTTGGGATCAATAAAATATTTCTCTCTCTATCTATCTAAGTATTATAAAACATTAAAACTGTAAACTTAGTTGTTATTTTAGTATTCATATTTACTCTAAAATATAATCACATTTCTAAAAGTGAATAACATTTAAAATATTACAGTACAGTATTTAAATGTGATTTATGTAATGTGTATCTATATTTAATTAACTATTATTTATTTTACTTATGATTCTACAAAATCTACACAGGGTACAAAAAGGGTAGCTGTGATGTTTGAATAGAAACATGAGCTGATGATGTATGGGTCCTATTTTGGTGCTTGAGAGTGTAGTTATATTATACAGTACACATCATAAATGCTAAAAAAAAATTGATTAACATTTACATTCTTAAGAGAAAATGTCATAATATGACCTGGAGTCTTAATTTCATGGAAAAGGTTGAGATCCATTTGTTCTTAAAGTATTGCCTGCCTAAATATTTATATTTCCAACATTACTGCACAGTTTTATGTAAGGAGGCCTAAACACTGCAGATTCCATTAACAGAGGTCACCATCTGAACACCCTCTCTCACGACCCTTCACTGCTCACTCACAAACATCACATGAAAGGTACAGTTTATAGTGACGTTATCGTCATTGCCTGTTGTCACTGTGTTGCATATTCCAACTAGCCAACCGCTCATGTACTGAAGCCCTATGCCCATTTTTCCCTCTAATCTCACACCTATAAACAGTGTAAGTGCACACCCTTCAGATAAAAGGAGAGGAGAAGGATACCATGTAAACTTGGGCAGACATTTGCAGCGGCTAATAAAGATAAGGCCTGACAGCCATAGTGAAGCTTCAGCAAGTCATCAGTTGATTTTTCCAGTCTAAAATGTCCCTTTCACTTATACTGTTTAACTAAGCCCAGTGAGCAAGAGCTATGTTTATATCTCTGTCACTCTGGACATATAATCTTTTAAACTATTCTTGAAAGATACTGCTTTTTGTGAACTGGGTTTGGTGAACCTGTAGTCCAAAGTCCTGAGAGATCGCCAAACTTGCATCCACTCTTTCAACATTAAAAAAAGTTTGTAACATTTAGTATGAGTACCATTTTTTTCTTGATTTCTGTTGGTATAATAGGTTGTATTTTTATAAACTGTAACGACCAGTGTTTATAATTGACAGGAACTGGGGTGATTGAGGCTTCAATTCCTGTCCTGGCTGAATAACACAGGTATTAAGACAGCACTCATAAATTTCCATCTGGCCTGCCATCTTGTCCTGTAACTTTCATCCCCATGTGATGTGCTTGAGGCTCAAAAAGACACAGATTTACAATAGAGCCAAGCATTAAAGTTCCCATGCTGTGTGATTGAATCATTTTTTGCCAGTCATATGAGTATGACATGAGAACTACAGTCCTTCATCTTGAATGTAAAACACATTCAGTAGTCTTGTCATAATTGTATTGCTGGCAAATGTAATAGATAAAAAATATCAAATCATGTCTAGAGAAACATCAGAACAGATTTATGCTACGGTAACTATAGTTTATTTAAATGTTAATCAAAGCATAGTAGACTCTAACTTATTAGCGACTTAAAATGACTACTAATAATTTAGTAATCAGAATGGAACGATAATAAACGTATAGCGTCGTTTTTACAATTTTCCTCATCATGAATAAAACATTACATGGCATGGCTCCCGTATTTTGTTTGCCTGTTTTGTGGATTTAAATAGTTTAAATAATACTGACTGTTAATTCTTAAATTAAATAAAATCACAATTGTGTCTAACTTTTAGCAAATACAAACTACTCTTCGGAACACAATGTCATTCAAGTTATGCAGTTAGCGGTCGACTTATGCAGAAACAACAAAAATACGCGAATAGGCCAACTTTCTCTCTGTCTGTGTTTTCCATTGAATGTAACTCGCAATGCAAAAAAATATTTAATATACCGTAACGCTTTTTGTTTGTTTTGACAATATTAAATATTTCATAATAGCTGCTTACGGACACTTAATGTAACCTGTTGTGTTTAATTGTAATCACAGATTCGAGTTGGGAAAAAGTAATTAAACACTGCTGCTATCTAATGCCACTTAATAGAACTGTTTCAGTTTTTGGATATATTTACCACAATAGGCAACAATAAAATGTTCCTCAAATGTTTTCTTAATAGAAACTTCTTGATTATGAATTAATTTACACATCTTCATGTTTTAATACTTTTAAACTCTTTTCAACCGGTTAAAAATTATATAGGACCAAGTCTTGTTGATATTATTTTTAGGCTGTCTAATATTTTAGACACCACATTAGACTAAACCAACTAAACACTGAACAGGCCTGCAGCTCTGGTACAGTACTGTGGGATTTCTTGCAGACATATTTGTTCTTTTAATGCTGCATAGAACATCAAATCTAATTAGTTTTAGATTAATTAATTAATTAATCTAATCTAACTGTAGTTCGGATATTCATTCGAGCCCACAAACGGAGTTAAAAATATTACCTCATTAAATCAGCTATTATGTGCTGAAATTCGCCTCCATCTCCTTCCAGAAAGCAGAACGAGTCCTCGGTGCGGTTCGGCAGGAAGTTACGTCCTGGTTAATGCGCGCGCTATCTGCTGCTCAGCATCTCCAGTGTCAAGGCGATGTAACGGTTCTGTCTCGCGCGCGCGCACACAACGCTCAGCTCAGCAACACACACCGAAATACCCCGCAGTGCAAACTATCAACAGAGCAGCAGCGGCAGATGCCCTGTTGGTTTTGAGCAGAGCTCACTACTACACAATGTTTTCTTGAGAATACACACTATGCTGAACAGCTTGATTTGTTAAGACAGTAGGGGTGAATTACAGAGCTCTCTCACGCGCTCTCCCCCTCCCTCATGTCTCATCGCTGACGTCGCACTCGATAATAACACCTATAAGCGGTCCGCAGACTCGAGCAACCATAACACAAGCGATTATTCCTCTTCTGCAGACAGCAAGTTATCAATCGAGGCGCAAAACACGGATCCTTATCTCGTCTACCGTCTCAGATGTTGAGGCTTATGGCTAAATCAATGGCACATCTTCAAATAAAGAGGCAAAGACAAATAAAGTTTTATGTCAAGATGTTTTAAACCTGTTATCCAGATAGATCAAATTTTTGTGCAGTGTGTTTCAAGGTCAAGAGCACATCCTGTCTAGCATGTAAATAAGCTTCATTTGAGTTTCAATTCAATCCAATTTTGAATTGAATTTAATTGCATCGAAATTGACTGATGAGAACTCGTGCTATATATCCAGTAGCATACCGTATGTACTATATATCTGCTACCATGGTTTGACAGGCCATCTGTGGTTTTTGTTTTCCTCTGTTGCTTATTTGTATCTGTACGCGCAGGATTTTATTTGAAAGTGGTTGAGGATTTTGCTGTAAACGCCTGTACATTTCCAGTGAAATATGATTGCGGTTTTGGGGTAAATTACTCGAAGCGTAACGCTGAAAGATCAATAAATCACCTGGCAGGCCGGTACAGCTTTGGCTTTATTTCTGCGGCTGACACGAGCAAATGAAGGGCAACAGCTTGGATCTGCCTCTCACAAAACACTATTTCATTTTTTTACTGGATAACGACATAAACGATGCTCTTGTCAAATGCTTCTCCTTGAACGAATTGGATAAAATATTTCAGGTGTAAAAAGGGGGCATCACTAATTTGATTGACGCCAAAGCTCAAATGATCTGCAAAATCTACAGAATGTTTGTAGCCTGTTTGCTTGAGCTACAGTTCCCATCATTTATATAATTATAACTATATAACAGCATAACTCAGCCTTATCTACAAACACAAATATATGTATATATAAATGACACGTTATTGACCACACCTGTGCACCATCAATAAATAAGAAATATTAAATGAATAAAATGTTATTTGTTTTGCAGGTGAATAAGCTACCGAAGATAATTTAGGCCTATTAATATATTTTTTATTTTTCAATTACTATAACTGCAAAAGTTATAACTATTAACGGATTATACATTAACAATAATATTTACTTATAACATTATTATTATTATTATTATTATTATTATTATGTGGGGGCTACACGTTCAATTTTATCTGCACTTTGTTTCTACGTTTATTTTAAAGATGGGGGTCAGCTAACAGGCCAACTGCCCATAAATTAAATATAAATATAGATAAAAGTAAGACTAATATAATCCATTACAATTTATTTATCTAGCACAACAACAGATCTAATTACTGCATTTTATTTATAAATACAAAATATTTGATGTCTCAACAGGTTTACATGAAGCATACCGTACAGTAGATTTAACGTCCAAGACCAAATGTGGCGCCATAATCAGGCTCCTATGAAACTCTCAGCCATGACAAGGCCTACAAGTCACTCACTTGGACATTAGTGTATTCTGTGTTGTAAATAAGTAATAAAAAAGAGCTGCTTTCTGTCTGGTGTTTTAGTGACTTGTTTCGCCAAACAGTGTCCAATTATGCACAAGTTTGTTATGTATGATCGCTCAAATGATCCGTTGAGCACCCGACAACAAAATGAATTTAGCTGGTAGTACACCAGAGTGATTAAAATTGTTATAAAGATTTAATCTGCGTCAAATCCGCTTTTAAGGCCGATCTAATAGGATGATCAGCTGATGTGCAGACAAGGCCTGTTTTAGGCTAACACTTTTAGCTCCTGCAGCAGACTGCCTTCACCTACTGCATAGTGAATCGCTTAAACCTTAACTTGTAATGTGCTCTTGTGCACTGTCTGCACGACACGTTATTAAAAACGCTCTTACCTTTGGGTTGCTTCGGGTAAAAAAAAAACCTCTGGGTGCCTTGTGTTGGGATTTCTGAAAACCAGAAGCGTTATATCGCACCGTGCTATAGAAGATGTCGCTATAAAGAGGATGAATTTTATTATAGGGGCTGAATTGAGCTGGCTTTCTGAAAGAGAATTTAACCTTCACTCACTCCCACCGTCACGTGGTCTAAAAATTAGAAGCAGGAGCAGCGTTAGCTTTTCTTCTTTGTGTCTGTGTGAGTGTGTGTGAGTGTGAACGGACACGGAGATTTTTCAAAAACCTTTACAGTTTAACACAACATCCGTCATGCAGGCTACTGGTCTCTCAGTGTATACTTTTTTTCTCTAAAAACATTGATGTCTATATTTTTGGTTTATTATGATTCACATTATATCATATTGGGTAAAAATTTGCCCCTCAAAAAATTACATTGTGATTTGATAATGTCCACATATAAAAGTGCAGTTAAATAAAGAGAGACAGGTCCTACTAGTAATTTTATTTATTTGTTTATTTATTTATTTTCAAATAACATATTTGCCGGTTGCGTTGTATAAAATATCGAAAACTTAATGTCTTATTTAGAACAATTAATGTTAACTGGAATGCCTTATAGTATTTTTGGTGCCCCTACTTTTTTTTAAGCCACATCCTTGCTTCAAGCGTTTTGCACAATAGAATTACATAAAAATAATAATAATAATAAAAATAAAAAAAAATAATATAGGTATTGTCACTTCATTCTATTATGATTATTATTTAACAACAATGATAATAATATTCACAAGAATAAGGAGTCAAGGAGCAAGATGCAGACATAATTGTAAGTGAATTTCCCCCTCCCGCTGAGGGAGAAAAAAAGTAGTTGGTGAGATTCATGTGAGTATTCACCTTCCTGTAAAATATTCATAGGTGATGGACAGTTAATAAACAAATCTCATCTCACGGAAAGTTTACTTGCACTACATCTCGTTATCACAGAGTATTGCATTGTGTCGTGTTATTGCCCTTGTTTGCACATTTGCACGTGCACTTTGTGTCTTTTTTTAAATCTTTTTTTTTTTATAGTTACTACCTAGTTTAGTTAATTTATGGTGTTAACTCTTAGCTAGTCAGCTAATTAGGTGTCTTTGTTAGGTGTCTGAACTGTATATGGTAGAAATCACATTAAAATCCTGCTTGACTTGACTTGAAATGACTATTATCAACCAAACATTATCATTACAACTATAATACTCTTGTCTTGTACACGACAATGCAATACTCTGTGATAACGAGATGTAGTGCAAGTAAACTTTCCGTGAATATAAATATTATATTATACTCACACAATTATAATAGAATAGCTATATGTTTGTATTATTTGTATTTTTTAATTTGCATTTATTCACACACCGTGTGGTTGCCACAAACCTCGGTAATGCAACGTTGTTTATTTATCAATAATATTTAATACTGTATACAAAATGGGTGTATTACTAAAAGCTTTTTCCTACATTTGTATTGTATTAAACATCATCCTTATTTTGCACCTTTGCAATCTGCAAACTTTGCAAATAACCTGTGCCAACACCATCCCCGCCGCCGCCTCTCACTCACTCTTTTTTAATCTTCTTTTTTTGCACAGTTTTGCTTCTCTCAGTCACACCTTTTAGTATTTCTGTCTTTCGATGTTGCCTAGTATATTCTATCCAACTGTCATCGCATGTTTCACACATATCTACAGTCTCCGCGTATGTTCATTCAGTGACCTTCCAGCGTAACCATGGCTACGGATACCTCAGCGACCATCAACCCTGTAACCAGCATAACATCACCCTGTAGACATGACCTCAGCTCTGTGTGTGTGTGTGTGTGTGTGTATTTTAGCCGCTGCGTAGTATACTGTGCGCTACATATTATTTGCCATGTGGTCGGATTTTTTTCTTTCTATTTTCTACTTTCTATTACTTTCTATTAAAAACGTGATTATGATTATTATGTTATGTTAGGCTCCGCTACACGTTGCGTTCTGTTGGTGGTTATTTACTATACTTCTAAGAATTTAATATTATTATAAAAACTCACACACTGTGAACGCCCGGAATATGACTAGCTACATTACTACTAGTGATGTTATGAGGTAGAATGAGGACGTTTGCCAGATTTTAAGATAACATTTAAATCGAATAAAAATAACTAAAATGTTTAGATTTTAACTTTCAGTACATCTATTTGCTAATGACCCATACCAAAGGTGATTACACACAACATCATTCACAAAATGTATTTAAACAGATGTTGCGGGCAGTTGCAGTATGGATCAGGACCTTATTTAAATACTTTAGCATTTTTGTCTCAATAAGCATGTTAGTCACAAAATATACACTGTTTCGCAGTAATATTATGAGCTGATTCATTTATTTAGTAATACTTATAAAATAACGGTTTTGATGTTTTATCCATAGAACGACCCTACCTTGAGTCAATGTCTAAATGTTGCTGTTACTATTCAATCTCTCTCTATTTTAGTGAGAGATAGGAAGAATGAAACAATTTGCAAAGCAGCAATTTATTTTATATATTTTTTGTATGTATGTTTGTATTCATTAAATGCATATTTTATTGTAGACTACTAAACCTCAACTAATATCATAAACCTTTTCTATTATATATTTTTGTATTTATTGGCACAATCCTTTCAGTGAGACAATTCTATGAGCATTTCTTTAAAGAAAAAAAACTTATGCAGCCTACTACACCACGACTAATATTATAAACCATTTTAGCACACAGGTATCTTAAAATAGCACACAAGCAATGCTGCCGTTCCAAACCCGAAAAGCACGCAAAGCAATTCTATTTTTAAGGTGCTAAACCAGTCTGAATCACAGTTGTGGAACATATAAAACTTCTCCTTCTGGTGTGTAGTCTCTGTGTGCCCAGGGCTTGTGCATTCAGCGCTGCAGCACACTGAATGCACATCAAGAATAATTTTCTATGCATAAAATACAGACATCCTCCTCCTCGGTTGTGGTGTTATAGCATACAGTAGGTTTATTTCTCCTTAACACTGTTTGATTTATGTTTTAGATACTATTAGATAGATAGATAGATAGATAGATAGACATGCCTAAAATGCAATTTGCTTCTATACTGAATTTCTTATGTTGGATACAAAACTATTCAGTTAAACCTGACTAGAACATAATTTCAGGGCCATATTTCAGTATTTCAGACAAGTGCCCAATATGATTTTTTCAATATATTCTTTAGTTGCTGCATATGTTACGTAGCAACTGCCAAAATACTCTGGACTGTTAACAGGGATAAAAAAAGAATAATAATCTAAATAATAATACTTAGTAGTAATAGTACTTTTAGGTAGACTTTTTATCATTCATTGATGTGTTGTTAAAATTGCATACTTGTCCTCTATTATCCTAAAAACCTTAATGTAGACCTTCAGAGAAAACATTACAAATCTCAATAATCTCCTTCTCTCTGCAACTTTTCACCATTTTTTCCACCCCTAACTGTTACTAGCATAAATTAAATACTAGAAATACACCTATAACCCTGAAGGGCTGCGATGCACTTTAAGGGATCTATGCTTATAATGTTCAAATCATATACTGTTATATTGCACTGTATAGGGAGTGGGCAGATATGATGGATTCAGTCATAGCTATACAGATCATTGTTAAAAATAGAAAAGATGGCACACTTCATTAGTCTCTCCAAAGTCAAAAACAAAACTGTTAATAGGTATTTTGTCACCAAGTGATGTAATTCCTATATGATTTTCCAAACCTTTTTCCAAATCAGTTTACATACTGTAAAAATGTATAATATTATTATTGTAGGTAATGTTAGTAACAATATCATGGTACAGATTGGCTCTCTAGCATGAAAAATTGTATCAGTGGAATGGTTAATGATAGAAACTACAGAAAAACAGAAAGATTAAACCTAAAGGTAAACGAAGACACTCGTTACAGGATTTTGACCTGCCTTACCTTTCTGTCAGCGTGCCAGAGTGCAAATAAATCTTTGTTTAAGTGCAGTGGTTTATTTAGCATGACAACCACACCACATTTAGTGGTAATATTTTCATACTGTTTGTAATGAAATGCAGAACAGATGGTTATCTTATTTATCATTTGACCTCTGATATTCATTATATTTTGTTGTTGTGATATATGACTGTAACATAGATTAGATTAGATTAGATTAAATTAGATTCAACTTTATTGTCATTGTGCAAAGTACATATACAGAGCCAATGAAATGCAGTTAGAGTTTAACCAAGTGCATAAGTGGCCTATTTACAATAAATAACAATGTGTTATAACAAACAGAAGATACAGTAGGTAATAAAGTTTATATACATATATATATGTCACCATATATACTGTACACTATGATTTAAAACAAACAGAAGGTGCAGTACACTGTAAACCCTAATGCTCAAAGTAATGAAACATATTGAGTACTGTTAACTTAAATAATTATAATTAGTTTAAATTAATAGATCTTGATTAGTATTTAGAACTTTTTGGCATTCATGAGTTTGTAGAAATGACACTTTTCAAGTTAACTAAACAAGTGTGATATTTTAAGCCACAGTATCTGTCTCCTTAAAGTTCCACCAACTTAAAATTAGCGATTTTGTGTCTGATTGGTCTGTCTTCGCATGATGCTGTAAGTATAATCTTTACAAATCTGGGCACCGTAAAGTTGTAAAATAATACTTAGTTGATTTGTAACAGAGCACTGGTGGCTCAGTGGTAGGTGTTTCGCCTGCCATGCGAAAGGGCTGGGTTTGATTCCCAGCCACTGGATGAAGTGCCTAGATAAAAATGGGAGGGTTGTGTTCAGAAGGGCATCTGGCGTAAAAACTTGTGACAAACCGTTGTGGCGACCCATTGCCAGGAGCAGGTGAAAGACCAACAACAATTTATTTAATTTGCAACAACTAAAAAAAAAATTATAGTATGAGTTAAGCTGCTCAGTAATGCAAGTAAATAACAATTAATATGAATGAGTACAAAAAACTCTAAAACTTATAGTTCTGTTTACTTAAAATTGGAAACATCATTACTTAAAAAATTTGATGTAACTACTTACCTCAAATTTTTTGAATTTTGCCAACTTATTCGGGTTTACAGTGTAGGTAATAAGATATACACAAAAAAGGTTGACATGCCTAAAATGCAATTTTGCTTCTGAATTTCTTATGTTGGATACAAAACTATCTGGTTTATCAGAGTCAGACACACTCCAGGAAAATAAAATAATAACACAATAATATATTATTATTTGTTTTCCTGAAGTGTGTATACATTTTTGGTTGTATATGTGTTTATAGTAATATACAGTATAATGCAGTAAGACTATGCAAACATTGTGCAGTAGGTAGACGTGTCTGGAAGAATCACTATATTGCCAAAAGTATTCGCTCGCCTGCCTTCACGTGCATATGAACTAGAGTAACATTCATTTCCTAATCCATAGGATTTAATATGATTTTGCCCACCCTTTGTAGCTATAACAGCTTCAACTCTGCTGGGAAGACTTTCCACAAGGTTTATTTGACCATTCTTCCAGAAACGCATTTTTGAGGTCAGACACTGATGTTGGACGAGAAGGCCTGGCTCAGAATCTTCGCTCTTATTCATCCCAAAGGTGTTCTGTTGGGCTGAGGTCAGGACTCTGTGAAGGCCAGTCAAGTTCTTCCAAACCAAACTCGCACATCCATGTCTTTATGAACTTTGCTTTGTGCACTGGTACGCAGTCATGTTTAAACTGGTCTGAGGTTGTTTTTCAAGAGTTGGACTCTTGTCCCTTACTTCCAGTGAAAGGAACTCATAATGCTTTAGCATACCAAGATCTTTTGGACAATTTCATGCTCCCAACTTTGTGGGTATTGCCCCTTGCTTTTCCAACATGACTTTGCAACAGTGCACAAAGCAAGGTCCCACAAAGGTAGGTAGCTGGGTACTGGTGGTTTTCACCACCCTGTGAAGGGCTTTACGATCAGTTCGTGAGGATGCTCTCAATGCCACAGTGGTAAACGTTCTTGAAGCACAGGTGGTAATTTTAAGGCGTCTTTGAAAGAACACTCTTATGAACTGAAAGTATACTCTTTTGTCTGTGTTGTGTCTTCCTGCTCAGGAAAGAAGAGTTCAGAGACCAGGTGAGGTCCTCAGAGATGTAGACTCCAAGAACATTAAAGCTGGGTGCATCCTCAACAACAGCTTTGTTCATGTGAATGGGAGCATGAGTGTGATTGCCAGCTCATCTGAATCCACAACAATCTTATATAACTCATATTATTACATCTGTTTATCTCTTGGAACGTCCCTAAATACATATCTAAAGCATATTGGACTTGAACTTGACAGATATGCTTTTTCCTGTTTTAACCTAAATGGCAGATTTTTTTCAGTATTCATGGAGGCACAACATTTTGTATACACAGAAAAGCAAAGGAAATTTGAAAATGTCCTAGCTGAAAAACTTGTTGGCTCAAGATGGTCAGAAAGACTTTTTTTTTGCCATTCATTGATGACTGGATTTTAAAGCAAAAGATAAATATGAAATAAAAAAAAAATTAGCTTCTCCATTCAATGTCCTCACCAGGAGGTAAAATGCAGGCTCATTTGGTAAATATTTTCTCATAGTAAATGTTTCTTTAGAATTTATTTTGCTGCTGTCATTATGAGTTACATCATCACTAATGATTAATGAGCCAGTTCAGTGAGTTCATCCTTTTTTCCCTACACACTTTAATAGAGGTTCCAAAACTTTTGTGTGGCTCATCTCTATATTTCTTCCAATCTAACCTTCTAATTTTTGCAGGTGAGAAGTGGTTTGCATTTAGTGGTATAGTCTCTATATTTCACCCCTTCTTTGAGAAGAAATCCAACCACCAGTGTCCTCTGAACTGTGGATTGTGCTCACTTCACCCAAGGCCTTTTGAAGGTTGTTGGTGATGTCACAGACTTGTTTTGTTGTTGTGGTTGTTGTTTAGAACTTTCACAATGTTTCTGTCATTAAGTGCTATTGTTTTATTTGCCTGACCTGCTCAATGTCTGTTTGATAGACCACCAGTGCTGTTTAATTTTTTAGTACATTGCAAGTTTATGTATGCCCGATACTTAATGACATTTTCCGTGTGTAGGGAAATAAATAATAATAATTGGTCTTGCTGTTACAATACTTTCGGGTAGGACTGATGAATACAGTGCTTTATGTTTCACTTGAAAGACTTCTTTTAAATGTGTCATCAATTAACATTTTTAATATTAAAATATTAACCTAGTAAAATATATAAAAATGTTTATCCTCAAAACCTAAAACAAGAATAATCATATAAATGGTGATTATCTATTATTTATGGAAACAATGCTGTTACAACTATCCCAATAGTGCAGCAATCATCATATTACTTGTTATCCTAAGATGGAAATGTATTTGTTATATTTAAACTCTGACAATCTCCTGATCTGTTTGTTGTAACAAATTATATTATTATATTCTGGATCTAGTGTACAGTGGTTTGCTCCTTTAAAGCATTTGTTTTCAAAGTTAATTTTATCAGTTATTGCTTCTGCATTTTAGTGGCTAGTTCTGCTTAAATGCATTGGCTTACAAAAAAAATAGATCCTGCTTCTTGATTTTAGCTAATTCTGACATTCTAATGTTTGATTTATTGGATGATTTCTTTTGGGGGCTTTTAAAAGATGTAGTTTTCCAGTAAATAATAGTTTGCAGAAGGTTATAAAATTGAGTAGCAAGATTCGTAGAAACAGCAATTAATGAAAATAATTCAAGATTCTGGGAGGCTTGGAACATTGGACACCAGTGACTGGTGCACATCACTGTGAATTAGCTTCATACTGGCCATAGACAGCTCATTGGGCAACATATGTGTTATAGAATAAAATATGTAATCTAGACTTGGGCTTGTTATCATTTAAAGGAGGAAGGATAGAAGTGTAATGTTTAAAGTGTTTTAAAACCTATTTTGATTATGTGTCACCAACATAACTAACTCTTGCCAACCAGTCTGCCTTCCATGCAGGTATTGTCATACCTAACTGTCATACCCTACTGATTGTATGCATTATTCTGAGTGCTATGGTCATACAGCCCAGATTGGAAAAGTTGAAAGATCAGGTTCAAACAACTTGTGTGCAGAAAGTTTATCTAGTTTTAGCAACAACAGTGGTGGAATGGTTCATAGAAGAGGAAAATCAGACAGTGTTTTGGTAACAGCCATACTGTGATTGAAATAATGTCTAAACCCCATTAGGTCATTTCCCCGCCATCTAATTTATATTATCAGCTAATTTGACAAACTGGACAGCCCTTGCTCTTAGATTCCCACTATACTGTATGTTTGGACTACAGTTAGTGTTTCATCGTTTCCAGAGTATATAAATATTTATTACAATAGTATGTTTTCTCTTTCCAAGTCATTTCACCACAAATCAGCACTGTGTAGTGACAGTACCAGGATTATACATTTTTAAGCTTAATGAACACTTCACTGACTATGGATGTTATTGCATATCATTTACAACATTTTTACTTAACAAACCAGTGAAAGAGGCCTTGTGCCTTTTTGATGGGGCCACTCTCATTCTGGAAGTTACTTCTTTCATCAGAATAGAAATGAAGGGAAAGAAGATAAGTCATAAAAACTTTAAACTGAACCAATTCTCTAAGGGAAAACTCTAACCTAAAACATGCTAGCAAAATTATCCCTATAACAAGGTCACCAGTCCTGCTCAGTCAAGCATTTAGACACCATTCTTTTATTCAAACATGCACTTGGCTACCTGTCAAAAGTATGATGAAGTTGTTGAGTGTTTGTATATATATATGTCTGTGCCTTGCTATGGATTGGCACGACCTTTAGGATGTACCCCACCTCATGCCCTAAGGCTCCTGGGATAGGCTCCAAGCCCCAGCTACCCTATATACAGGATAAAGCGTATAGAAGATAAGTGAGTCAGTGATTTGATAATTGAGCAAATTTTGAATAATAAAGGCACATTGAATTTAAGGATAACATTACATTATTTAAACCGCTTGGTAAAATTTAACTTTTTATAGGTCTGATGTGGAATGATTTTCCTGTGTTTTCCTATTAAAAATGGTAGCACTTCTTTAGATACCTAAGAACCCTTAACTATCCATTTTGTCTCATTTATTTATAATATTATTTCATCAAATAAGTTTTTTATTATGTTAGTCCTTTATTATGACTAAACATTCCACCTTGCCTTTTTCGGATGAACCTGGCATGCCTACCATAGTGAAATAGGATGCAAAAGAAAAGAAAAGATCATAAGCAAAGAGTGAACTAATATATTAACCATTAAAGACACCACTGATGTAATCAGGGGAACACAATTGACAGATTAAAAAATGTGACAGGACTGTATGTTTTAACTATATGTTTTAAAACAGCTGGTTAGTTTAGTCTCACACGCTCAGTGACCCAGAGCTTCGTCCATCATGGAATAGATTGTTAGTCTTTGATAATCTCCTGTGTGCAGGGCACAAATCATTTCTTTAGGTTATCTTTCTTTGTCAGCAGCCCCACAGTTTTGGACATGCTTTTCCAGAGACCAAACAGAGACATCTACCAAGCAGTACAAGGTATGAACATGATGTCTGCAAGTATTTATATTTTTCTATAATTGGTTAAAACTTATCAGTGACAGAAAACAAAAAAATACTGGTAAACACATTTAGACATTTGTCATCATTTAAGCTACAAAAACCTGGTTATTAAGCAAGGGCATAGTGTATAGCACTGTTGTCTCACACCTCCATGGTTGGTGGTTGAAATCTTGGTCTGTGTGGATGGTCTTGGTCTCCTGGTGCTTGGTGTGTTTCCTTCAGGTACTTTAGTTTTCTTCTACAGTTCAGATACATGCAGTGTTGCCCATAGAGTTTAGATGATGTATTATTATTATTATTATTATTATTATTATTATTATTATTATTATTATTAAAAGCACTGACAGGTGACACATGTCAAGTGGTGGGCCATGCTAAACCCTATCCACTGCTGAAAGCTTCTACAATGGGCATTTGCCTCATTTATCTGGCTAATAGGTAGCCCCAGAGAGTTCAAACAGACGGTGTAATGTTCTGGGTGATGTTCTGTTGGAAAACCCTGGGTCCTATGTCCTATGGGCAATTGCCACACTTAATGAGTCCTGCTGCACTGCAAAATCATTCAGGAGTGCTTTGAGAACCATGACAAGGAGTTCAAAGTGTTAACTTGGCCTCCAATTTACCTAGATCTTAATCTGATTGAGCATCTTTGGGATGTGATTGACTAACAAACCTGATCCATGAAGGACCTGAAGGACCTGATCCTCACCTTGCAATTAAAGGATCTATTGCTAAAACCTTGGTGCCAGATACCACAGCACACTTTAGTGGTCTTGTGGAGTTCATGCATTGATGGTTCAGAGTTGTTTTGGTGACACAATAGCAACACAATTTTAGACAGAGTATTTTATCGTTATTGCTTATCGGTGTACACGTGAAGAACTGTTCTAAGGTACAGTATGTGGATATTGTTAAGTCGGATATTGTGACACCTAGTGGTACATGAGTGTATTACTGTACCTGCATCCGTCAGTATCAGGCTGGTTGTGTAGATGGAGCACAATGCTTCAGGTGGCAGTTCTGCGTTTTGTGGCATTGTTGTGTTATTTGTTGCACTGGATCATCTTTGAATATGTAAAAAGTAGTGGAGATTTCAATATGATATGTTCATTCATGTATAATTACTAGACTGTGAGGGGGTTTACTGAGCTATATCTGTTGATTGCACACGGGTTTCTTTCTTTCTTTCTTTTGTTCAACTTATTGTATCTGAACATTGCATGATCGTTGTGCCCATACCTCAGGAGAACTTAGACGGGGAAAGTGGTTCATATTGTATTAATACATTTAAATGTTTGTACTCTCTATTTTATTTATATTAATTTGTCCAGGAGGTGGCGGTGAGTCCTTGTTTTTGGGGTCTCCTGCTTTTTGGATCAATTCTAAAAAACAACAACAACAACAACAACAACAAAAAAAAAACAATAATGGTGAAACACACCTAAGAAACTAATAACTAAGCAGTGTTTAACCTGAAAAGCATGGCAATTGAACAGTTTAAACTGTGAAGATTCTGTCTATCAAACATATTCATTCCAGCTGGGTGTGTTTGGCACATTTTGGGGGGAATTTAGTGCATAAGATAAAAAAATGTTAGTGTTTTATTTATGTCTGAATTTAAACATACACATGTCCGTGCAAACGTGGTAATATACTAGTATAAAATAGGCTATTGTTTGCTGAGTGGAGCTCTAATGGAGAAGAACTAGATGTCTAGACAGGCGATGAGCATCTATTTGTCCTTAATTTATTTTCATTGATGTATCCTCCCAGGTACCTATTTCTGTGACGCACTGAAAGATACTTTCCATTTAAAACCCTACTGAATTCTTGAGGAGTCAAATGTAAAAATAGGCATGGCTTTCTCTTCGTGTTGTGAAATTCCTTTTTACTTTGAATCAAGCAAAGCAGTAGCCCATAACTACAAGGTTTGCCTATAGCAATACATGGGGGAAATTGAATCGTCCTCCTCTTTTTCAAAATTGACTTTATTTTTCTGAAATAATATTTTACATGAACGCATTCCTTATAACCTTTTAAACACACATACACATATATGTCAGGTTTATATACCTTCTATTGTTATGTGTAAATTCTGTCTTAAAAGCTATTGGTTTCGTTACTTATTCAATTCAATTCAATTCAATTTTATTTGTATGACGCGTTTAACAATTGTCATTGTCGCAAAGCAGCTTTACACAATCAAACTTATGCTCATTAATTCTGGTGCAGCGTTGGTACGTTTCAGCTTTAGGAATAATTTGTAATAATTGCTGTATGCTTCCTCAATTACGCCACGAAAGAGGCTTTTTAGAGGCAGTACACGTCTATACTGGGCCTAAGGTATTTTATCCATTCATTCAGTTTAGGTCGCTAAGCGTTCCTTTTGGGCTTACGTGCTGATGCCTGTCTATAGCAAAATCTTAGTAACACAGAAACTGTTTATTTATAAATTGAACTGTAGCAAGTTAAAGCGATAACACTAAGGATTTTTCTGTGCACTAGAAACTAACATAATTTTGACAAATTACATGCATATGTACATGCATATGACATGAGCTCATCAAGACTGAAAAAGACAATTCCATGTGTGTTTACAAAGAAATGACAATCATGTCGGTTTTTTACAAAATAAATTTGCATGTTGCTTAAAACAGCTAATTTCGCATATGAATGGAAATGTTGGACACCCTGTAGAATGATTATTAATCTTTAGCGGAAATCGCTCGAACTTTGCTTGCCAGTGAAGTGATATGTACGTTCAGGCTTCATAAATAACTGCTCCGTCGTGTGGGTTAAAATATGTACACCCTCTTTGTTAAGATTTAAATGATTTTATTTTATTTGTAAGAAACAATATTATTTGGTTCGTTTAAATGGTCTGGTAAATTCAAAATAGTTTGGTCTGTTATTACAAAGTCCAAATAATAAGTTAAAAGCGTGGATGTATTAGAATAATTTTGCCCTTTAACAATGAAATTGAATTGCTACATTTAGTTTACATATAATTATGTTTAGCGAACAACATATATATTTAGAATTGGCGATGACAAATTTGAAAGCATAGTTCCGGAATGATATCAGCAAGAATTCATCTTTACCCCTCAGTGGTTGTATAGGTTTTTCAGACCTTCCCAGTGTTCAGTTTCAGTCTGCCGATAAAGAACAGATCATTTGAGAAACTACACAATATAAATGCTTATTTTGCCTTGTTTGAGGACAAACATAACTTGCTGGATAGGTACTCTTACTGTGCATTGACTGATTAGTTTGGACAAACCTTAAAGTCGAGTTGCTTGTTCTGTTAATTGAAAAGAATAGTGTTTAACAATGACCCATTAAAACAAATGTGGGTTTGTGGGTCTGGTAAGTGAAAGAAAGCAAGCACGAGAATAATCCGTAATTAGGAGCTGTAAGTGTAGGGCGTTGTGCGTTAGGAGCGGGTGTGTGAAGCACGTCGGCCAGCAGCCAGGCGCCGGAGCTAACACACAGCACAAAGACCTGTCTGCAAAATAGAATCCATCCTCCTTCATCCCCTTATCCTGTCTCATTTCATTTTGTACTGGGGGCACAATTTACTACAGGCATTATTATTATTATTATTATTACTGAATGAGGCCGCTGATAAAATATTTGACCATATGTAGTAAACATTTGGCCGCCAGAGGGCGCAGTAGGCTGTGCCAATTTTTTCGCAGTTAATTGGGCAACGAAAGATTTGTGTACCTCTATAGCACAAGTTCTAGGTATGCCTCGAAATGTATGTGTGAATTTTTTTTTAAAAAAATACTCAACGACGTCCAGGAACTGTTTCACATTATATGTTTTTGGCTTATTTATGACCTTAAATATCATTAGACTTTGGTATGGTGTTCAAACTGTCTCCGGAATCAACATTAGAATATTAAGCACACAATGTGTGTGTGTGTGTGTGTGTGTGTGTTTTTGTAGTCTCAAAGTGCATGTTGTATTTAGTAAACTATAAATCCTTACTCAACTAATACAAAATAACTTTTACATTTTTATTACATTTTATTACATTTTATTATTACTTTAACGTAAAGAATATTGTAAAGAACGCAAGTGCAATAAGGCTTAAAAGGGGGTTTTTTGGTTTTTTTTTTTTTTACAAAATTGCTTCGCCAACAAGAAAATTTATTCAACGCGTTTTTATTGAAACTGTGAGAGAATCCAACAACAAAAATCCGAACAACCAGCAAATGCGACACGGTTCATTTTCATTAAGCATGTGTGGGCTCTCTCTAATCCAGTCAATGAATTTGAGTATGATGTGTTGGAGTGAATCTCCTGAGGCCTTCTCAAAGCGCATACTAGCATATTAAATAGTATGCCATCTAAAGAACTATAGCTCATTGTACGTCTGTGGTGACCTGCTCTTGACATACTATTTAGTATAGATAGTAGTGTACGGTTTTGGACGGCAGTCCCATGTGTTCTTCAACTAACTATTCAACGAAGACATACGCTTCTGTTAACGTGTCATATGCAGATTAAACAGCGTTGCATCACAGAAAGAAATGATCTGTTTCAACCCAACAAGCGCTATGAAGGAGCTTTCATTTACAGTATTACAGTTCATGTAAAATGAAAAAAAAAAAAAAGCACAGAATTAAACTCTAAATAGTATATACACGCAAATGTACAGCTATGAATAAATTAATACCGATTTGCATATTCTTGGAACCTTATAGCTTATTTACAGAATTTCTTTTTAATTACATTAAATAAAGTCACGCACAACTGTCCGCTGGATTATCACAAACAGTCCACTGACTCTCGTTGCAATCCCTTTTTAAAATACACTTATTATTTGGATGTAGCTTGATTGATTTACAGTTTGAGTTTACAGTTTGTAAGTGTTGTTTGATCAATAACAACCGCTCTGTTACCAGCAGTGACATTTTCTAACAACATTCTGCAAAACTGGCCTTTTGTTTTTAGTTTTTATTCATAGATTGTTGTAACGTTTTCCATCACGTTCTCCACGAAGTCCGTTAGGTTATAGGGCATAGTAGATTGTCTTCGCAGCATTTTTAAAGAGCTCTTAAAGTTTCCACCATTAGAGCACCAAATTAATTCTTACTCAACAAATGTATTAATTAATTTTCTCCTTCTTGTTTGCTATTGCCACTGCGATCATCCATGGTTTAAAAACGTATACGAACATCCTTCGGATAGCCACTTCATAATAACATCCTCTGCCAGTTCAAGTCATGCCCTGGATAGGTTTGTTGATCCTGGCTCATTTGGGAGAGTTCCTGGGTGGGGATGCCTCCCTTTGGCTCTTCAGGCCGCTGACTAGCCTCTGGATATTCTGCAGTTCATTGATGGACTCCTTCAGTGTGGCTTTCGGAGAGCTGTTTCTCTGAGAGGACGCGGCTTTATGGTTATGTTGCTCTGGGACAGGACTAGCCTCTCTGCTGCCTGATTTTGAGGACTCCGATGAGGGGTTTAAGCCACCTGGCAACCCAGTGGTGAGCAAATTTGTGCTTTGAGGGATAGCCACTGGAAGCTGATAGGGGCTAAAGCGTAGCCGCGGCCGTGAGCTGTTCAGGAACGGGTTCCGGGAGAGAGAAGAGGAGGAGCTGCTGGCGGGAAGCGCGGAGGCAGCGGCAGCTGCTGCAGCCATGTACGTGTACGGGTAGGGGAACAAACCACCGAAAGGAGGCATGGGGATACCCTGGATTAAAAAAAAAAAACAATAATAACGCATTTTAAAAATCGTTAGCAACAATAAGGGAATTATCTAGAAAGATTGTAAATTAGGGTTGGGTGAATTCCTTGCCTTTAGGTCTATAATATAATTGATATTATCCACTCATTAAATCTTGCCAAAATATGTAGATGAATAACTTTTACAAAATGTTATTAGTTTGTTTAACTTTGTTATGTATTTATTTATCGACAGCATAGACAAACTAGAGGACTTAAACGCCCAGAAGCGGAACTACGGGCCTGTACCGTGTGACCTGATATTATTTTTTAACTTACAGGTATGTGGAGACAAAATCTTATAAAAGGGTTACTCGTTCTTTAAATTGTCTCATGTTACTCCACCGATGTTGTTACATTGAATAGTGATAGAAAATGTCTTACCTGAGAGGCTAGCATGTGCTGAGACAGGTGAAAGGGAAATGGATTAGGGCTACTTCCGGCCCCCTGTGCCGGGAGACTGCCATTCTCTAAGCCGCTTGATCCTGATACTGAAGCCAGTAGATGTCCCATACCCATAGCTGAAAATGCTCCAGGGCCCATCGCGAACTGTCCTGGGTGAAAAAGCAGAGGCTGTCCGGTATTCAAAGGGTTAAAGAACTGTTGAGTGTGCAGACCAGAGAGAGCTAGACTCTGAAGATGTCCTGCTCCGAAATGTGATGGACTCTCTGTCTGGACCATAAGGGGCGAGAAACTGTCTTTACTTCCGCTAATAGCTCCAATGTCCACGTCTTTCTTAGACGATTCTGTACTATCTTTCCTGTTCTTGTTCTCCAACTTGTCTTTGTCGAGGTTGCCTAAGCTAAACATAGACTCGTCTTTCTTTCTTGAATCTGAATATTCCTCCTTCTTCTCCGGGTTCGACCTTTCTCTCGAACGCTCCTCACATCTGGGGCTGAATGGAGAGGGTGCTTTAGGAGTGCTCGATCCTTCACAACGATCCTCTGGGAGTTCAGCCTCATGCTCACTGTCACTGCAAGCTTTATCATCTACGAGGGAAAAAACAACATTACATTTGTTATTATTGATCAATACCATTTCATTATTTACAACTGAGGTGGATATACCATGAAATATTTCTGATAGTGTATAAAATGAGAATTATCTAATAAATAGGTTGCAAAAATGTACTAAGAATGTATATTTAGATATATTTCAGATATATATTTCAGATATATAGATTTTTTTATTATTCAGAGCGCATTGTAAACTAGTAAAATATTTAGAATTTTAGTGAGCATTATTATTTTCCGAGTTGGTTAATGACTTGATTCGTTATTCACCTATTAATTTTCCCTGTGTACATAGTAAGCCTTCCACTAATGTGGTAAAAGCAGTATTTGATTAAGATTAAATGTTGGAATCAAATCGTCCAACTAAATCTACTCGATGAGGGCATTCTAATTGAATTCACTTAGTCGTAACCTAACGCCTATGAAGCTTAAATCCGCTTGCAGAGACAGTTATTCTTCACTGCAGGTGTTCTCACCCGCAGAAACACAGTCTTAGTCGTCGGATAAATTCCAGTAGAAACGTTTTCTCTCTTAGTCTGACTACACAAAGTCCAGTAAGTCAAACTGAGACTCTACCTCTGTTTGCTCTGTTGAACGTGAGAGGACTTGTTGCAGGTCCGAGAGGGGAATGAGCTGAGTCCCTGGCTGTGGCCTGTTCGCCTGAGGACGCGTCCGAGTCTGCCCCTTCCCGATCCACCTTACACTGACCAACATCATACATGTGCAAGGAGGGCAGAGTTAACTGTTTCCTGGGGGGAAGAAGATATATATTACTTTTAATCCAGCCAAAACAAATATATTATTACTTAAAAAAGGGAAGAAAGCTAATATACAAATAAGCATTGCGATAGAATAATATATAGGTTTACAAACCTTTTCTCCCTCCTTCCATTTCCCGTGTCTCTGAACCCTTTTGCAAATGGATTATTATCGATCTTCAGTTGTGTAATCTGAGGAAAAGAATTACATAAAATTTATTATTTTTATTATTATTGCTGTTGTTGTTGTTGTTTACACAGTGCATAACCGCACTGGAATTACATGCTCATGCTAAAATAATTATAGGAAAACCTACATACGCCTAAATTTAAACTATTAACAAATATGTATATAGTAATATTTATTAAATGTATGGTTTAAAACCCCAAATGAAAACATTTAATGTGTAAAAAGTCATTCGTGTCTCACTAGCTACATAGCACACAGCCTGCTGTAAGCAGCCACTGACAGGAAATGAAGATGCTATCAATAATTCATGCGTTTATGTAACTGAATTGAAAAATACGATATTTCTTAGTCAAGCGATGAGGGTCAAAGCATGGGTGCATGCGCATTGGCGTTTCCTGAAGGATTAGCGACTGACCCACTCTGATTGCACAAATTTCAAGTGTTTAGATCCCAGACTCACTGGCGAGCTTAAGTGCCTGCTAATCGATTGGGACTCTATGCCATAAACTTTACGATAGCCAACAAGCCCACCAGACCCCCCCCCCCTCCACACACACGCACATGGCAATTAATATTAGCTCTGTGGTCTCACTAGCTCATAGGAAATAGCTGTGTACATGTTAACCGTCTACTAGCAAATATCAACATTATAAATCCGTGCTTTGTTATAAATAAAAGCTTTTAAAAGCAGATGGGGAATCACAACGCAAAGTGCAATGCTAAGAGCTATAGACTACAGGTGGCTAGCTATGGCTTGCCTGAGATTATCCTGTTTCAGTCAGTTGTATCAACATTTTACTTGTTTGAAGAGACAAGATCAGCTTTACTGCCTAGTAAAAGCATAAGCTGCACATGACTAAAATGTCGGCTATTGTCATTTAAAACAATTGATTGCATTTAATGTACTTGGGACAACATACCTTGTCGTTTTGATAGGCAGTGACAGCAATGAATTCCGTCTCAGGAAAGACATATGTCCTGAAAGTGCTGTAGGGAAGCTTCAAAATATCGTTGGCCCTCACAATATGGAACCTCGGCTGGTATTTATGCATTGAATTCAGGATAGTCTGAAAACAAGATAGAAATTGAGCGGTAAGATTAAATTGTAACTCTTACAATAACTCAGTGTTAAATAAATCAACTGACCACTGCGTGAAATTTCCGAAAGTTTAAATAATCGCAGCATTGCTAACTGGTTTAGGCCTCTGTTTCAGGCTACAGATTTACAATTGAAACTATAAAAGTCTAAAAAAAAAAAAATTGGAAAAAAAAAACACAACATCAGCTTAGCCATAGAAACATGAAGTTTAAAGAAAAAAAAAACCTGTTTTCTATTTGGCTTTACCGGTATCAAATGGTGGTGGAATGCATGTAAATTTTTCTATTTGCTTCCTGTCGATTTGTTTTGCAGGCGAGTGTAAGAGAGCAGGGCCGCAGTATACGTTCGACCAAAACATATAAGGTAGAGAACATGCCAATCTTTGCATCCGTCACCTTTTCTAAATTAAATGCTTCAGGAGTCCTCGGCTTTGTCATTCTCCTATTTTAAATTCCACTTAAAACATCTCAGAATGAAGCATTCAGAACGCACAAGTGATTATTCACAACACGCAAATGAATTATATTATGTGGACGTGTAGAATGGAAAGGGATCCAGGTTGGTACACTAAGAACATGTGGGACATTATTCTAATGTAAGATGTGAGCACTCCTATATTACATTAGTTTACTCGCGGAGCAAAGCGGAAATATTGCTAAAATATATATTAACATAAAAAGAAAACAAAAGCGTCATATATTTGTAAAACGTCTGTCAATCTCCCAAACCAATTTTGGCTAAAAAGCCCTAATCAGCCATCTGCTTGGAATAGAATTGTAGCATGCAATGGAAGGTTACTTACAAATCCATGCTTGTCTGAAATGTTGTTCGTCAGTTTGAGCTTATGGAAAGCGACAGGTTTTGCCATCCACTGCTCTCCTGTAGCTGGACTATCCGGGTGGATGTACATGCGCTTGGGCATCTCCGGGTCGGCTTTCCCCGCTACCATCCAGCGCGAGTTATGGAACTTATAGCGGCAGTCATCAGCGGCCACGATATCCATTAACAAAATATATTTGGCTTTTTTGTCTAGTCCGTTTATTCGGACTTTAAAGGGAGGAAACATTCTCCTGGAAAATATAAACCCGGTTGCTTATTAAGAATATTAATCTATAACCACAATTTATTGCCTAAGGAAAATCCAGAAATATATGTCAATATTAAAGTAAGGACCCTGGACTACATATAAAATAAATTAAATATAATATATAATTTACCCATATGCAAATATATTTATAGATTTTGTTGTTGTTGTTATTGTTGTAGTAAAAAAATCTCTCAAAACACACCCAGAAATGTAAAGCAAAATATAATGTTTTTATTATTTTAAAATACGTTATTTGCTCACACTTTTTTAAACGGGTTATAAAAAAAAAGGCATATAAGTTTAACTGTCTAACAACACTTAATACGGGCAACAAAATGTGGGCTCTAAACCTCACAGGATCCGTGTATATACACACTTTGGGAAAGTCTATTTAAATTCGACATTGTGTCCATGTGGGTAATAAAAAAAATAGCCTGCAAACCCGGTATATATTTGGACCTCAGGACAAATACATACACGTCTGCAAGCACATTATATTTTAATAGTTTCTAATAAAATCAGGTAACGGATAATATTTATTATACATTTAAGATTGGTATCAGAAACACGGGTCTGTTCGCTTAGACAAACTACAAGAAAATCCATATAACACATACAGTACTATTATGGTAGAATTTTAACATTTAGGACACGGAATTTAACTGCAAAGTGTATTATTACCTGCCAGATTTAGTAATAACCATCTCTGTTCCTAATTTGTGGAACTGGTCCCATAGATCCTTCGCTTCCAGTGTGACTTTTGGATCATCTTCCACCTCCTCCTCCGGCTCGAGACTTTTGAGGCTGCGTAGATGAGCGGCCTGGTGGTGGTGACTGAGCGCCGGATGGAGCGCAGCCTCGGCGGCTCCGGCCAGACTGTGCTCCGCTAGCGGCTTAGTGAGAGCGGCGGGCGGCAGCGCTAGAGCCGGGAAGAAGGAGGGCTGAGCGGCCGCCAGGAACGCGGACATGGGGAAGTCGGTGGGCCGGTGAGCGTGGAAAGGGTGGTAAGCCATGGCACTGCCTGAAAAAACTGGATCTCTCATCGGTGCATCCAAAATCGCTGAAAATGTTGATATTTAAGTAATGTTTTTCCCTTGAAAGCGGCGCTTATCCAACAGGAATATGCCGTCGTAGCGCTCTAAAAAGAGAACAGCGCTGAGGTAATCTTCTACCACAGTCCAAAGTTTCTGTATTAGCGTTCAAAAGTGAGCGAAGGCAGAGTCGCTACAGGGAACAAGAGCTTGTGTTTCCCGCTGCTGATTTCGCCAAGTCCCGTACTATTACCGGTCAAAGTGAGCGCAACGACACTTTGAAAGGAGGTATTTGTTTTCTGCGCGAGCCGTTCTCATAAAAATAAGATCACTCTCTCTCGACGCAGATGCCCATCAGCACGATCATGTTCTGAGAGAGAAGCGGAGGTGTAGCGGCTTAGTTCCTGCCCTGTCCACTGCACAACTGTAACTATCTCACACGTCCTTCCTGCTCCGCTCCCAGTACTAATGAACCAAGCCCCTTGATTGCTGATTTTACGCTTTTCGGACCAATTGTGAGCCTCCATAGGCGTGGTTTTGACAGCTCCGGCCAGGCCCAAAGAGAGGGGGTGGACAAGAAGGTGTCGGAAGCATTAGCAGTAAGAAAACATGTCAACAGAATAAAATATTAACCAATGACAGAAAAGCAGGGGAACACCCTCCCACACGTCGGAGCCGGGCGGGTCAGCGCTCATTCCTCAGCCGCAGCTCGGACACACCAACTCGATCAGCTTTTCACTTTCTAATTCCGATGAGACGATGCCAGGCTTGTGCGAGCCACCAAATTCACTTCCGATGCAATGGAAACCAGGAATTACGATTACTGAGGTTAACTGTGGCACTCTTTAGTATTCAACCTAATCAGTTAAATAGGAACTAAACAGCCTGCTAAAATAACGCGACCATGTTGATAGATTAACATGTAGCTACTTCCATCGGAGGAAAAAGATTTCCCACCGGGTGCACGTGTTTACAAACATGTACAATTATTTGGGCGCTTTTGCCATAATAGTCCATTCTGTAGCTTATATTGCGATCCCAAAGCAATACCAATAAAATGCTACAGATTACAAAAGCGGCTCCGTATTCATTGTTGTAGTCGCACGGGTAAATTTAGGGAACGGCTTGTTTCATTTATGAACTATTAAATCTGTTTGGTCTCATCACTAACCAGGCGAGAGAAGAGGGGACTTGTAACGTGGACACTGGCACTTTAAATGCAGCCCGGGTCACTGGAAAAACACAAGCCTAATGCAATACAAAGACAAGACCAACGGAAGGAATATGAAGACAGTGTAAAGATAAGTTTGGTGAGTGCCTTCTTCTTGTTGAGCCTGCTAATCTGCTTCATATCTGAATGACAAGCCGAACAACTTGTATTGATGGGAGATTTCAGCACATCAGCAAATCTATGGCACGTACTAATAGCACAGCTAGTTACAGATTTGAATGCAGTCGGTGCTCTAAGATAACCACTTCTATAGTAATTAAAATATGAGTAAAATGATAATGTAAAAAATATTTTTTTTTGTGACCGATAAGGACCTTTTATTATTATTATTTTTTAAAGATGTTTTTAATCTTGGAGAAGAAAAAATGCTGAGTAAAGATGTTCTCTGCAAAGTGCACTAGCGTTAAACAGCAGTGCTCTGTAGTGGACACTGGCTTTAATTGGATGTCGAGTGTTGTACAGTCTCTTGGCGCCAGTCGGCTGATGGACCGCAATGTCCATTGGCATATCGATCTTAAAATGTCCAGCAGCACGTTGCGCTTTTCTGTGCAAAATGTCAATGCTGTTAATTACTGATATAATTTTTCTAGAATGAATGAGGCATCAGTTAACAGCAAGGATTTTCCAAAACAGTCTGCGTCAGATATCCTAAACAAGGTCTGTTCTCTTTCACACGTTTTAACGGTGAAGCTGCCGTGGAAGAAGAGTGCAGCAAAGAGTTGTAGAGTTGTGCTTCCAATATTAACCCTTTAGTGGCTTAGTCACTAGCAACACACACACGCACACACACACACACGCACACACACTTTCGCAAATGAATTCTAATCAAATGACTACAATGTATAATGCAATGTATGATGGATAATGTGTTTACAGCTTATCGTGTTTTATATATATATATATATATATATATATATATATATATAGACACACACACACACACACACACAAATCTCTCACTCTAACTCTAAACCTCTACAGTTTTACTAACTCTAGTTTCCTTGTCAGCAGAAAATAATTGAATTATCATTTAATTTTGTCACGTTCACAACCATACACAGTATGACATGCAGTGAAATGCTTAAAATATGCAATTTGTAAAAACAGTATGCAACAGTTAACGAAGATACACTCTTTTGATTACGTTTACTATTTAATCCTCAGAGATACTTGTTGCTCAAATGCAGCATTTTGTGTCAAACGAATGACGATACGAAACTTTCATTTGACTTACAAATTATAAAAGAAAACATGTCATAATAACCGCACAATAAATGTAAGTCATTCACGTTTAGAATTTTTTTTTACTACATGTATTTAGATAAAGTTAACTATATGTAGTGATTTCGACTAACATACAATCTGAATATTTTAATAGCTTAAAAAAACAACCATTCTATGTTAAAAGGCTTGCACGTTCATCAAACAGCAAAAATACAAAAATGGCCATTTGACCTAGATGCAATAATAATAATAGACAATTAAGTGTGGTATTTAAAATGATTTGGCATATATGGGATAATCTAAATAAAAAAATAGAAACAAAGAAATGATTTTAATACTTGTAAAACTGTAGACTAAAGCCTGCACATTGTCATTTAAAATTAAATTGTTAATTAATGTAATGAATGTTAAGTCAACTGTTAGACCAATTAATTTAACCATAGAGATTTAGTGTAGATTTTTTTCTTTTGTTTCTTTCTCGTCGGGTAATAAATTGTAAATGAAGTGAGAAAGCCTAATTCATATAATTAAGACTTTATTGATTTTAGTTGTTTAAGTCTAACCACATGATAAAGAAGTCTCTCTTTCTCTCCTTTTTTATCTTGCAGTCGCTGGACTTGGCGGCAGCGCTGTGATTTGTTCATTAGAGCCTGTAAGCGCTTTGCTCTGCTGAAGTGTTTATATGCTAAAGGGAGCCGCTGACTCGCCCTGATCAATAGTCTATGTTTGATCTGTGGGCTTGAAACTGTGACACAGGACGATTTCAAGTGGAAAGAGATTAAGCACACATGGGAATGGTAATGGTTTTCCATGTATATACTTAAGGAACTAATCACATCAACAGAGTCACTGCAATTACGTCCGATTTATTTTTCCTAGGGCCTCGGTCCTCACTGACACACATCCAGCCCGACGAGAATGTAATCAAGCGCTGAGCCATTATCACACATGACTTTAGAGCTGTTCATGCTGGAAAGTTTGCAGAGCTGCTGCTAATAGTCAAATCTCTGCCGTTAAACACAGCATTAACCTACATTTCTGAATTATAGGCTAAAGGCGCGGGTGAATAAGAGCTTTAATGACACGGTGGAAAGGATGCAAAGATAGTGAACCCTGCTTTCACCAGTACTGTAGTTACCTACTGAATAAATCATGTGACGCCTTATTTGCTCATGTCAGGATGGGTGTCTCTGAATCCACTGTTTGTTTTTAATTTTATAAAACATACGACATGTTAATATTATACAAGAATATCACATTATATTGTTATATACTCGTATTAATGCTCTTACATGAATACTTTTACATACTGCATTAATGGCTTAACCGCCTAACTCCTTCAGAAGCTCCTTCCCTGTACAGTTATTTCTATAAAAACTGCATGCTACATTTAATTAGTCTTTTTGCCATTATTAGTAACTAATACTGTTGATAATACGTCTCTCTCTCTCTCTCTCTCTCTCTCTCTCACACACACACACACACACACACACACACTATGTCATACTAAATGTTTTCAATAGAATGCATGCACCGTAGCTTCCAGTGGTCATTTAAATGGACTCGTTCCTGTCTTTCTTTTTTACTTTTACATGATTGCCCGTTCCTTTAATCTTTTCGCCATCTCTGCATCATCTCTTTTGCTAAATTTAGCCACTAGACTGAGACATTGGCGCCAGACCGTTTAAGACCTGTCAAAGTTCTTCATATTTCCCCTTGTCACAGGGATCCCACCGACCAGCAGCGCCAACTCTTTCTCTCCTCTCCTCCTCTCCTCTCCTCTCCTCCTCTGTCCTCTCTTCTGTCCTCTCCTCTCCTCCACGCTCTCTATTTCATTTAAATCATATCATCCATGTGTATAATTCTTCACATTTCTGTAGTCTCAGTTAAATACTTAAATGTAGTGGAGAACAAAAGTAGAAAACAATAAGGGATGCATAAACTATCTAGGAGCAGTTGCAGTATCAATTCTCTCTCTCTCTCTCTCTCTCTCTCTCTCTCTCTCTCTCTCTCACACACACACACACACACACACACACACACACACACAATTTATTTTCTCATATTACAGGTAACAGGCTTAGTAATGTGACTTACTGGCTAATGAATTGATTAGCAGGAAGCTCTGTAGGCTGAACTCTGAGTGCGCCGATATAAAAGCGTCCACCGAGAGCATCTGATTTATTGCTGTTTAGTTGCATTTGCGGACGAGCAGATATGACTTGCATATGTCTATGTGATTACAAGCCATGATAAACTTACTGAAAGCCCAATAGCTAAACATTCCCAGAAATAGGTGATATCTTTATTGAAATACAACAATAATGACCTATTGTAGGAAGGCAAACAGGTTTTAATGTGTTCACTTATCAGTTTAATATGACTGAGTTTTGCTGAAGCGCTGTCCTTTCCCTGCAGGTAACAGCTGGGGGCGCTCTAATTACCCCTGGGACCGTGTTCTAGCTCAAATAAGACGCTCTGCGAGCCTATGTGGAGCATTTTAACATCGCTCATCCCCCAAGCAGGCAGTTACTGTAGCTTACATCTGTTTGAGAATATTATAAGTACATTTTAACTGTAACTATATATTAGCAACATTTTAAAGAATGATTCAAATGATCGTATTTAATTCCCTATAATCTCTCCTAATATGTATTAACCTTTAATAACATTTTGTTTATTATATAGTGTTAAGTCGGAAATGCGTTAATTTATTATTACAGCAATCAATCAAATTACGTTAAATAGCACAACAGTATGCGCTTAGACGTGGATAAACCTGTCATAGTGCAAAATACTGTGCAGTACAACATTTTAACTATTTAAATTTTAAGTTAAAATTACTCGCGCTCTCAATATTATAGGTTAAATAATAGCGCATAGATTTTACCCAGTATTTTATAGAATCGAATCAAAATTTCACCTTTTGTCTTTTAAACAAATGAAAAGGGTTTTCTCTCTATAACACCTGCTACCAGAAATGTCTTTCACTAACAGCACTGCTATGCGCGCTTTTCTCTATTCATTCAATAAAAGATTATGCTGCAAAAATGTCGTATACAAGTTTTATAATTATATTTATATTTAATTTATTTAAATGTAATGTTTTTCCAGCAGGTTTTATAAACAGAGAATCAGTGCGCTGCAGCCTCAAATGCAACAAGTGTTCACCAGATTTCACTCAGACTCTAATGAATCATATTTATATTAATTTTTGAATTATGTTGCCTTTTTATTCTACTCTTTTGATCTTATCAATTTAAAGCGATATTAGTTTAATAAGCTCTTTGTGATCTTGTATTAAATTTATGTTTTGCGGCATGAGGTAAAGATAATATCCAGATGGAGATTAGACATGATTTCAAGACATAAAAATGTAAAAACGAGCGATTAATTTTCGAACTACTTTAGTGATTCGTTTCCAACCAATTTTCTTATTCTTAAGAGCAGATTACAATAGAACGACGCAGTGGCTTATTTAATTTCAACGTTCTAATATTATGATTAAAAATATTTTGCATACAGATTAATGATCCCAAAGTACATTTTACAAAAAAAAAAAAAAATGCATAGCGGTTATATTTCTCTTAACGGCTTAAACAAGTCGCATAATTACTCGGGTCGATGAATGAAATTAAATACTGTTTAAAAACATACAATGTATTACGTGTGATTTCAGTTACTTTATAATTATAGGCTAATGAACTTGAATCAGCCTGGTCTGCATAAAAAAAGTTATTTTCACCTTGAGGTCTGAAGTAAAATAAACGAAAATTGAGAACTGCAAAACGGAATTATGTATACAATAGAAATGAGGTATAGGGTCAGAATCTGTAAATGACATTCAATAAAATCATTTATAAAACAATACAGTAAAAGGAAAAACGTCACGAGCTCCAGGTAGTTTCATGTTAGTGAAATGGCTTAGTTTAGCTTCTTTACTTTTTCAGCTTCATGTTTGTTTTCCCGATAATTTATCCGTAACTAATTTATGAGCTCATAAAACAGAACGGCCTGATTTGTCCCACATGAAGATGTTTTTAAATGACATATTCAGGTTCATAATACTATAAAAAAAAATACTTTTGCAATAATAATAACAACTTGTATATGAATCGATTAGCCTTTAGATGAAGCTGTTCTATGATACACGTCCTGAAGCAGCATTCTCGGGGATTATTTTACTCAGCATTGTTAAAATATTAAGACTAAGTGGCTTTGCCAGTCCTCTTGGATTCATGAAATGTGGATTGTAAGATTTCTTTTGAAGGTCAGTTGAATGCCAACCAAGTTTAAGATTACTTATCAGCCCCAGTCCATTTCAAACTGTCACTCTGATTTATAGTATTCACCCAAATCTTCCCAACAGAGAGATCTGACAGTGGACTAGTGGGAGGAGAGAGAAATAATGTCACCTCTCACCACCTGGCCTGACATGTTTCTGTGTGTGTGTGTGAAGTGTATGACTTATGTCATGAGAACAGGGATGTTCTCAGCCTCTAGTGAGCTCATCACTGAGCAGACGAGTACAGCACTGGCTACAGAGAGCCTCGTATGTGTGTGTGTGTGTGTGTGTATGTGAGTTTGTTCCTACATGCCTGCTGCTCATCTGTTCAGTGCAGAACTGGAGATCTGCAGAAGGGAGATTAAACTTGTTCCCCTGTGTCCTGTATCTCAGACTCTCCATTCCTCACTGAGGTACAGGTGTAGAGGGTTTACAAGAACGCCCTGAATTCTTATAATTCCGGAAAACAGGGTGGAAAATAAAATAAGATTTTAAGGATAATATTATGATCTTATTTGATAAATTAGAATGAATACAATTCTAATTAGAATTCAGCGTATACACCTGCAAACTTCATCGCCTTTCTAGGAATGCAAAATAATGTTCTTGAAATATGACTTTTGTTTAAAATGTTTTCATTTACCACTAACACTTTATCTCACAGTATGAGACCGTACATGATGAAATGCTTTAGCCTGTATGTACTAGATTTTATTTATGTGTTTGTGAATATTTTTAATAAAGGCAGTTTTTATGGCTCACTATCAGCTTTGTTACTGGTTTTATTTCGGTGATTAGGTAATTTTTTAAATAAAAGTTTGTTATGAATATTGTTTCTGTAATTCAGTGTAATTTAGAATTCAATATCGAGAATTCTACACTTAGCTAAATTTACCTAATTCCTCACTTAGCTGTTTAATAAACACTTGATTAGAATGTTAAAATTAGCTCATCATTTTGTTAGTTTAATAGTTAGTTAAATACTGAACAAAACAGAATTAAGGAGGCTAAAAGAAAAAGCAGCCGACAATTTTCACTTGTTTAAGTTTAAGGAATTAAGAGAAATTGTAATACCTTTAGAAGTATGGCAGTTAAACTGTAAATGATTTACTGAAATGTAAATGATAACATAGTTTAAGTAATGCTTTAATTATTTATTCTCTCTTCATACTGTGTCTTAGCTCAGTATTGCCATTGACACAACCATAAATGGTCAGAATGAACAGTTCATCGTTTAAGTAAAGAGACACAAAGCAATGCGCATTTGATAGAACATTTCATTTGCAAAGATTTATATTCAAAAGGATTAAATCAGTGTCGTTTAAAAGCATACTGCAGTTTTAAAAAAAGCATGTGCAATGCATTCATGGCAATACAGTCATGCCAATATTGACCTTTGTAAATCATTCAGCAAGTGAGGCCAGCAATCCCTTCACATCACATGCACCTCAGTGTTGCTACACTGTTCAATCCAACTGTAAGTTTTCATTATGCCACAAACTGAGCTGAAAGCTATTACAGCAAAACCTTCATCAATATCACTGGAGTTTCTTTATGTCCTGACATGTTATGTCCTGTCTAGTTTAGCTGAAGAGAATAGCTCCTTAAGAAAAGCCATAAAGAAGCAAATTGATACGTGAGTCCACGCATGTGTGTTTGTTCAGAGAGACAGATTTGCTACACAGTTATTTACTCCCTCTAAACAAGACATTACACACAGACCTCACACACCTAGAGATGTTGAGTAAAGATGTTTAAAAAAAAACATCTTAAAAATTTTAAAACGGAAACCAACAATAAGTGGCTCAGCATGCAGCAATCAATAAACATAAATGGCAAACATAGAACATAACACACAATGGCAGTCACATGAACGTAATTTAGTCCAAAAGATAAAAAAAAAGAAAAAGAAACTAACAATAATAATCCATTCATGGATGGAATGGAACAGAGAATCAAATATACAGAGAATTTTTATGCAATATTATAACATGAACAGCAGTATTAGTTGACATTTGTAATCACTAAAAATAAACAAAAAAAGACAAAAAAAGTTATTTCTATCACCTCAAGTAATAATATAAAATACTAAAATAGTCTGAAAATATGCTTTATCTTATGAGATATAAATGCAATGTTTGTATGATTTTGTAGGATCGAAAACTGACATTTAATGTAAATATTATAATTATACAAACAATAAAAACAAAATTAAGATTCAGCAACAAGTCAAAAAAAGTTTGCATAAAATGCCTTGTGCCCTGATCTCCCTGTTAAAAGTACACTAGCAGTGAAATGCTTGGACACACCTCCTCTACACAGTTACTATTTTCTACTACTAATAATATAGATAGTAACACAATGAAATAATACGTATGGAGTTATATAGCGAGCAGGAAAAGTGCAATAAGTGCCCACTATTTTACAATTGGAGTTCTGTGTTTTTGTAATAAAGCATTGCACACTCCTGTTATCTTTATGAAGGAGCGACATCAGAAGGCTTTTCCCAATTTGTTCTATGTAAAAACTTGTGGGGAAAATTTTTTTAAATAAACCAAACAAATTAATATTACAACTTTATTTAGAAATACAATTATATATGTATACATGAATAATAAATCTGCCATAGAACAAAATGGAATAGAACTTTAAGCCTTTTCAGAATGTCATTTAGGCAAAAGAAAATAAATCTTTAATCTAATGTGTCCAAACCTTTGACTGAGAGGGAATCAAGACACAAACAAACATGTTGAATAACAAACACATACAAGAAGCTATGGCATTAATAAACACTAATGCCCCATGACATGAACATGTGGCCTGGTCTCTACAGCACGCAAGCAATTTTCGAACTATTCAATGTAATGTATTTGAGAGAGGGATAAACTGGTAGCTCTGAGGGCTTTTACACAAAAATCACTTGCAGCAGCAAGTTTTCTTATATACACTGCATAAGACAACATGTTTGTTACACAAGTAAGAATCAAATGGCACATTTACTGAAAGCCTGCATGCAGGTCTCATCTCCGTTTCCACCCTGATGTGAAAGGATTTTCATTGCTCTACACTTGACTGTTGGTTGGGTGAAAGGAGCAGTCAACACACCACGACATCCATCTGGATGGAGGAAGGGAAGAAGCTCCCAGCGATGGGATGGAAAGGTGGGACTTATCACGGAAGAGAAGCCGCTCTATGGGAAAGCGGTGGGATAAAGGCTGAGTGGCTGGTTCTCGTTGGTGGGCAGAGGAGAGCGGTAACCTTCAAAGTTACGAGGAATGCTGCCACTTGTGGAGCCCGAGCTGTTACTCAGCGTCTCGATACTGCCTTCTCTCTGCAGTTCCGCTGAAAGACAGAACACGACACAGGATTGGAGAGAAACAGTGGATGGAAAACACAGATTATGCAGATGCATGTAACTATGTCTGCATATTTAATTCCACATAATAGCTCTCTTTTGGAACTAGTCAATATAAATTCAACCTCATTGTCTGCAGTGAAAAATGAACAGAAAGACTTACGTAAACAGGATTTTTTCAAAGCAGTGAGTGGCAAGAGGAATCAGATGGATGAATCATTTTGATAATTGTCACATGCCCCACAATAAATCCAACTACTCCTATAGTCTTATTACACATTATACAGATTTCACATAGAGAGAACAAAAAAATTCATAAATGGTTCATTTATGAATATTGATGTGATCATTTTTAAAGAACTGAACAACAATTTTTCTGCTAATTTCAAATATTTTACAACATGATTTACCTAAAACATTAGGTAAACCTTTCGCATGTGAAAGTAATAAGGAGCCTTAATTATGTTTCTAAATGATAGAAGAATGAAATAAAGCTTGGCTTATTCCACACATCTCAGCTGATCGGATGCGCAAGAAAATAGCTAAAAAGGATGCGCTTCACATTAAGGGCTGAAATTACCTTTGCTATAAAGGCCATTTAAGGGATTCTGTCTGAGTGATGTACATTAGGGCCTGAACATTACTTATGAAAACTACGTACTCAATGGATTATATCTGAACATATTTAGTGAAAATGGGCCGACAGAAAATCGCATGTAGAGAAACCTTGATTTTAGCAGAATTTTAGCAGATTTTAAGCTAAAAATGTCCACATTCTAGTTCTTACACATACATTGCACACCACACTCACTCAGCAGAACGAACAATTCATAAACACTGTTTCATAATGAACTATGAGCAAAGACACCAGCTAGGACAAATAGTTAAACATAATTAAACATATTTTTTTATGTTAGTGTTTCCTATGTTTGTTGTGATCATAAATAATTTAAGCTTGTTTTAGTCTATTTTAATGTAATATAATATTACAACAAGTTAGAACAAGTGAACTGACATGCTGTGATTTTTTTTAACAAAACCACTCACATAGTTACATAGTTTACATTAATAAAGTATTATACTTAGAGATATTATACTAGAGATAGTAGAGATTATACTTATATTAGACACAAAGCTTTATTACAGCATATTCTCTTGATTATATTTTTCGGTAGAACCATAACAATGATCTTAACAGATTTAACTACTTTTGCGACCTTGCCATTGAAAATGGTCAATAGAAAATGCCAAAAATCTACTTTGAAGTGAAATAGGGGAAAGAGGGTCAGGTTGGATGTGGCCTCATGACCCAAGCTGCAGGTTGAGAAGAAAGCAGGGTGGCAAGGCTTCGGGTGGCTACATTCCACTGGATGATATGTGCTCAGCAGGGAGGACAGTAAGGGTGTGTGTTTGCTTTGTACAGAGTGCACCATGCACATAACCCCATGACAGGAGCTCATAAATCCAACACTGCTGCCTCAAAGTGAAGGGAGTGCACCAGTGAAGTGACCAGAATACCGCTTTTTCTAGTGATCGATACAAACATGCACTTGAACCTTCTGGTTTAAATATACACCAGGTCCAAGACATCCTGCAACCTGAGAGTGATCAGACGGAGCCTGCAGCAGGTCATGGGTCCAGTCTCAAGGTTGGACAGCATGGACCGACCATGTGCGCCACAGACGGAGTAATCTAGAGTGGAAGGTATGCGGTGGAGAGGAGTTTTTCACTGAAGTAAATAATGTGGTCACAGATACCCTCACAAGCATAGTCATAATATGACACATCACATGCAACAGGCTTCTTCAACACATTCTTCTATTAAAAATTCATTGTGGTTAGCACTGTTGCCTTGCACCTCCAGGGTCCGGATTCGATTCCCGGCCAGGTTCGATTCCCGTCTCTGTGTGCATGGAGTTTGCATGTTCTCTCCGTGCTTGGTGGGTTTC
>JAQMYJ010000003.1:14871431-14884719 GCA_030014305.1 Clarias laeviceps | reverse complement strand
AAAGTTACCAGAAGAACCCATATTCTCCAGCAAGCTCAGTAAAACCTAACAACTATTTTACTTATAGTACTGTGCAAAGGTCTTGGGCACATACAACAATATGGCATAAACAAAAGATGCTTTTGAAATAATTCTGCATAAAAGAAACTTCTATAAAGAGCAATTAAGAGTAATAAAATAAACAGGCAATATTTGGAGTGAAAACTCATTGCTTAAAATCAGGAGTTTTAGACACAGATTTGTGCAGTTTTATAAGAAAGCAGCTGTTAGGTTGGTCATATAAGACCCATATGACCATACCTTCACCTTCCCTTCTTCTGTCCATTAAACATGTTGGTAAAGAAATTCTCAAACAGTTTTCTTTTATAAGTGCTTATATGCTCCCTCTCTCTATGTCCTGCCTTTCTCCCTCTCTCAAGTTCCACTTTCTGAGTGCCACTCCCTTGAGCAAGCTGTTAAGTGCAGTCTCCAAACCCCCCCATCAAATGCCCTCCTTGCTTTTGCTTTCTCACTTGTGAGGCGGTGGTGTAGTCAGTATGCCTGAGCCAGTGACAGACTAGCGAGGCTGAGATAAATGAGACAATAAGATTTCGTTCCATGACAGGGACAGAGGAATGTACAGAGAGTATGAGAGGATGTAGAGGAAGCTGTATTCTGAAATAATTCTTCACCATTTTACTCTGTCGGTGCACATTATACTCAACCTCTTGGCTGGCCAAAGAGTGTGACTCTGGAATGAATGGGTGAGTGTTGACGGGCAAAAACACTGATGGTGCTTTCTCTTTCCACTCTGCACCCCCCCTCCTTTCAGTCACTGTGACAAATGGTCAAATAATAATCCCAAATAAAGGATTCAAATAATTGGAATGCCATTACTACTTTTGCCATCTTTAGGATGAGAGTCGTAGGCCTGAAAATGAACTAGGTCTGAGAAAAGACTGGAATGGATCGGATATTGGAGAAAAAAAAAATAGTTTGAACAAATTCTGTAACAAAGGCCTTAGATATCAGAGAACAGCTTGCAGTGCAACAATGCAATGCAAGTTAAACTAGGTCATGAGCCATATGGGCTAACATTAACAACAACAACCAGTGAACTAATCAGCAAAACAAATGTCTATGTGTGAAAACACTTTACATCAACTGACATTTTTGGATCTTTTTTTTTTTTTTTTGGTTTACTGAAAATGTTTATAAATAAAGAGACCTTTTAGGATTTAGAATAAATTTTACTACACTGATTTGTTATGCTTTATTTTAATATTTAAATTTCTATCATAAGTGATTGACTTATGAGAGTGAAAAAGAAAAAAGAAAAAGCTATAGTTAAGTATAAGTCATGCAAGTGCTTTAGTTAATTAAATTACTTTAAAGAAAAAACACATACAATCTGGCTATCAAAACTGACTGATGCTCAAGTTTTCAGAATCAGTATAAGAATAAAAAAAAGTGCTATTATACAATCTATGCTTATAAAAGCAATGCTGTTCACTCATTATGGTCACTCATTTCAAAACCAGAAATGTGCAAAGAAGAAGAAACTATCTGATCACATAGTGTTATAATCACTGACACAGTGTTTGTGTTCAGGTTCAAGTGGCAGTGGTCAGATCTGTGGCTGTATTTGGGAACACAAAGCCACTAGCATGTCACGTTGTGCCTCATAAGTGACGCAAAGGTTCTCCATTTTACCTACAAGACAAATAAGAGATTTGAATATATCTGCTTAGGTAGGTAAGTGTCTGTTTTCCCTATGCAAATATATGCTGTGCAAGTCTACATATAAGTGTTCTACACTACACTTGAACTTTACTACTTGGTCTCAACTCAGAGCTCGAGTATAGCACTAGCTACAGCAGAAGGCTGAAAGAAGCAGAATTAGCACCAGGTTTGTTTGTGTAATCTATCATATGTGTTGTGAAAGCAGGCGCTGTATGATTGATTAGCAGCGTGCTAATATCTTGCGTGGCGGGCGGCTGGGCCAGTGCACTTTCGGCTATGCGTTATTGCTCTAGAGATTGCTATCTTTTGCTGTTGAAACGAGCACTCAGTCATATAATGGCCCATCCACAGATGAATAAGTGTGACTCAGTCCAATCCAAATAGCAGTATTACCTTCATCAACCAAAAATGGCAAACAAAATGGAAGGTTTCAGAAAGCCAGTCTCAGAAATTGCTAATGCTACATGTTTGATGAACCCACTTAGTTATTAGGAGTGTATGATTATGAGCTGCCGTCAGTTTAAGCGGGACGCTCACGTCATATGTTTGATTCATTTTTTCTTTTATCTTTTAATATTAGGCAGCCATGAGAATTTGTCACACTGAGATTCACTTTAAGATCTAATCTTTATTCTACCAAAGATTACTCATAGGTTTCGCATAAGGATGAAGTAATCTAGCAAACACACCAGCTGCTGGCTGTCACAGCATAGTTGTACACAGCTGACTAGGACTTTATTCTGCTTCTAGGTGTGTGTGTGTGTGTGTGTGTGTGTGTGTGTGTGTGTGAATGAACGATCCCAAACATGTCGTTTAGTGTCAACAAAGTGCAACTTCTTTTACCAGAGAAGAAAAAAGAAAGAAAAAGCAGAAAGTGGTCAAATTAGCAGTACTTTCATTACATTGTGGAAGATATCCAAATCCTTTAAGGCAGCTCAATCACAGCCAGGTTTCAATAGAAAACCAGAGCACTGAGTCATAGTCATCTAGATCATTGCAAAGTGGCTGGAAAATCAACAGATCATCTCGAGACTGTAAGCAGACAAAAACTGTTTTTTGGCAACGAAGCTTGTCTTACTAACTGTACAGACTTTGTGCAAGGTAAGCAATAAAACAAGGTTGGGCATGCAATTCTAGAAATATAAATCAACAGCAGGGTGGTGTGATGCCCACCTCAATGCTTATTTTTAATAGCATTCATTTTCTTGTACAGTCGTGGGGGACTGAAGTCTATACCAGGAGACTTTAGGCACAAGACGGGGTACACCCTGGACAGGGTGCCAATCCATCGCAGGACCGTGGACTGTGGGACTATGAAATCTGAACTGTAGGCGGAAACCAAGAGTACCTGGAGGAAAGCCACCAAGCACGGGGACAACATTCAAACTCCATGTACACAGACCTATGATGGGAATCGAACCCTAAACCCTGGAAGAGGTGCTGAAGTCACAAGTGCTAACCCCTTTGCCACCGTGCCACCTATTAACAGCATGTTCATGTTTTTTTTATTATTTGTATTAATTATAAAGACAAATTGTACATCTAGCCTATTCACTGTTACATTTAATGCTGCAAGATAAACTATGAACTATCACTAATAAGAGGAAACCAATAATATACAGCAATCAGGCATAACATTAAATCCACCTGCCTAATATCAGGTAGGTCCCGCTTGTGTCACTGCTTGTGCAGCTACGTACACAGCAAGTTTCAATGCACTGTGTTCTTCCCATCATAATCAGCATTTACTTTTTCAGCAATTTGTGCTACAGTCATTTTCCTCTGAGATCTGACCCAATGGCCTAGTCTTCTCTCCTACGTGCATCCGTAAGTCTTGGGGGCCCACTACTCTGTTTCCACTTCACTAGTTGTCCATTGTACCACTTAGGTAGGAACTAACCACTGCATACCAGGAACAACCCACATGACCTACCATTTTGCAGTTGCTATGACCCAGTTGTCTAGCTATCTCAATTTGCCCGTTGCCAAAGTTGCTCAGATCCACAGGTTTTTTTTTTTTTTCTTGCTTCCAATACTTCACCTTTGGGAACAGACTGTTCACTTGCTACCTAATACATCCTACCCCTAGACAAGTGCTTTTTTTAACTAGATAATGAATGTTTTTCATTTCACCTGTCAGTGGATTTAATGTTTTATATATATATATATATATATATATATATATATATAAATAGAGAGAGAGAGAGAGAGAGAGAGATAGTTTAAAGAAACTTTCTATTATCTACTAAGAAACTATCTCTAGCCTCTAGCACTGGCTCGATGCATTTGGGAGCCATGATACACTTCACCCTAATATTTTTATAAAATATTACACAGTGAGGTAAAACCACAACACTTAAGAGATGCATGAATGCTTTCTGTACAGGTGACAGAAGATACAGTAGGTCTATTGTGTGGGGAAAGATGTTGCATTCATCACATTTGGTTACATCTGCTTCGCCCTGTTCTTCAATCAGGATTTCTGAACTCAAAACCTTAGGGGACCTTGAATGTGGATGCTGTTGGTCGATGCCCGAACAGAAGTTACATGGGACATACCTGTATTTTAAGGTGCAGTTGATAAACTACTAAAGTGAAACTGAAACTGGTAGAGGATGAGGGTGATGATGCATTAGTAAAACTCAACTGTTTGTATTGTTTTATTGCAATCTTCAAAAATCTTAGTAATTTTTTTCCCCTTGTTCCAACTGGCTGGTAGTGACTTACTACGAAAACACGATCAATGAATGATTTTGCTATATATTTTTAATAAAGCTCAACCAATATATTATTGACAAACACAGCTGAAGGTTGATTTAAAAACTGTGCGAAGTGGAGTTATAGAGTTTTGCAAACTCACACTATATTCACATTGATATAAGCATTACGTTTTAGTATTTGTGAATTTTTTATTTTTGACTCTGTCCTGAAGATAGTTCCGAGATAGATATCTACAAGATACATGTAGTTCTGACAGCTGAATGCAGAACTGACAATGGAAACTCCTTCCAAAAATGCTAAATAAATATCACACAGCAAATTCTCTCTATATCAACAATAATTTAACCCACTTTTATGAAGTGATGGACAGACAACTCTGTGGGTACGCTGTTATACCAGAATAACAGTGTATTAAAATGAGGTCATTAATGTAAACGTTCCAGCCGGAAACCCTGTTAAAGCAACCAAAAACAAAAAACAAATCAATCCTTCAAGACCAATCTGGGATCAAGCTTTTAATAGTGCTGTTGAATAAGAGTGTATTGTTCCTTATTCCAGAACAAAAATCACTGCAATATAGCAGACTGCAGCCTACAGGCGTTTATATGCATGTGTTTGTCTGCCTTTATAAGTAGTGCGTACTTGTGTGGGTGAAGCATGTGTTTTCCCATTAACCTCCAAGCATGACTGTGTGAGTGCCTGTGTAAGTGTGTGTATGCATGTGTAGCGGACTTTCAGTGTTTGTATGTATACATGTGGCCATTTGTGTTCACCTATGTGTGTCCATGCATGTCTGCTTAAGAGTCTCAGTCTATATGCGTGCGTGCGTGCGTGTGTGTGTGTGTGTGTGTGTGTGTGTGTGTGTGTGTGCGTGCGTGAGTGAGGGCAGTGTGGAACACCCCCGAAGGAATGCTAAAGGATGTTCTGGGAGAAAGACTCCGTACTTGAGAGCTGTCGCAAACATCCTCTCCACAAAGCAGCCATTGTGGCGTGGTCTGCTAGGCCAGTGTAGGTTCTCTGTCAAGTGCACAAAAAGGCATCGGCTCTTGTTATTGTTAAATGAACACCAACAGTTAGTTTAGGAAATGTGTCACAGCTTTCTCATTCCTTTACATTGCCCTCTACTGATAACTCAGGTGTCACCTCGACCTACATTACAGAAAACCACCTCAGAAAAGTAGAGTTGTCAGTAGTACAACTGAAATTATTAGGATTTTAGAAAATCAGTATTATGGCAGATTAAAATGTATAAAAAATATTAAATATTTACAAACTGTGAGGCAGGTTGAAATTGACTGCTTTTGTGTACTTTAATGCAGCAGGTTTAATAGAGAAATAGATGCAAGAGTTTAACCTCAATACAAACTGGCATATTTGTGGTAGAAACTGGGGGAAAGCAGTGCCTCATAGCACCAAAAATGCCGCAGTCCTGTACGCTTCCCCTGCTTTAATGGAATTTATGTTGGTTTAGTACCAATCACCAAAATCAAATTTGCAACATGTCACTGAGGGAAATCTAATTTCAGGATGCCTGCGTTTCAGGAGTCTGTGAAAAACAGCCCCATCACCTGCTGAGGGCGGGGCAGAACAGACTTCCTTCTCATCAACCCATCATGTTCATTTTCTCTGAACAACAGATATAGTGGTCTGCTGCTTCAGTGGGACATGACAGCAGAGGAAGACTGATAGGAGGTAAGGGCAAGATGGAGGCAATGATGGAGAATTAGTTAGAGAGGAACGTAAAGAAAAAAAAAGAAATAAGTCTTGTCCCATGACAGCAAGGCAGCGGTATCTTCCTTAGAAGAAAAAACACGTGCTTGTGTGTGAGATCTTAAATACAGAACCATCTGCCTCTGTTTTTCAAAGTGACTGTCACTGAACCTGCTGCCTCAAACGGAGTGTGTTACTACTATAAAGAGAGCATTTGGGTATGATATACACCACTCCAGGTATGATGTAACCCATCAGCAGCGTCCCCCACACTTACTTCAGTCCTACAAAGTCATCTATTAATCCTAAAATCTACCGAGTAACTGTATGTGACTCATTTCTATTAGAGATAATAGTAATGATAAGGGGTGGAATATCAGTATTTACTCATCTTAATCATCTGTGGTAGTTCAGGAGTATATGATTAGATTTCTTTTCTAGATGTTTTTTCAACCACAGCCGTGGTGTCTGGCTAAGCAAGAGACATGGTCTGATAAAAATGATAGTTGTATCTCATCAGAGGCTCCAGCAGTATGTCCCTAGTCCCCGAGTGGCTTGTTTAGCTCTTCCTTCCACAATCCATTTTTCTGAGCAATGCTCTGGGCTTTCTACTGAAGCAAAGGGTTAACTATGTGTTCATCTGCCTTGCTAGAGGGCCAAAAGTTGAGTGTAATGTGATCAGTAATGAATTTTGTGTTACATTAGGCTGTATAAATGGATGGACAAGCGCAGACTACAAGTGTCCGGGAGTCGGCCTTAATCTAATGATGCAAAAATAGAGACAGAACCAATTACGAGGAGGGCCAACTCGGTGCTGCTGCAGGGACTGCAAATGAATAGGTACAAATCAAATTAGTGCCTAATAGACGCGCTACGAGAGAGGGCCAGTCGATGCTAAATGCATTAGGGCCTTGTGACCTTGCTGCTCCAAGCAGCGGCGTGCAGGATTCAACCTCCATCTTCCTTTAGAAATCAAAGGGACTCTTGTTCGGCGAGGGGGAGGACCAGAGAACTGCAGCTTCTTAAATGAGTTAAACATTTGGATTACCCAGAATGGCAATTTCTCCCTGTTTTGCTCCCTTTCTCACTGCAGACAACCTAATTCACTATTATAAAATGTGCAATTTCCAAGTTGGTCTTCATAAGAAATCACTGTAAATATGCCCATACCTTGTCTTTAAGAGAAATTCTGTAAACTTGAAGAAACAATGACTATGTCATACTAACTTCGTGTTGTCTCAGCAGATGAAACAAAATAAAAGGTAAAAAGCAAACAGTGCTAACAGAAATTATAAAAGATCATCATGTGAGCAAAAAGATGACATTTGATTTTCATTGAACTTGTGAGTCCTGAGACTGAGTCGTATTTCTTGTGAAATGGTACAAAAGCATTAATGCATTAACTTTTAATATGGGCCTAAAACATATAAATATTGAAAGCTAAAATGAAAGATGCACTGATGCTGTGGCTATGAAAGTGTCAATACGCATACAAAGAGAAGAACAGTCATGATTTCTTGGTTCACCTGTTCCAGAGGATACAATGTCCCTGCTGGGTGACTCAGACATGGCTTCAGCAAGCCTCTCCCTCAAGCCCTCGTCTGTGGCATCCACAGAGGACATGTGACGCAATCCAAAACTCTCGGGCCAGCTGCCACACACCTCCAGCAGGGTCACACTGTGGTCAAATGTGCCTGAGAGAGAGGGAGAGAAAGAGAGAGAGAGAGAGAGCAATTAGCCAGATTGAACATTTGAGCTTCAGGTATGTGTTATGAATATATTAGACTGTGTATTTTAGTCTGCATCCAAGGTCTGTGTAACAACAACAGCAAGTCAACAATTAAGACATTTTATGATGGATAACAGAGAGATGAAAGAGAAAACAAAGCACATGATGCATTATACGCTAAAATGAATACATTTAATATTACGCAATTATTTATCTGTCTTTCTCCACAAGGCTACATCCATTCGGCTGGTTTTATGGTTTGAGAAGGAAGAAATTGAAGAGGAAGAAACAAGTACTCTCTAGTCTTATAATATATATTTAAGTGTGAGACAGTGGCGTTTCTGGGGTGTCTCTGCACACACACTTATGCGGTTTGTGAAGTACAGCTGGTTTATCAGAGACGCTCAAAAGCAGGCCTTTTGATCTTTGGGCCAGTGGCTATCTGCAGTGGCCTGCGTTCCTCTGTACAGCCTCAGCCACACTCCAGGCCTCTGACAGGCCGTAATGACAGGCGAGAGAGAAGCGCGGCCGGCCAGCAGCCCGTTGCTGATAGGGGTGCGGGGGCCTACAGCTATCTGCTGTAAAACACCACACCGGCCAGACACACACAGCAGATAACCACTTCATAAAAAAGCTGATTGTCCTGTGTCTGACTCCTCAAAAGAGTGTACACTCCAACAAAACCAGCTTCAAAGCCACAGTGCAGGACCATGACCACACAAATAGATCCGTGTGGCATAAGCACATTGCATCACACATCTAAAGTTAGAATTGAAATTTTGCTGCCGCAGAGTCAAACTTGTAATTTTGAACTAAAAGACAAAAGAATGAAGTACCCACATGTAGTGAAAAGTACATATGTGTATATCTGAACATTTGTGAGGCTTAAGTGGGATTTAATCTGCGTTCGAGTTTACAAAAAACAAGCCAGCATTTGTGCATGCATGAATCAAAGCTAAGCTGGAGAGAGAGACAACAGCAGGCATTAGTACACAGAATTCCCTGTATTCTTGCTGATCTATCCTTAAATGACAAAATTCAGTAATTTGAGTAAAAAGTAGCATACAAAGTAGCAAAAATATGAAAAGATCAGAGTGACTGACACAGAAATGTCTCTCGCTCTCGTGAGGCGGTCAGGCAGCAGAATGACATGGGCAGAAGGAAAAAGCAGGTCAGGAGTTCATGCTGTACACCAGGGAAGATCTCTTCATCAGAGTGGCTGACAACTTACTGCAGCCTGCATTCCTCATTCTTCACACCCCTCAGCTTGAGACCTTGCCCAATTAAATAATAAACGCCTGCCAGAGGATGAGCAGTACATGGAGTAGTTAATATCTCTTGCAGCACCATGTGTGTGATATTTTGCAGCTTTTAGAAATCTCATCTGAACTACTGCGCAATGAGGAGTTGATGTTCACATAAATGACCAAAAAAAAAAAAAAAAAAAAAAACCATTTGCAGTGTTTTTCATTATGCTAGAATCCATGTGGATTTGTTCTCTCCCAGCTGCCGGAGAATGCAGGCCTGTTTATCTTACACTGCTGTGATTTGAGGATTTAATGTAGTTTGCTTTCACCTTTACAACTAAGCCTCGTGTCAGACGGGCCAGCTTTCCACACGCACATCAGAGGCGACAGGGTGCACATTACCTGGTTTCTGGGCTACCAGAGCACGATACAACAACCCAAACACCTAAATGAGCAGCCGAATCACATGAGGTGAGACTAATTCAATTAAGTTTTATTACAAGGTCATAAATGAGTTCAGGTTAATGAGGATTTATGACTGGAAAAGCACATTTCAGGTCAGTTAATGACAGTCACCTGCATTTAAAAAAACAAACAAACAAAAAAAACACTTGTTGGCTGGTGGAAAATCCAGTGTGCAAATCAGAAACTTAAAAAAATAATAATAAAAAGCCTCACCCTATGAATTTTAGCTCACAGCTTTTAAAAAGTCAGTGTAACAAAAAAAAAAAAGTGGAAAAACTATGCAGTCATTATAGTCAGCATTAAAGTCGGTGGATTACATGTGCCTGAGATCAGAAACCTTCGTCAGTACTTATCAACGTCCAGTGGATGTGCTGGAGTATGTGTCCTCTTTAAAGTGTCCCAGCTAGCTGGCTTGTTAGATAAGCAAAAGACTGGGCACACTTTTACTGGCTTTATTTCTGTAACCTTTGGCTTTCCTGTCTGTGGCCTCCCTTTATAATCTTTCACAGCGAGGTTATTCTGAAGTGCTACTTCTCTCTCGCTCTCTCTTAAATATATACACACAACACACACACACAACACACACACACACACACACACACACACACACACAATCAAGCACTGCAGGCACGGGTATCACTCCCGAAGCAATATAGACCTGAAATCTGGCTGAAGCGTTTAGCAGCGTTGTGCAAGTGTTAACGTATGTGTAAGCTCTAAGGATTAACAGCATGATATGCAGCTTCGACGAAGCCTTTTCTCAGAGACACGAGTCTCCACTCTTTGAATATACTACACATGGGCTTTTAAATCATTTAACTCCTCACTACTCTCTTTTCTCTCACCCTCTTTAGCACCGAGAGTGTCAGTAAACCTATCTATACCCATGCTGTGCTTTTACTCGTGTGCCCCCACACACAATGCATTCCCAGTCCTGCACTCTTTTCTGGCAATTAGACTTAAACCTTTAATAGCACAGAGTGCAGTGTCTGTCTAAAGCAGTGTGTGTGGCACCTATATACCCTGATCCTATTCAGCCCTAAGTTGGGTGTGAGAACTTGCATCTCTTAAAATGGGTAGATCAAAGCTAAGCTAAGATAAATCCTGCTTCATGCCACTTCAGGTGATAAAGACTTGTCATTTCACATTGAAAAAGGTGTGCAAATAAGAATAGGAGCCAGTCTTGTCATGTCACACTGTTCTGTTTCAGCTCCTAAACTTCATGTGGATTAAGCAAGGCATGGGATTTTTGATTTAGAGACTACATGTCTGCATTCCTCAGGCTAGCTGTGAAAGATCTAAAACATATCCAGGCCTCTGAGAAAAGAGACAACACAGAAGCATGACTCACTGTGAGAGATGGGGAATCAGTCAACATACAACTGAGCCAGCACAACATGGGTGTGAACTGTAAGATACAATATTATATAATCGGTATCAGTGCTTTGACTTGGAATCAAAAACAGAAGGACTTGGGGAGAAGTTGTACATCATAAACGGAACATAACGACAAAACACCTAATAATATATATGTAAATGTTGTGTATATGTAACCACAACATGCCTGGACACACCCTAACAAATATTCGACAGTAAAAGCAAACTCTTCACTTGTATAAGTAAGTGATAATGAGCAATGACTCACGCTGATGTACAATAGTGCTTAAATAAGCACTCGCATACCAGATCTAAACAAGTTGAAAACAAAAGGGCTTCTAACTTCAAATGTACATACAATCATAGTCATAAGCACATAGAAAATATATGTAAGTAAAAAAAATGGATTCAGCACAATGGATGATCAAAGCAGTGACGGTAAGTCTTGGGGGTATTCCATCTTATAATGAGCCTCTGAATCAGTTACCAATGAAAGCTCAGGATGGTAAGAGAAGACCCTCTTCCAGCATGATTCAGCATTAAACATGGATAAAAGCAGGAGGATAAAAACCCGGAAAAAAATGGGAGAACATTATTGGGAATGCAGCTGGTCATATTATGTCCCAATGCTGTTTAATACTTAATTCTGATTCTGAAGGTGATGTTGATGAATTTTCTGTAAAAGTAACTCTAACAGGTTTATTTTATCCATATAACGCTTCTATAGAAACATATGGATTACATATGGATTTGTACTGTGGATGCTGCAGATGAAAGATGAAACAATGCGTAATTACTGACAATGAAAGAAATGAAAGGCGGGTGAGAGAACATCGGTGTAGAGCTTTTATAAAAAATCTGGTAACAAAAACTACTTTCCTAAACATGTAGTTTTAGAATTAAGAAACTATTATAATCAATAAGATTTTGCATGGTATAAGAAAAAAAAAAACCACCACAGGCCATATCATATAAACTATCAACCTCTCATTAATTTTCAATAACAGAAAGGTATTTTGTGCTTTATTCTATACTTAACAGCTAAACAAAGACACATGCTTCATTTGTGACAGCACTACTCTTTAAGTACGCCTTTAGTTGGCTGTTGAGAGTTGGGGTTAGATTGGGGTGGGGTCTGACAGCATTAATAATAAAGACAGTCTTGGCCTCAGAAATGATTAAAGGGGAAAGTTATGCTTGACACAGAGCAGACGCTGTCGAGTGTTGTTACTGACAAACTGGCCTAGCGGTTTGACAGCCCTGGTGAGAAGTGCATAGTTTTAAGCTCTGCTAGAAAAAAAAGTTCATAAAAACAAATACATATTCATACATACAGAGAGACGCATACAACACCCAAAAATGCCCATCAGTCCAATCATTCATCACAGTAGGTACAAAGTGTGAATTTACTATACCAACACACTGCCAGTACATGTTTGCCTTGATTCGGTCCATTCATCAAAGCTTCTATATTAAGCTTTTCCTAACCATGGATCAGCATGTGCATGCCCCTTTAAAAACGCCCTGCTGTATGTGAAAACAACAACACTCGGTACAGTTACTAATGGAGATGAGTGAAGTCAAGTTTGTTGCAAGCCTAAGCAGCAAGGCTAATTGACATTAAAGAGGATTACATTACATTGTAACTTAATGAGTCAGGCCTTGCTTATGCTGAGACGTTTAATGTGTTTCACAGCTTCATGAGTGCTTCTACCTCCCTGACAGGCAGGAACACACTCATCACTGTTCAGTCCTGTAGGACCAAATTCCAAAGTAAATACAAATACAGAGTTCTGCTTAACACCATACAGAGATACAATGATCAGCCATATCATTAACCTGCATATCATGGATGAGAAATATTAGGCAGCAAATGAACAACTATTTCTCACAGTTGATGTTTTGGAAACTGGAAAAATGGGCAAAATGATGACGGCTAGAAAGCTGGATTAGTACCTCACAAAAGGAGGTCATGGACACTCAGGGTCATGGGGAATAAAAGCTGGTCTGTCCGGGCTGATCCCACAGAAAAGCTACGGTCACACAAATGGCTGAAAAAGTTAGTCCTGGCTGTCATACAAAGGTGTCGGTACACAAGGCAGTTTGTTGTGTAAGGGTCTGCATAGCCGGAGACTGGTCAGAGTACCCATGTTGACCTGTGTCCACCAATGAAAGTATCTACAAGCTGCAAATGAGCAACAGAACCGAACCGAACCAAGAAGAAACGGAAGAACAACATTCACACTCTTTATACACAAGTAGACACACTCTTACAAACGTGTGTGTATGTGTATATACATGTATGCATATGTGTGTG
>JAQMYJ010000003.1:14840300-14871258 GCA_030014305.1 Clarias laeviceps | reverse complement strand
ATAAGAATTTCACTCATGTACTGTACCAGTGTACCAGTAACGTGATGTGACAATAAAAGTGATTTGATTTGATTTGAAGAAAGTGGTCTGATCTGATGGATCATGCTTTCGTTTACATCACATGGATGACCAGGTGTGTCACATCCAGGTCACATCCAAGTCACATCCAGGCAGGCCAAACCTCACAACCTGCAGAACTGCAGAAGGATCAGCTGCTAACATCTTGCTGCCCAAAACCCCAGCACACCTTCAGAGGTTGTGAACGTCTATGCCTCAACAGGTCAAAACTGTTTTAATGGCACATGGGCTACATGAAGGCAGATGGTTTATGGTTAATCAGTGCATATCACACCACTGAGTGTGCACACTAAATATCAATCTTATATAATACCTCAAATTTATAAACATAAATGTGTTTAGTGTTGTGTGTTCCAGATGTACCATATAATACTGTATATATTATATTACTTTATTTTTCTAGTTTTCTTTATTAAATGGCACTGTGCACCCATATCCATCTTTACCCAATGCATCATCACACCGAATGCCTGAATGTGAGTCTCAGATCTATGAGAGACGCATGAAATTTGGGGCTAAAGGACAGGATTATCATTTACTGTATCAAGCTGTGACCTGTTCCAACACAATCCATCTATCAGACCCGTGTTGCTTGTGGAAGCTGAGCTGCAATGCTGTCTGGGTCTGCTAGCACACAGGTGAGTGATGGATAAAGTCTTTATTTCCAGAATTCCAATACCTGCACTTGCACACAATTTAATGCTGATACAAAAAAAAAAAAAAAAAAAAAAACTGGTTAAAAGCAAAAGCACCTTCGGTTTAAAAAATATATATGTAATAACTGAAGCACAACTTGAAAGTACTGGACAGAAATAGTATGAAAAGTAGGCATAAGTGGGAATTTGGGGAAAATTATTTGGAAAGTGACTGGTACTTGGAAATTGAAATTCCCACGAAAATATTAAGCTTGGCCAAATCTTAACAGGAGCCATTGATTTGGTTGTGGACATTCTGAAATAAACTTTAACTTTAAGTTTCACCAGTAAAACACTTTGAATTGCAAAGCCAAATGTTTTAGTACATGACCCAATTAACTGCGTCACTTACAACTTCAACACAGACATATTCCACAGACTCCATTCCTTTTTCATGCTTAACATTTGAGATGTCTGGTTTAGGATGGTCTGCGGCTTCTCTCCACACTTCATCTGTCCATAACATTGTTGCAAAACACTTTTGGATCCTTTTTATAGCCCTGTTAGTTCTTGTTGCAGATAGGGGATTTGGATCCGGCACATAGCCTTCTTTTTTTTTTTTCCTGTGAATAGTACGTTATGATTTATTTGGCTGATATTTTAGGGCTTTCCCGTGTAGCCCTTATTCTTCTTCTGTAACTAGATACCATGGTCATCATCAGATGAGGTGATCACACTTGGTTTGCTCGTGAACAGTTTGCTAACATTAGACTTCGATACCCTACAGTTTTTTTTTCAGTTTTTTTCCTTCTTCAATCACAGTTGTTTGTGTTGTCAGCTCAAAACCAGATGCAAAAAGCAAAGTTCAAGGGGGTTACAAACAACCCCACACACTTGTGACTTATGTATGTGTACACGATAAAGAGAACATCAAAATTGCGTAAACAAAAACAACTGTCAACTGTCATTTCTTCTGATACTCAGAAGAAAAGACCTGTCAGAAGACAAGACCTATAATGTCTGAAAAGCAGCTGTTTTCATATGAAATACAAACTGGTACGCTTTTCACTTCATAATTTGAACACAAGACAAGATGAATTTGGCATCACTTAATGTAGTAGTACTTTTTTCCCCCCTTCTTCTCCCAGCATCTCTTGAGAACACACACACTCTCAGAGAGACCACAGCTCTTAGACAAGCAGGCTCCTCCAAACCACACAGAGACGTCAGGGTTAGCTTGACCCCTCAGCTAAGGGAGAGAACTGGCTGCTAAGATGTGACCTACAATCTCCAGTCATACTCATCAAGGAATAACCTCGGTCTCTCTCCCTAAACTGTCCCTAACTCACTCTCTGTATTTATTTCCTCTGTGTTTACTCCAAAGCATGTCTTCATAGTTCACACTACTACCCGGGAAATGACCCAGCAAAAACATAAACTAGTACTGCATTCTGTTTACGGTTGCTCTAACACATGTCAAATAAATAGCAGCACATTATTTACATCTTCTCATGCAAGCAGAAATAGGAAGGAAGTCCCAGAGCAGAGGACGGGGCAGAGGGAGTCCAGACGCACATGGCGACTGTGATTCCTACGTCTGGCTACTTAACCAGGTTAGTGTCGTGCAGGCAACAATTTGTTTCATGTTGTCCAGCGGAAGAGTGAAAAAATTAACCGGTTTGGGGAATGGAGGTCTCAGCTGGCGGTGAGACAGAAGGTGAGGGCGGCCCCTCCCTCTGACACGTTCGTCTACTGGGCTCTGGCCTGTCAGCCAGCATTATTTATCAGGCCAGTGATGTGTGGCACGGAGCTTACACCACAGGAGAAAGTGATCTGACTGATTTGAGCTGTGTTACACCTGACTGGAGCGTGTGTCTTGCACCACAGGGATTTCAGATATGAACCTTATCATATTTATATGTCATGTTCAAGTCTGAATCAGGTCTTGCAAAATAAATATTTTTAAATGTAACAGAGCTTGTTTGTTATCTAAAACACCTTTAAAGCTGTCTTGGATTTTACCTACTGTACAGAGAGACAGAAAAAAGAAGTCTTAAAACACCTACCAACCAATTTCTTTAAAAATAGCACAGCAATGTATACTGTTACAAATGCTAAAAACATATACATAACTTGATTAATTTGTTTAATAATGGTTCATAAAAACATTAATTGGAAAATTCTCTACACAGTACTGCATATATAACCAGATGATGTGTGACGTAAGTGCAAATTTACTCAGCCTATTTATAACAAAAACCCGACCTGGCAAGTACTGAAATGCATCATTTGAGGTGTGTGTGCTGTTAGATAGTAAAAAGTGGACACAAGTGTGTGGGTAAGGGAGCTTTTTCCTTCGCTTCCTCCTGGGACCCGTCTGGGATGCAGAGCCTCTTATCAGTGTTTTTCTATGAAACCTACCGTAACTCTGGCCTTGCTGTTTCTAACAGAGCCTGCCGCTTTTAAAAAGAGCCAGTGCCGCTCAAGTGGAAAAACAAGATGTAGGCCTAATTAAAGGGCTAATTTGGAAAAAAAAAAAAAAAAAAAACTTCTGCATACAATTGTGCGCTGTGCCGAAGAGTTCAATTACAGGTTTAGTGGGAGGGACGTGTGCTGCAGCTGGAGCTGAATACGAGGCTGTGGAGTCTGATGTGGCAGCGTGTGGTAGTGTCTCTGCCGTGTAATAGCAAGTTTTGTGATGAGCAGGCAGCGTCCGCCAGAGCACCAGCCCGGGCTGCTAACCTACCCAGCGGGAAAGCTGTGTCCACAGAGCAGAGGTCATGACTGCCTGAGCAGCAAGAGGACAGCAGGAGATTTAAAATAGGCCACACAAAAAAAAAATCTGTCAAAATCCCAACTGATAATAAAGATGACTTTCAATCTGGATGTGTTAAACCCTCTTAAGCAGGACTAAGCTTACTATATAAGGAAAAGGTCTGAATCACGTTCAGGGTTCCAGGCTTGTGGGGAGTAAATGCCAGGTCCAAGTTCTCACAGGCACTGAGGTCAGGCTTCACTCCCTCCACCTCAAAATATTATTCAAACACGTTTCGATTCCTGATAAACACTATAAAAAAAGGCAATCCTAGTAAAAGAGATTTATTTAATTAAAAAAATACTCTACTGGGATGTAAGTTTTTTTTTTTCTTAATGAATGCATACTTACAGTGATTAACTGTAATTAGCAATGAGTGTATAAATTACTGGTGTGCCAGTGTGTGTGAGTCAATGTCAATGTGTGTTAATGAATGAGTCAGTGACATTGGAGCTACATGTGGCCAAAATGAGAGCCTTCCAGCCACCATGTGAGGTGCTACAATTCCTCACTCCAGTTACCTGCAGTAAAAGTGTCAAAGGGGTATTTTTATATGGCCACACACGTGCCCTCAAACACGTGTCCCCATGCGCGTACACACACACAAACACACGCTTCCTAATGTAATGGGAATATATACCTGGGATGGGTTAAAACACATCAAAAGAGTCCTCTGATATTTAAATTTATAAACATCAGATGCACAGTACAAGTAGATCGAAGAGACTAGTCAGTGCTGAGCAGAGACACTGACGCAGTTTTGTCAGACTGAAGAACAGTGCACATAATACACCCCATTATGCAATTAAGAAAAAGACAAGGCTCAATTTGGAATGCTAAACTAATATTCATGCAACAATAGAGATGTTGGACAAGGTCCCTTCGGTGGGACAAAGGGTCAAAGACTACAGACAGAATCAATGCTAAACGACTTAAAACCCAACCTGAATGGAATCACTTTTAAAGCCACCTTGTTTACACAGAGACAGTTCAACTGCAATGCTACTGGACGTTTAGCAGTCATAAGGAAGCGGAATGAAAGAGGAAGAGAAAGGCGCTTCACTGCGAGTTCCACACTGAGCGGTAATGTGTGCAGTGACATCTGGGACTGTAATCAGGCGTCTTCTTTCAAATGCTGCCAAACCAAACAAGGCAATAACAAATCCACTTTACAGATCATCGATCTGCCCTGGCTCTGGCCAAGCTAAACATGAGAGGACAGAAGTCTGGCTTTTAAACCTGGCCCCTGAGGTCACTCTATTTCACTGTGACTCTCAATGTCCACATAACCTCCTTGGCTGACTGTGGTACCATCCCATCTCCTGCAACATACACACTGTACACAGGGACACACGCACACACATACATATACATATATTATAGACGAACATATTAAGAAATTATGCCACAATATTTCAGGAACAAAAATTGAAGCGTCTTAAATGTAACGTTTTGTATTAAATGAAGTCGAACACTCATACAAACCCATCTGTTAGACCTTATCTACTGGCATTAGCAGGTAAAATAAAATTGGATAATATGTGAATATAAAGCAGAAGTACATTAATAAAATTACAAAGATGGTAACGCCCTGCATCCCAGCCTGCATGAATTTACTGCCAGTTATAGCACAATTTTACCTTTCATTTAGCTTCAGATACAAGAAGAGATAAACTAAAAAGCAAATAAACAAATATTGTTTTTGGAAGTATCTGATAATTTCAAAGGCATAAAGAATACTCTGGGTTAATACACTAGGTTAAACCATTTCCAGATGGCGAACAACACTAAGTGCAACGCAAGGCGGAAGCGTCATTGATTTTCTTTGGGCGACAGTTTGTTGCGGTAATGAGGCTCTTGCACACTAGCAGGCCACGAAGCATGTTTGTGCATGTACACTCACGAGATGGGGCGGAAGACAAAAAAAAAAGGGACTAGCTTATTTGATTTGAGAACAGCCAGACCAGCAGTACTGTGATGCTTTCGACTCGGCACCAGGCGGCTCAATGGTTTTTCTGCTACAAAGTAAATGAGAGGAGGGTAAAAATGTCTCTTACTAAAAATATATGAAGTCAAATAGACTCAGCAGACCCAGGCTGCACACAGCTATCATGAGTATGGAGGTGAAGCATTGTCCTTAGAAAACTAAAGAAACACGTAAATAACACATCTAAAGAAGCGGTTGCCAGCATTCTTGCTGTAGATCTCTGTAGAGCTTTTCCTTTGCTACCTTTTACAAAAGAAAAAAAAAAAAAAAGGATTTGAAGAGAACTGTGGTTGCGATCCAGAATGATATCAGTCTCTACGGTGAGTTTTAGACAGTGTTGTAGCTTATTTGATGGAAGTGGAGCTGTTGATGTGTCCTGCTGTGTAAACACAGCAGGTTTGACCTGGGGCCAGAGTTTAGAGAAATCTTATATCAGCAGGGTGATGGCACACCTCACAGGCACTGACTACAGTCAACTAGGCTGCCAGAAGATCCTTTCTGCACAATGCTGGAACCACAGCAATGACTCATTCACTGAGGATCCAAGATGCACTCAGAGCCAACACACTTACACACACACACACACACACACACACACACACACACACACACACACAAGAGAATCAGTGTCAGAATTTGATCTGATCCATCACAGAAGGTCACAACTGTCACAATGGACAATTTTAAAAACCCACATTTGTAGCGCTACAACCAGGAACTGACTTCTGGTGGATGGCTTCCTTTAGGCAGTCATGGCTGTGCCATACTCTTTCCATTTCTCAAGAATGGATTTAATTGTACTCTGTGGGATGGATGTTCAAAATTTGGGATAATTTTACAATCAAATCCCTGACTACATCTTGTTTTTCCAGACCTTGGTATGAATTCATCCATTCAACTAATTTATTATAATGTTAATTATTTGCATTCTTAATATATTACTTAATATTTATATGATTATTCCTTATTTACTATTTATATATTGTTTTAATTAGTTTCAGAGTTTCAAGACAAGGGTGCATTTATATGCAATCACACCTGAAACATTTTTATTGACAATAATTTTGTATTTATAGTACAGTTAATATATATATATATATATATATATATATATAATATTTATGATTCCATATATTATGTTGTGTTTTAAAAAAATTTGCAACTATATAAAAATCAGGATATTTATAATATCATGATACTGACGGAATTGCAACAGAAATCAAATGTGGTCTCGTAATAACCGTTGGTCCCTGTTGATTCCCATTAAGCTTCTCTGTCTACCTTTTTTCTGGTCGTGTGGTTGGTATGTGAAAGACCTGGAAGCAACAGTACCTTGTGAGTGAGTTGTCTCATAATATAACCTTTCAACATGGAAGCATGCACATGAGAGAAGATTTCTATGGTAATATTCGGCCCACCACCACAGTCCTTCCCTACGACAAGCTGCCGAGTGGAGAGGGGGAAGGAGAACAAAGGAAATGAAGAGAACTCCTGACATTTATTAAATGTGAATGCACTTTCCCAAAGCAACACATTCCCAAAGCAACACATTTTAATTATAATGACAATTAACATGCATCATCTAAGGAGATTTTATACTAAATTATAAAATGACCATGAAGATAACTTGGGCATCATGAGTAACTATATCATAATTCTGTTATGCCTATTTTCTCTTTGGAAATTTGAGTAATTCAGTTAGTTTGTTCGAAAGCCAACAAGTCAAATCAGTGCAAAAAATCTGGTGGTATCCTCTCTGGTGGGCTCATCGAAAGTGCAGTATACCTCCCACTGTAGAGTTCACATCAAAGACCCTAAGCTAGTGCTACAGCAATGATGAAAAAACAACAACAACAGCATACATGGACTGAGAAAATCACTGTTGGATTTAGACCAGGCCTCCTCCAGCCCACTGCCTTATCATTTTCAGTATTAGCTGTGGTCTGGGTGCTGAAATCTCACATTATGTGGGCAGAAATGCACGGGTACCTTTGCATGGAACTTGTGTGTGCGCATGTGTGCACACAAACCAGCTGGTAGTGCAGCAAGTTCCGGAGTGAGATCTTTCCGACCAAGGCGGTACAGTTACTATGTGGCCTGTAACCTGCACACATCACACACCCATCTCACACACAGCTGTGTGCACAGCCGCTGCAATTACCACACCATCTAACTCAACAAACCCCACTGCTTTTTTCCCTGTCTTTCTCCGAGGTATACTTGTCTATCTCACCACAAATAACAGCAAGGCTTTAAGTTTAAAGCTCCACTTATATAGTGGCTTGTAAACATTATGGATTGTTACACTCTATCTATTGTAATGAAAGAGTTACAGTAGAAGTGAGAAAAAGAAGTAAGCAGAATTTTCTGCTAACATCTGCATCTGCAAGATCTCACGCACCATTTCCTTTCCCCTGCATCTGGGAGAGGAACGTGAGGAGGCCCTTAAGCAAACCATCTCCATCCTGCCCTCCCTTCACACTCTGCTGCTAGACCTGTTGGGTGTTATGGGAGCGCTTGTTCAGAAGCTCTGGGTCATTAGGAGTAATCGTGCAGACCTTCCTCAAATGGGACGTCCCTGAAGGCTGGCGTGAATTCCACAAAACACACTCCAAAACAAGAGCACACCAGTGAGTCAAAGTTAAAATAATAAAGGTAAAATATGTTGCTGCTTTAAAAATAATCTTAGTTATTCATAGAAAATTGGCAAAAAAAAAAAAGAAAAGAAAAAAAAATCTAGTAGAAGATCCCAGTCAAGATAAATAAAAAATAATATTATTTAGATAAAAATACCAAATGGTATTTCTTTTAAACTTACAAGAATATAAAATAAACATAACAGGTATAAAACAATAAATGAAACAAATGAAAAATTACAATTTCATAACACAATTTTTTATCTTCGGAGAACTGATTATACATCTTCATCCTCAGATTTTACAAGCACACAACCAGCCATCCTCCTGTGTGTAGCCTTCATCAACTTGTTGCATCCTCATTGCGTGTGTGCATGTGTGCATGTATGTGCGTGTGCACTGAGCTGGCTGTGCAGCTTTGTACCCATATATCAAGTCTCCTGCCGTGCTTGTGCTTCCTTCCCTGCTGTGCAAATTTGTTCAATTAGCCATGGCCTTATGGGGTGGAATTCAGTGTGAAATGGGGCTGCCACTATCCAAACATTGAGCAACAATAAAGAGAATTTCACAGACACGCCAATCTTCTGCCCATCACCAGCAGGACGACAGAGGTGAGAAGGCAATGCTAGGCGTGTTTATTCCTCCATCACCTCACCATCAAAGAGTTCAGTCTAAAGCCACTGCCTCATACGCATAACTCCATAATAGATTTGCATAAAAAAAATACTTAAATGTTAGTTCAGCCTTGTGCATTACTCTACAGGCAACTTAAAAAACTACTGGCAACCCTGGTAAAGCAGGTTTGAAAAAAAATATATTTTTTAATTGATTCTTTAAAATAAATTTAAATGTTTTGCATTTGAGATGGTTTACTGTCCGTGTTCACCTGTAATATTTGCTTTTTTGTATAATTTAGAAATTTCCCCAATGTGGGATGAATAAAGGTATATGTTATCTTATCGTATAATTTAATTTATTTTTCTTAACCCCTGTTTTTTTTATTTTTTTTTTTACTGTTCATCTAATAACAATGTAATAAGAAATGGTCTACATTTATTTATCCACGTTCAATTTAGTTTTGAAGTTGTTGAATAGAGCTCTTAAAGTATATAGCTTGAGTTATGTCTAAAAATAAAAATAAATAAATAAAACATTGAATCTGAATATTTATTAAAATAATGATGCTTAAAAACAAACAAACAAAAAAAACAATACAGACTGAATCAGCACCTAGGTACCGTGATAATATTGTATCAGTTGGTCCCTGGTGATTTCCATCATTAAGCTTCAATTTGACAAATATAACTAAATCTAATCATTTTAATATGATATTTAGAATATTTAGTTGTTTATTTGTGCCGTGGGATGGAATGGCATCCCGTCCAGGGTATACCCCTCTTGTGCCCTAAGTCTCCCGTGATAGGCTGTATAGAGGAAAAAGCGGTGTGGAGGACGAGTGAGAGAGTTGTTAATTTGTCTGCTCCAGTTAAGAAGTTAAGATACAGCAAACCGTCTGATCCAGACATTTTGACTTGGCACAGGTTTTACACCAGATGCCCTTCCTAAAGCAACCCTCCCATTTTTATCCGGGCTTGGGACCAGCACTATGCATCTCTTGCACCCAGTGGCTGGGTTTGGCGCATTCTTTGGGAATGAAGCCTGGGTCTTCTTATTTATGCCTTAACATAAGAAAAGCCTACCACTAAGCCACTAAAGCGCTATTTATAACAATCAGATTTCATTTCAAATGATTCTATTGATTGAGTTGAAAATGTCTTTAAACAAAATAAACTTCTCACAATTACTGCCATTTATAGAAGCTACCATATACAAAATGTACTTGAAACATGTGTTACCGTAGATTTTATTACATTCACATTGGTGTTTAAAATTTGAGATCACAAAAAATGTGATATGTAGTTTTATTAAAACTGTCCATCCTACACTGGCTGCTGACTATCTAAATGTACTGAATGGCCAGGTTATCTCATCAATGCATTTTTTAACTGATGGCACAAACATGTATTCGAGTACTTAAACTAAAAAAAAAATATATATATTTTCACACATGACATGGTCACTGTAATCAAAGATAAAGGCAGTCAAAAAAAATCTTAAAGTGTGAGACATTATTTTGGCAAGGCAGTGTGTTTTCAGTGAGGGATTAAGCTAATGAACCACAGAGACACTTTTTTTTTTACCCATCCTTACTGAATGTGCCAGTAATTATGAAGCTGACTGTAAGTTGTGTGTTTTTTTATGAGTGTAAGTTGTATGTATATTGAACTGCTTTCAACCTTTTGCACCATCTCATCCCAGCTTATTCCTTCTGACATTTCTATCCTAAGTCTGCCAGATTGCTTGGCAAATCTTTACCCATTCTTCTTCACATATCTGTTCTAACTCTCTTCTAACTGCCAGATGTCATGCACAGCCCCTTTTACCTCACCATTTTCACATTAAGATAGTAAATTTTGTTGGCCAATTTTTCATTTACATTTTATTACCTATTTGTAATTTTAACTTCATCTACAGAAATTTTTTTTCCCCCCCAAAAAAAATCAAAGGCATGAGGAACATTTTGCATTTGACTGTGTAATCTCCTGTCATGACTGTTACTGTATGGTTCCATTCTTTAATGGATAAGAGGCACTGGAGCAGGTAGCGTGTAAAGAAAAGTATCTACAATATCAGCTCAGTCACTTAGCGGATCTATACAAAACAAGCTACATAGTGACAGTTTAGATTAATAAACATGGTGCTTTCTACAGCTTAGCCTGGCCCAGGTTATACTAGGGGGTCAACCTTGAGTACTTTGAAAATCTAGTCATAAAAAAAATAGCAGGACATATACCTAGTGCAGAGCTGAGACCTGTAAATCATCAACAAACCTAGTAGATGCATTAATAATGAATTCAAGAATGAATTAAAGATTAACCTTGGTATGTAGATTGTGATGTGGAAAGGTGAAACACGTTTTGACATAATCATAAATTAAGTAATAAATGAACCACCAGGTGAAACAGTGAACAAAGAACACAAACACACAGTAAAAGGTAAGAGAAGGTGACAGAAATAGCAAATAAGGACCTCATCCATTATATCCACATAATAATAAAGTCTGGGATAATAATTATTAATAATTAAAACAATAATTTCAAGTCTATATAAAATTTTTTTTTTTTTTTTTTAAACAAGTGGCCTGATAACAATAACCATGGTGTTTAGTAGAACACATACGCAATGGTATCCTTTTTGCATAACATTAAATTAATTCAGCAGGGAAACGAGCAGAACACGTGTGCACGAGAGAGAGAGAGAGAGAGAGAGAGAGAGAAAATGTATAAGTTAGCAGTCAGGCTATTTTCTCAAATGTGTTATCTGGTGAGGTAAATCCAACTAAACCTCATCCTAATGTCTTCGGGAGTGGAGGAGGATTAATAAGGAACTGCTCCAAAGGCTTTAGAGCGGTTAAGATTCTTAACCCAGTGAAGCCCCTTAGAGCACAATCAAATCAGGATATGAGAAACAAGCGCCTCTCCTCCACATAAGAGCAACCATGACATTTATTATATTTATCTAAGCAGTGAGCTTTTAGGTCAGTGCCACTACAGGGGAAAAAAACATGCATGAGACAGTCAGGCAGTACAGGAAAGAGAGATTAAAAGCCATGGAGGAAGTTTATCAGGTACTGGAATGATTTTATATGCAAGTTCTAACTTGTGCAGGTTTTATGGCTTAGTGCATAGAGTCATCTTGCCTAAAGATGCTCAGATAGTCCTCTCTGATGTATACTGCTGTAATCTTTTTGTTTTGGCTCTTTTGCTGTCGCTTTTTCCCCTCCCTTCATTTCTCTTGTCTGTTACAGGGTAGATTTCAGTAATCTAGTGCTAAAAGTGCAGAGCGAGGGCAGAGGCCTCTCCGAACGTTTTAGCATGGTGGCTTTTTGATGTGGCCTGTGTGCTTTTGTTCCTGGAGAGCCGTACATAATGAAACATCAAAGGCCCAGCATGATCCTTATGAAGGCCAGGCTGAGCGGACACTTAAATCATGCACGCTGCTAAAGTCCACAGTCAGCATCAGCCCCTGTCTAGCCTCCTCTAATGAAGATCAGCCTTCCTCTTCCTGTAACCCTCTTCAACACCGCCACAACCTCACAACTTCATCCTTAAAACTAACTTACCTTCTGCACCAGAACAGCCACTCCAACTCAAATGTACTTAATTAAACAACAGAACCTTGATGAGGCCAAAAGAGGGTCAGCGGGAAATGATGGGGCTGATTTATTACAGTTTATATCGAGCATTTAAATATTAAAAAACAAAAAAAGTCACATTAAGGCAATCAAAAAATGGTTGAAGTACGGATGGCACTGGAAAAGAGCTCATCAGCATGACAAAGTATCCCATAAAATCTAATGCAGACAGTTATTTTTGTTGTGGCTGAATTGTGCTGTTTGGACAAAGAAATATTTACATGCAATCTGTTTGAGATAAAAGCACTGATCTGTCAGCTTCAATAAAAATGAGAAGAAAACAATTTGGCTAAATAAGTGCAGCTGAATTTTGTTCCAATAAGCTGTTACAACAAAATAATTCCCAAGAATCATACTACAAATGGGATATTTTTCATTATTTCATTAAAGTTGACACATTATCTTAGCATACTCAATGTAAAAAAAAAAAAGTTATAAAAATGACCATTCAATACAATGTGACATGGAAATGTACCACAATATTAAAAAATGGTTATAAAAACATGAATGCGTCCAAGATCAAAAGAAAGAAAGGAAATTTTCTGGAGCAGGAAAGCATACTGTATTCTGTTCCTCATACAGTATATGACAGTATTAGTATTTGGAATGACCTGCTGATGCAGAAACGACACAATGAGAAAACACACACCGTTCTTCATGTGTGTTTCCCTGTCCAAATCTGGCCCCAGCTCCTGAGCCCTGTCCGCCACCTTGACATGTGCATGCATCAGGATGACTCTCTGGTCTAATGTTTCCTTAATGTAATGGAGTTTGATCTGGGGTGTCGGATGTCCGATATTGTGCTGTGTTATTAGCGTAAAGAGCGCTGAGGGGCTCTCGGGTTGAAGCAGGCAGGCCTCTCTATCCCCTGCTCCAGCACTAGACACCGTTGTTAAAGGTTGTCTGTACAGACCAATAACCAGAGACGAATCTCTACTGACAGAGCCTCGTGCAAACTGATACACTCCCACCGAGCGGAGCTGACAGTGTCTCCGGACACTGGATACTGATGAAGAGCTTCAGTGCCAAGTCCCGGTGGACTGCCGTACCCACTACTTTAGCACACACAGACACACATAAAGGATCTGAATGATACATATGAAACACACTCAACCTAAATCACTACCATGCACATGCACAGGGGTTGAAAGACACACCACAGTATTGTATGGCCAAGCAGCCTGCCAATTGTGTAACATTTTCTTTCGTCATGGTTCCACGGTGTAATGGCTAATCCAGTCCAGCTTAAATCTTGGTGGAACTTGGAAACTGTTTGCTAAAGATCAGTTGTTGTTTTTGATCAAGTGTATATAAAAAAAATAATACATGGATTGCATTGTGTTGCACTATTGCACTATGCAGTGGCTGATAAATTACAATAAGCTCGTTGGAGCTCAAAAGATTGTTGGTTGAAATCCAAGGACTGTTTGGTGTGTGAGCAGGGCCTTTAGCCCTCATTTGTTCCACTATATAGTCAAATATTGTTTTCAGTCCAAATTCAGCTGTATGAAAAACCTACCAAATTAATAAATGTGACATAAAATGCTCAACTCTTACATGACTGCAAAGCAGTGATCACCACCAGATTAACCCCCCAACACACAAAAGGCAATTCTTTTTTGCTCACATGCAAAATACTGAGGTTGAATTCTGCAGCCCATGACTCTTCCTAAACCCCTGCTCAAACCTGTCTCTTAGTGAAGGAAAGATGACTCTGCTAGACATTCCTCTACCCAAGAGAGAAAAAAACTGTAGACATAGAGCATTATATCTTCTTCTAACTTTTCCTCTATTAATCAAGCATAAAAAGGTCACATTAACTCTAAATGTACTGTTTACCATCACTAATTATGGTGCACAACATCTCCATTCACCAGATGAACAAGTCAAACATTTGTCTGTTTATTTATTTAATTCACAGTTAACACTCATTTTGATTGATTAACTTCTTGTGTATTTCAATGTGCTATTTAAATAAGTGTTGTTGTTTTTTTCTTCCTTACTTTAGGTCATGGTGAAGGTCAGGTTGTAAGCTATGCCACGTCGACCCTAAAGTTCAAACTCCCAGACAAAACATCCTGGATGGCTGTAGTGGCTTGAGTTCCCACAAGTCAACAGATTCCCACAAGAGACAGCCAACACCCATGCCTGCTGTAATTGATGTATCAGTGAGCAGCGGGTCAGACAGAGATGGACTGGATCAGACTGAAGTGGCAGTGGTATCAGTGCACTTTGCCCCACCTTCTGCCCTCTCTGTATGTGTGATAAGCGGAGGTAATGTCACAGCCCTGGAGCTTCTGTGGGATAATGGATGAGTGGTTGGATAGTTGCTGACAGCCCTGGAAACATTTGGCCTGGATTTTTCAGGGGCACAGTTCTGTCACTGCCTCTTGAATCTGGAAATCGGCATGTGCCTGGGCTACCTGAACCAGTCGCCACCTGCTCTAACACTTTACACTGATTGGGGCGACAACTGCAACAGCTGGACAGGGATTATGTGGGTAGCGCCAGGCAGTGCTGTCCAGCCCACAGGGTCACAGTGAGCCATAGCCAGGCTGAGCACCTGTCACCAGCCCCGATGTAACCCAAAGGAACAGCTCTGATCCCATATACCAAAATCCCAGATTTTCCTCTCTCTCGCTCTTTCTCTTTTTCTCTTTCTGGTTTTTAAGCACTATAGACTCCTGTACAACATGTGATTTAGTGTTTCCACAGAGCTGGCAGAGATCAGTGGGGTATTAATGCTACTTATCAACACATGTGGTGAAAATGGGCCAACGATTTTACGCTTTGATCCACTGGGTGAAATGCAAAATCCTCTAGAGAAGACCATAAGTAATTGGACAATGACTTTTTTTTTTCTAGCACAGTGTTTCTCTGAGTCTGACAACTCATTAAACACACACATGCACATAACCATTTTCCACGAACCAGTCACAGATATAGATAAAAAAAAAAAAAAGGTCTATATATATTATATTTTTTAAGAGTCTGACATTAATCATAAAATGAGACTGATGATAGTGGCAAGTACAGCTTCAGTAGGAAGAAAGGACTAAAATCAAAGTGCAGGACAGCGACATAAAAATGACATCCAAACCTGTTGTCTTTCAGGCATTACTACATAGGAGTGTTTCAGAAAGATTGTGAAAGAAATTATATGCACGGGAAAATAAAATGATTATGAAATAGACATGTAGATAAAAAAGATTAAATATCACTGAAATGATCGAAAAAGAGATAAATAAAAGATGTTAGTTATTTGAATAAAATGTTTAAAAATACTTTGATGTTTTATAACATTTAAGTAAAAGAAAGACTGTCCTCGCACTGCTACGTGTCCTGCTGCTCTCACTGTGAGTGGTGTCAGGGGTCATTGCTAGATGGAGGCCCTTAATAGCAGAGGAACACAAACATTAGCTTGACATTTCTCTGCTTCTTTTCATTTCACTGATATACAGTATAGTAGATGGGCATTTGCTGCTGGTATTACTGTAGCTCAAGATTGATTGACTACTTGTAGTAATACGCTCGAAGCTTTATTTGCTGAGCCGTACGGCTGCATGATTTGATCGTGATAATTTTTATTATTCTGACATTTATTGCTATTGCGATTTATACTGCGATATGTAACTGTTTAATTAACCATTTTTTTATTCAAACACCAAATAACACAAAGGGGATGTTATCACATTTATGACTTATATAAAAAGAATTAACAAATACTTAAATTATTTACAAACTCTATATAAATCCCCAACTTTGCATGTAGGACCAGTAATAAATTGCAGCATGTTTTAGATTGCAATTAATTATGCAGCACTACTGAGCACCTAAGCTTGTAGAACAGAGTGTTCAACATTAATCTAGCAGACAAATATCAGTATGTCACCAAATACTAAGCGAAAGAAAATACAACCCCTACCACTAACCATGAAAAGTAAAACACCTGCCCAAGGAGTGTAAACAGTTGATATGTTACAATCTGCATTAAGTTATAATTTTTTTATATCTGTTTTTTTAAGAAGACGAAATCCATGCAATATTAAAATATAAGCTAAAAATGTTTCCTTTGAATGATCGACTTTGGTCTATCCGTCTATCTGATGTGATCACAACAGAATTTAAAGCTGACCGATCAGCGACTTTGCTAAACACTAACTAAATCCAGTGCAGGTATACACCATAGGGTCTCTTTCATAGGGTTTGTCTTCTGTATCTAAATTTCTTCTTTTCTTGCTGTTTTTATTTAGTGTTTATTCAATGCACAATGTTTGTGCTCCTTCTACTGCTCCTTTAATTTTCCCTCGTCTATTTTCTTTTAGTTTATTTGTTGCTTTATTTTGTTCTCTCTCTCTCTCTCTCTTATCCCATCTTGTTTAGCTCACTGCAATCAGGAAATTCCTTCAGGAAATGCAAATCTAGTCATCGTCTAAAGGTACCCCTTGTTACCTACTGTTCCTCTTGCAGTGTCTACACCAGAGTACGGTGTCACTGGCGCCCTGTGCTGTTCTGGGTTGCTTCCTGAACACGACGGGCCCTGAGTGACGAGAAGCAGACATGTTCCCCTGACTCCCCTTGGCCCTCGCTTACTGTAGCCGTGACCTACTGACGCCACTCGCAACACAGGAGCCTTACACACATTAAAGCTTCAGCCATGCCAGGTCTTTTCCCATGGTTAGATTGCATTACACCTTGGAGAGAGAAGAACGAAAGAAATGAACGAAAGAAAGGAGGAGGGGGAGAAAGCTCCAACTTCTAATGCCACTCCTGCTGCACTGAGGCCATAATGGTGGTCATTAAGTGAAAAACGATAACTCAAGCAGATAAAACATTTTTTCAGGCCATAGGATACACTCCCCTGCCATTTTCAAAGGATTCTCATATGAAGTAGCGGAATAATAGAAGATATAAAAATAAAAACATATTAAAAGACGAATGTGCATGATGAATTTTGATATTTGATCGATTATGTTCTAAAAACTTAAAAAAAAAAAAAAAAAAGGAAAGATTTTAAACAGTATTGATCCTAGTCTAAATACGGCCTACTACTTTATTTGAATGTTTATATACTTGACAACACAATGAACGCTGATACAAGATGTTCCTTTCAAACCCCAACTCAGAATACCACAGTTTCCTCAAGCCAAACTTCAAAGCCAAATAGTTACTCACAATTCTAAAGCACACAAGCCTGTTGGATGGGAAACGTTTAGTTATGACGGAGAAAGTTAGTCCTTTACATCCTGATCACTGGTCTGAGATAATGGATGGTCTCTTAGGTCCGTACTGCTGAAGAAGCTGCCAAAATATACACGCTAATGATTCTCCATGTTTTATATAGCATTGTGTGACTTCAACATTTATAATTTATTGATGTCATTAGGACCATGCAAGAGTCATTATGGTACAGTCCAAGTGTCCGGCTTGGCCAAAATAAAACAAAGAACAAATTGTCTTCAAAGAGTGTCTAGGTCAGTGTTACTTTACTTATGTTTTTTTTTTTCCAGCTCCAACAATAAGACTCACTATAAGTTGCTTAGAGGTTACTAGAAAATGAAAAATGAGGACAAACCTTATAATAACTTGTGCTATTATGCCAGGTAATCTAATAGTGAAATAATGGGCACAATTCAGAAGTTTGAATGCATTAGTGTTTCTCCCCACAGTTAAATGCAGATTGGATATGTGGTATGATGTTTACTAGTTGGCTGTGTAGTGAGAAAATGATTAGCAGCTTAGAGCTTAGTGTAGGGCTGGGTCTTCTCTACAACGATTCCTGATTACTGCAACACAAAGTCCCAGTGAAAACTCCATTCATAATGTGTGTGCAAACACACTGTAGCGGCAAGGTTTACACACAGCCAGAGATGCTACAGGAATAAGAAACAACGTGAACTGATGACGTGTCAGATATACGAGTCAGATAGAGGAAGTCGTCTGGCTGGGACTCCCTGTCTGCCGACTCTCTTTGGTTCTCCTCTTCTCTGAATGGAGATTATTGCTCACACGTTCTGCCTGTTTTATGTCAGTAAACCCGAAAGCATTTCGACTTCAGTCATACAAAGCAGAGAATAGGAACTGTTGACACAGAATGGAATACAAATACTCTTGCTGACAAGCATTCCCTATTGCTCTTGAAAAGTGTTAAAGCCAGAAGTGGGTATGCATGTAGGACTTAAAAAGTCTAATTTGTTTATACATTGAGAGAAAATACATATTACTGAATTATAGCTTGGCCAAGACGCTCTCACGCTAGTGGTGGTTTTTGGGTGGTCTAATTCCGTGGGCCTCTCTCCCACACAAATCACAGGCTAATTGTTGTAATTTTACACATGGTGATGGTTTTAGCCCATGCAGCATGAGAGTCAGTGCCACTAACCCAGCTTACAGGTGATAACGGAAAGCGACCGGTGTGTCAAACCAGCTAAAAACGCCATACTGTACGTCGTCAGAGCTTCTACCAACCCTCATGAGGAGCTCTGAACAAAGCCATTAGCTTTGTCTATTGATGAAAGAAGGGCAACGGAGAGGGTTAATGTCTATGCTTGAGAAAGTAGAACGGTTAGCTGGAAGTCTTGTTGACAGCTGCTGAGAGCTCCTGTTAACCCTGAGTATCATGGGGATCAGCACTTTTGCACACGTCTCCCGTCAAAAGGTCTGCTCTAATCTCTTTTTACAGTTCCTTAGGCTGGAGTGTATTGTGGATGGGATGCCAGTCCATTATAGGAGTCCATAAACATATATTCGCTCACCTATTCACAGCTAGAAACAATTGGGCGTAATCGTTCCACCTACAGGCATGTATTTGAACAGTAGGAGTGTGATCCAGACACAGTGATATAAAACATGTTTGTGAAATGTTTTGGAGAATAGAAAGGATGTGTTTAAAAAGAAAACTGTTTAAGACTGAAGGATAGTTTATGAATCTGGCTAATCAAGGTTTGCCTGAAGTTCCCAGAACCGAACCAATAGTGATGCTAGTCATTTCTCCTCAACTTTAACCAAGTGGCTAAAATTGCTTTCACAGATTAGCCAGACCATCCTAAAATGGGACAAATTATTACTCAGCTACAATGATTATTATGTATTCTTTGGCTGTCAAAGGGCTATATTTAACTGTTCCCATAAAGGCTGTGAGTTTTGGGAATGGCCTGGCCTTGGTGTGTGTATATGGACAGCGGAAGTTTCTGTTCTCCTCAAACAGCTCAGTGTGTTTAAGGCCAGTTCTGGTCAGATCTGTCACACAGACCGGGATAATAATAGGATGTGTTACGTTCTTGATGTAAGCACAGCCATTCCCACGTTATGTAGGCTGGTGTCACTTTTTGCATTTTTCTTGACTGATAATGAAAACCCCTCCCCATTTAGAGCTTCCCTAAAGACTGAAAAAAAAAAAAAGGAAAATAAAAACAGGCCACTAAAGCTCCCCCAGTTCACTTATCTCCCAGGCATATGTGTATTCCTTGTTTATCTTCAATTATAAATAACTTTGGGAAGATGAGGATCGATACTTTCCCTGTGACCATATAAAGAGTGGGAGGGTGTTACGACCGAGCATTTTAATGATTCTCATCTTTGTGACTTTTCTCTATGTGCTGTTCCCATGGACCTTGAGAAAGTGCATTGTGATAACTGTACCACAAACAGTACAGGCTTAAGCATTTGAGAAGGAAAGTATGTAAGAGAGACAGAGGTTTTACTTTGCACAACAGGCAGACTGCAAAAACTTCCCTGGCTGTATATAATGGCCAACACATATCTGACAGCAGAGACATGAGGTTACTGCTCTTAGTGCTTGCCTTGGCCTGAATTCACATTCACATTTCCTCTGGTTTCCTCTCAAAGATGCAAAGCACTTTTTATTACAATATAAGCTATAATTATGACAGGAGTGGAAACTATAATTGGATTGAGAAGGAAAAAAGTTGTCAAAATATAATTACAACTAAAATATGGAGAGAAAACGCTAGAAAGCCAGCACTATAATCCCATCTGGTTTTCTTACCCAAAATAGGAAAGAACAACATGAAAACCATTACTTTATGTCAAGCATTTTAGATTGCTGGAAAATTATGTAGGGCAGCGATCCTCATGACCCAACGTGAAAAAGAACATTCTCTCTTCTTATGACTGAGAACAGAGTCAGAAACTGAATCTCCTTCTGATACACAAGGAATGAAATACAAATATGCAGTGACAGAAAATTACAACTGTACAGCAGAGAGGATTCCCATAACATTTTCCCCCATGATCTGTGGCAATCCCCACCCTTATGCTTGTGTTCTATCACTCTATAAAACACACCCCATGTACAAATCAATCCCCAGTACACTCTCATCCTTGTTTGAAGTGGCAAAAAAAAAACAAAAAAAAAAACATATGAGTAATACTCAGACAAATAACCTTATGTCCAACATGACAATATCCACAAAGTATGACGAGGCACTCTGGCTTCAAGAATTTCAATTGTTACTGCATTACATAATATTCACTCTCAGCACTGTGCAGTTCATCTTGGCTTGGTTACTAGACACCGCAAAATAAAATTAATGTTCTGATTTTCAAAATGCATATGGTCATCAGGCTGTCCCATAGTGAGTGATTCAAGAGAAAAACCACAATAGCTACTTACAAAGCATGTACTATACCTGACGCTGGCAAAGACTGTAGCCTGATGCTTGTGTTTTTCATTACGGCCGTGACAATCTGTTAGTGTGATAGAGAGAATAAATGTGAGGAAAATGCATGGGAGAGAAAGACAGAGGCAGACCAAGCACACCGATGCATGTGTCTTAGACAGAGCAAGAGGAAGGAGAACATTTAAGAGTGTGTGTTGTGACAATGTTTTTCCACGAGAACAGCACTGACATGCAGGCTCCTTTGTTCAGTGTGAGTGTGAGCAGAACTGCTGTCTGTCTCTCTGCAGACGCTGATTTGTCTCAGCCATGTAACAAAACAGCTACTTTGTAAATCTCATTCTTGTCCCCTTTTTTTTTCTTTGCATGTTGTTATTCGAAAGATTTTTTTCCCCCTGTCTCATCCTCAAACCCTTTCCCTTTTCTTGGTTCATTATATGCTCATGCGATTCGGTAAAGAACTGGAGACTGGGAAAGGAAAGGAAGGAGCGCGAAAGATGAAGACGAAGAAGGATGAAGAGCGTGAAATGGAGGAAGCAAGGCCAGTCAGTGTGTATGTGTGTGTGTGAGGAATGGAGAGGAATAGAAAGGGAGAGAGAAAGAGAGAGAGAGAGAGAGGGGGAGAGAGATGTTTAAGACATTGGTTGGGCTCTGACATTAAGCAGTGCAGCGTGCGGAGCACGGCCCAGCGGCCCCTCTAATCTGGTCTGATTTATGGAGCGCTCTTCCTCTTTTGGGGAGGGCCTCCAAGCCTGGAGACAGCCTGGCGTCCTCCCCACAGCCCAGCACCAGCACAGGACACATTGCTCAGATCAGCTTCACACACACACAGTCTCACACACACAAACACACGCACTATTCCCTGCCCTCCAGCACTGCACCAAGGAAACCACTGCATCATTAACACAGCCATACATTCATGCGCGTAAATACACACAGAGTTTGTTTCACATAATTATGCAGAGAATACAGTGGTATGTATGAAGACAGTACTCTTTAACACAAATACAACCAATAACCAAAACTGTATCATTTATACTACGGATGAGAACTGGAGAAAAAATACCAAAGATACCTTTTCACACATTCTCCCATGGTAATAATTGTCACTCCCACATGGGAGAGGGCAGAGGAGACACAAATTGGCCGCTGACAGCCGACTCTGGCCATCTTTCTTAAGGAGACTGTGAAATGTAGCTTGATGAATGTGAGAAGAGTGTGCTATCTGCTTGTTTTTCTGCTGGCTTTGACACTTGCTGATATGGCATGGCTCATTCTTCGCCATTCATCAGAAGATACACAGACATCTTAATACACTCAACGTCATTCGCATGATCTGGAGTCCAGCTCTCTAAGCCTCGTCTGGCACGAACACAATCCAAGACTGTTACAGTACATAGGAAAGAAACACAATATGTCTAAATACTTTTGTACATAATATCGTTTACCATTAATTATGCTGGTATCTCATAGCTTCAACAAAAGCCTGTCGATAAATCTCATTAATACAGACCACGACATGAGCTCCACGTCATAAGATGCCATGCTATCGTTTCCCTGGTGTGTCTTGGAACCACAGCAAATTCATACAAGCAGTTTTACATTAACACCAGTCCAATGCGTCTGCTATAACAAGGTCTGGAGCCATCAATCTCCATTAGACTTGCGCGTCCAAGCCTTGGCAGCCATTAGCTCCACAGACCCATCAAAACACGTACATGCAGGCTGGCCTCACACACCCATCGATCCTCCACACACCTTTTTACTGGAAGCGTGGCAGCGGCCCGAGCCGCCCTGAGTCAATAGCACTTATGCCAGGCCTCCGCACTTGTGGCCAAGCACTCACTTTATTTGGGAGCATGTGGGTGCATTAGTGCCTGCACTTGTTTGGATTAACAGCTTGGAGCTCCTGCAGAAGCTGCTCTCTCTTAGGCAGAGGTGAGTGTTGTTATGAGACACCATAACTGTGGTCTATCTCAGGCCTCGCATAGCATCAGTTTAGAGCATTTCACCTCTTCACGATGTGCCTTGAATAGGAGCTCAAAACATTTTTAATATTATCCCTAGTTAGTCAGCCATTTCTGGTAAACTGCGATCAGTGTACCTGTAAACCGTTTTGTATGACTAACAGAATATAGCGTGATCAGAGGAAGACAACAAAAAGAGGATAAACATTGTTCTAACCCTCAGGTTGTCTCTTCTCGCATCTGGTTGTCTGAGCAGAGGACAGGGGAGAAATCTCCTGCAGGTGGCTCCCGCTGCGTTTTAATTGTTTTCGGCGGGGGATCGGCGTGTGATTCAGCTTTTTAAAATGAAATTGGCGACATAATAAAGTCGGTGAGCGGGCAGGGAAGTTCAGACAGAGTTCAGTGCTGAGCTCGGCTCCCCAAAAAAGCCCTCTCATCCTCCACCTCTGTAGCAGGGGGGCCAAGAAAAATGGATAGTATCTCTGGCAGGGAAGAGTTACTGTGTGAAAATCGCCTTCTCTGCCTTGCTTTCTGGTTCTCAGGGCAGTTCGGGATTTTTGGGAGAGTGAAAGCAGGGAGAGCTCGACTTCAGCCAAGAAGCCTAATTTTAACCTGCTGCTGCTGTGTAAGGCCCTGATGGGTTGGTGGGAAGTTGCAGAGAGAGCCTGACCCCTATGGCAGGAAGAGATCCGGCCACTTCTGAGTGTAACTGTGTCTAAGAGTCCCACGGGATGGCAGCCTGGCAGAACATTGAGTCTTTATTTCCCACCCCTTCATATAGCAATGGCTGTCCTGGACCAAACAGCCACTGGTTCCCAGGCCTGTGCCCTTCTTCAACACGCCAGAGTGCAGCCTACGACAGTCTGGCTTTCCTGTTCCCAAGCTCTGAGATGAAGAATCCACTTCTTAAGTCTCTCAGACCAACAGCATTACAAGATTTAGTAGTGGACGATGTAGTCAGATGCTCAGCTCTGACAGCCTATGTGTAAGCCTCACTGAGAGCTAGCTCAAGAGACTATGTAACACACAGAGCCATCTCCCTTCACCCATCAGCAGCACCATGCCTGCAGGATCAGGCCTCTTACCAAATCAATTTAATGAGGCACCTTGTCTGGGGGCCTTTGTAAAGGTGTGTGCTGATGTGCGCAGTTCCCCCCCTGTGCTAGTAGTGAGTGTGTGAATATAATTACACAGTGTGGTACCCTGAAAATGAGGACACGATGATTGCAGTCAGTGTGGCACCAAAGAGTGTTCATGTGAGAAGAACCGTAAAGACACCTCTAGTACATTGCCTCACTGACTAACCAAGGTGTCACAAGTGCTTTCGTTACATAAATAATGGCTGCATTCATGGCAGAGGCAGCTCAGCCTTTATGGCATATACTGTGTTTCCAAGGTGGTGTGTTTTTGGCCAGAAAGTGGGAGCCACTGTAGTGAGCCGACCTGCACAGAAGAGACGTAAAAAAGAGGTCATGTTGAGTTCCACGCTTTTTTAATAGAAAAAAAAACAAAAACAAACAAACAAAAAAAAACATCAGAACTGACACACTCTGGCAGCTGGGTGTACGTGTATGTGTATGTGGGGAGTGTGTCACTCTAGACTATTCATCACGTATCTCTCCAGTGATGGCTTATGATGGGCGGTCACACATGAAAATCCCATCTGGCTATGGAACAATAAGTGTGCCACTGAGGTGTCACGAACGGTGAGGTGATTCAATTAAGGTGTTACAACAGCTTTGAGATACACACCATGTAGAAAGTACACACAATCTTGTGTCATTGTGGATTACTAAGATGCCTTTTGACAAAACATACATTTCCAGTGACAAATATTCCATCAGAAGAATATTTTATCCTCATTAAGAACTAAATTGAAGCCCAAGAACACATTCAAATAACCATGGGATCACAGTAAATAGTGTAGTATACAACAACTCCCACATCTGAGTGACTCTGCAATGGCACTGACAGCATCTTGAGTGTTTTCTGCCAAGGCCCAGGAGCAGCTGTCGAGGTTTTTCTCTTAAGTGTAGTGTGCAGTTCACATTCTGAAAGTCTCAAAGCTGCATTGTGTATATAATAGCAGCGTGAAGGAACCATATGGAGAATCAGCAGACACCAAAACGTAAAACACATGGATGAGGTTACATTTTAAGCCAACAGATATACCAACAATTAGGTTTCGAATGTTGGATTGCTTTGAGAAGATATAAATAGAATGAACAATCAAGCTGATGAAGGTTTAAAGTTGTGAAATCGATCACAACTGCATGTGACAATCAAAAACAACTGTACTCCAAAAACACTGTTAGAGAAAACAACTTTAGGTAGCCATTCCAATCTGCCAGTTGCATAATCTGACTGATATCTTGTCTAATGAAGTTTCCCTGGCTCAAATGAAGAAGAGGGGTCTCTTGGTCATCACCCTATGCAGAGGTCATTAAAGCAGAGGCCGGACAGTTGGCAGCGCTGAGTAGGAGGAGGCTAAGACAGAGGCTAAGACTGGGTGCAATTTATTCAGGGTGGCATTCATCTCTCATTGTGAGCAATGGCATGTCCTGACCCCAACACGACAAGGCTAAATGTGGCAGTGAGAGGGGCCAGGACTCATATTTGGTTCCCATGCTGTCATATTTACCCTGTGCTATTTTGGACATTCTCCGTGATCTCTGCACCCAGCACTGCATGCATCCTCTCCTCCCTCGGAGGCCTGGGTTATGTGAAAAGCCAGGGAGGTGAGAGAATTAGCAAACTGGCTATTCCAGCATCCCTGAAGTTCTATTGCTCCCTATGGTTGACGTGGACAGAGAAGGGGGGGAGGTTGGCGGGTGGAGGGGGGAACTGTGGTGGTTCTGGATGTGAGCACTGCTTCCTGGCCTGGCAGTCACACACAAAGACCCTGCTAAGTGCTATTTCCTATATATACTGCCTTTCCATAACAGGCTTTCCGACTTTCCCTCCAAGCAGGTCTGGAGAGACAAACCTAGCTTCTCCCTCAAAGAAACTTCTCAATCTCCATTTCTACTTCTGGTTTTACCCTCTAAATGTTTTAATGACACTTTTTCTCTTTTTCAAAGTCTCTTCCTCTCGGAATTACTCCTTACCACTCATCTGTAATTCGTGGAGCATTTGGTACCCATCAGTAACTTAAACTCTAAACAAAGTTTTATTATTGTTTAGTAATATAACCCTGAAAGCAGCAGATGAAAGAAGCCATTTTATTGTTGCTGGGCCCTAAGTAGACTTTTTGACCCATTCCCCCCACTAAAATAAGCACATAACATGGATGCGAATGTCCACTCTAGAGCAGAAACCAAGCTGCTGTGTGTGTGTGTCCATCTGTCTGTGCTGGAAACTCTGCTATGATATCTTGATGAGTTGCATGCTGCTGCCTGATCAAAGCACTCTACAATCTTCCTTGCTAATTGCACAATTATCTTCAGAGTGGCTCTAAAGCCAAGCCTTCTTTATGAGGCTGTGTCTAATGGCAGTGACTATCAGTGTTCGCCTCTAGTGTTCTGATGCACCAGTCCAGGCCTGGCTTTTAAGAGGAGCAACATAGCCTCGGCAGCCTTTAAAGGATGTCTGTTTTACAGAGGCTGCCAGGTTAAACCCCTCTAAATAAATCTGAGCAAATGGAGCTAGTTAGGTGGTCCACACATTCACTAGCTGAGAGGCAGAGGAGGACAGCTTTGAAAGCAGAGTCAATGTTTAAGTAAGAGACGAAGAGAGAAAAATCGGTTTCTGCTGAGAGACATGTGGAGTTATTAAGGCAAATGGTAGCTTTTGTCTCCTCCGTTATCAGCATAGTATTTCATAATAAAGAAAACACCTGGAAAATAGTGTTTTATAGTTTGTCCTTGGTTCTCAAATAGTGTGAAATGTGATTACCACCACTGCAGCCCAGTTCTTAAGTCCTTTCACTTGGATTTATTCCCCTCCATGACATGGAGGTCAGAGATAAAATATATATTTAACAGCATACCGACTGCTGCCAAATGCCATGGACCACTGTGTAAATACAAATGCAGATAGCGACACTGACGAGGCAGGCAGACTTCCCACTCTTTGCGGCCTCAAGGACACGAAGAGTTGTCTGATGTAACTCACGCCAGATAAGTCATCAGTGTCCAGAACTGCTAAGCCATGAAATCCCACTCAGCCCTGACGTGTGGGCTTTTGAATGGACAGCACCCTGCTGCCCAAGTCAGGACGGTAAACAGACTGACCTAAACCCAGATGACCAAGTTCAGTCTCATATACTCATTAAGCCAGTCACTTCTAATCCATCAGACCATGAGCCTAAATGTTGCATTCTACCTGAGTAAGCACATGGATGAGGATTTTAATTTGAGAAGAAAGAGGAGACAGAGGCTGGGAATCCAATTATCCAAGAGTAAAAAAAAAAGCTTAAATCTGGCAGTCTTTGTGGAGCCAGTGAGAAACAGCACTTCACACATGCTTCTGCACTGTGACCCCAGGATTTGTCACACTAATTCGATCCTTCTGTGGGGAGATTAAATAGGTGACCCTTAATTGCAAGGCAAGGTAACAGCCAGCTGGCCTCTGGTTGGGAGAAATGCAAAGGTGCTTGATTTGGAATATCCTTTCTGATCCATCAAATACTTTTATAATAAGCTTTTTGCAGCAAACAATGAGAATGTGAAATATCCTTTCAGTTTCGTATCACACAACAGTCTTATAGTCTGGCCAAAAAGTCACCTAAATACAAAATAGTGACCAGACACAGATTAACAAGGTCAAGTTAGTCTTGGATTAAGTGAAACAGTCTAATTAGATGAATCCAATAGTCTCCTTGACTTCAGCTCAAGCAAGCATCGGCACAGTCATCCAGAACACACACTTGTGCTTTTGTAACATTAAGGGGAACAAAGGTTAGTGGTGTCCCAACTCAGTCACACAGATGCAAGTCTGGTATGTAAGTGAAACTGATTAAGTTACTGGTGTAACATTTGTGAGTTTCTCCACAATTCTGTTTTCCTCACAACAGCTTCCCATTTTAAAACAGAGTCTTTAAAAAGCAAAGAAAGAGGGATGAAGAAGCCCAGATGGTGGATGAATAAGAAGACTGAAGTGGCCAACTCTCTGAATGGACATGAAAGAGTGAGAAGACTCCAGAGCAGACAGAGAGAAAAATTTGCCCTCTGAACGTCTCAATGCGTCCCCAGGCCTTGGTAATGTTTTGCACAGACTAGCTTTCGAAGGACATCTGATAGCTGCTCGAACAGCTGTTTTAATATTCAGTTTCTGTGTCTCCTTGTCACCCTTTTGCAGATTACCTATGTATCCTAAAGATAACACCAAAAAAAAAAAGAAATCGAATAAAATGTTATCTTCCAAGTTCTTAATGCTCAGTGGCTTAAAAAGAGTGGCATCTCTGTGTAACCACCAGACAGCAGGTCAAGCTGCCTACAGCTATGAATGTCATCCAGCGTGGCGAATGCACAGGAGGGGACGGTCAGGCAAAGAGGCTGAGATTTCAACAGAGGAGGTCATACTCTCTCTGTCTCTGTCACAAACACACACACACACACACACACACACACACACTTTGGCACTGTTCTACTGTTCTAATAGCTGAAGAGGCCGAGAGTGCATAGTGCCTGGGGCCATGCAGCCGCCTGCAGCTTGGTCTCTGATTTAGGAGCGGCCTGAGGGAGGAGCAGGGATAAGGTTACCGTGGTGTCCAATCCAGCAGCTCATCCCTTTCTTTAGTCTAGCTGTTCCTGGGTTGGTAACCATGATGCCCTGTTTCCTCACTGATCAGACCAGGGGGTAAATCTACAGGTGGCCTCTCTGTCGCGGGTGACCCATGACCCCCGAACTCAGAACTACCCCAGCATATGCTGACACACAGCACAGCCAGATAGTCCTCAGAGCCACATGCCAAAACAAGTGCGGTCCACCTTTCGCCACCTTTCCACCAGCCCCTCCTGATGTCTTTATCTCACTCTGCGTCTCTTGCCCCGGCCCCAACCCCCCCCCAAAAAAAGGTTCACTCTCAGTGTTGATGAGAGAGGGAATGGTAAATACATAGAAATGGGAGGTTATAAGAGGGTGAAAGTGTGCTGATGAGACCAGAGCATTCACACCAGCTCATGACCGCCAGCTGACCTGCCATGCTCAACAGCTGCTGTGTTTGAAGTTCCCCTTTGCAGCTCACATTTCGCTCAGGGACTTTTCCTGACAATATTACTCAGAAGAATAATCTGCTGTGTTGAATTCTTTGGTATCACCCAACCAGATTCTACTGCTGCTCAGAGCTTAGCACAGGCTACTGAGCCAACGCAAGCCGGACACCTCACCCAGACTTCATCGCACCACTACCAGGAAGGCCACAGCTAGTTCTGTGAAAATGTATACGCTAGCACTTGTGCAAACACACACACACACACACACACACACACACACACACACACACATACATACATACATACATACATACATACATAAATACAAACAAACATGGGGAGATGGAGGGAGACAGACATTGTGCTTCCGTATCCTGGTGAGAAATGAGGTGATGGTCTGCTTTCAGCCTATGAGGATCCAGTTCTATACAGCCTTTTGGGTTCCCCCATCTATCATCATTAAGGGTTCTCTAGTCTGTCACTCTGATGGAAGTCTTAAACGTTAAATTTTTTAAATTTTATTTTACAGTAGGAAAAGATTTCATTTGGGAGGGTTAACCTTCAAAAGATGACTTTTGAATCTGATGACTTTATGAATCTGTACATACCGGTATTATAACCAAAATGCTGTGGTGAATAAGATTAACATGTTTTCCTGGGATATTGAGTGTATAGAGTGAGATAGAACTCATGCAGCTTTGATTGGTCAAGTGAAATAATTCCAAAAGTGTTGGAAGTCCAGCACCATCATCACTATCAGCAGTGAAAGAGTAAAATAAAATTCCTTCCAAGACCAATAAACAAGTCACAGCAAATCATGAGAAATGTGCGAGCAGTGTCTAAAGTGTCTACATCTTAATTAAAACAGACAAGATGCACCATCTTGAGGGATTAAGAGCCTGGTTAATACAATAAACACACTTTTTAATTAACATGTGAAGTAAAACAAAATAGATGAAGGATTGCAGAACTGCTATGGTATGGCCAGCTCTCTGTTTGACTTTCTAACCACACCATTGCTGTACAGTACTTTCTGGAAATGAAAAATGCACACTCTCTCTTTTTACCTCTTATGTATAGTGAGTAGTTAATGATAAGAGCATAGTTTCCTGGTAGCGATGCCCAAGGCAAGAGTGCAGCTACAGTCTGTTAATGGTACAAGAGTAAGAAAACCGCTTCAGCGTCTGACAGACCTCCAATGCAAGAATAATGCACCTAGGCTGCCACCTCATAACACTTACGCCTGACTAACCAGCCCCCCCCCCCTTCTCTCTCTCTCTCACCCACACACATACACAAAACCTGAAACCTCACTCATACTGTATATTAGAACATATTCCTTAAAAAAAAAACAGGCACTGTCCAGCTAGGTAACAACACGGTGTGATTAAACATAACAGATAATAAATGCCTAAGAGACTCGAATTTGCTACATCACATTAATCTGTGAACAAATGCGAAAAATTATTTATAACCTAACCCCATAATAAAGCAATATCTTTACACAAATGTGCTCAGTGTTTGTATACAATAAATACCTAGTGACACATTCCTCACGCATAATGTAGTGAATTTGAACAACTTTTCATGGGACAAAAAAACAAAAAGCATTTTCTTATACTACTGGCTCAGCCATCCTGCATCAAAGATGTGTGCATGAATGGGGCTTGAACAAGGAACACATAATTGTGTTCATGTCTTTGCTGCTAACATTTTATATATATATATATATATATATATATATATATATATATATATATAGAGAGAGAGAGAGAGAGAGAGAGAGAGAGA
>JAQMYJ010000003.1:14779924-14840200 GCA_030014305.1 Clarias laeviceps | reverse complement strand
TGATAAGATTTTATATATATATATATATATATATATATATATATATATATATATAGAGAGAGAGAGAGAGAGAGAGAGAGAGCTTTTCCAATTTATGAAACTTCTGTTCTTAATAGAACAGATGACTGATCCTTCACAAAGCGTCTCTGTCCTGCATGCCGTATCTCCAACCTCTCCTCCGAAGTTCAAGTAGAGTTGAGAGGTGAGGAGGTCAAGGCGGTTTGGTTGCCGAGCTGTTGGAAAGGGGCAGACACACATGCTGTCTGGACGCTGGGTTGGCGAGGGGGTGGTATGTGCATGTGTGTGTGGACCCCTACTCTTCTCCTTTTATCCCTCACACTTCCGCACACACATCACAGTCCCTCGCTGAGGACTGGGCCCGGATCCCAGAAATACACAAGCAAGCACGAACACATGGACGTATACCCAAGCCAGCAGGCGCGCACACACACACACACACACACACACACACACTCGCTGTCTCTCATACACACACAGTCCATCTCATACACACTTTATATTCATGTTACTCACGTAACTAATCTCTCTTCAAACTCTTCTAAGATAAATAAGCGCAAAAATCATGATGGATATGAAAATTTACATTTTTCCAAAGGAAGAAGAAACAAATATGAACTTGTCGAGTGATGCTACATTTTCAGCACATTCACACACTCCTGTTGAAGGCATACTTCCTGATGTGTATCTCCTGAATATAGACTAAGTGCTCTGAGAGGAAATGAAATAAGAATGAGGTAATATCAGGCTTATGAAGCAAAAGTTGCTGAGTCGAAGGCATCGCTGAGCCTCACAAAGCAACCAGTTAAACCAATGTAAACTTCACGCACTGTTTCTGTAATCCACAGGCAATTAACCTTAAAAAGGTTTTTAAGATACATTTTACTGAAGTGGGAAAAAATAAATAAAACTTGTGCTTGATCTATAAGGAAAACTTAACACTAAAAGAAGTGTTAAGTATAAAGATTTTTTTGTGTTGGACGACTGTATATTAAGTAAGACATTTTTTTTCTGATTTAAAACATCTTCAGGCTTGACTGGGATTTTATCTGGAGGGACAAAAGAACTGTAACAGATTGTCCACAAATCCTGCTGTTTTAAATGCAAACAAAAAAAAAAAAGAAAAGAAAAAAATTCAACAGAATACTTTTTTTGTTTTACTGATTATCACACAAAATATTATTTAGTTAGTTACAGATTTTTTTTTTAAATAATTAATTTAAAAGGTATGGGTACATGAAAGTTTTAGCATTTCTTTCTTTTTACTTTTTAAAATTTAAATTTCAAATATAAAAAAATTTAATTTCTAAATAAGGAATAGCTATATGTGAAACAAGGAAAGTATTTAATTAATAATATTAATAATAGAAATGTTACAAGTTCTCTTTTAAAAAGTTTGAAATTATTAAGTTAGAAGAAAAATGGTAGAAAACACCTGAAAAAGTCTGAAATTAGCATATTTAAAAAAAAAAAAGTTAGAAATGAAAACTGCAAAGTTGAAAAATTAATTATTTTAAAGAGAACAATGTTGCAAAATAAAACAAACACAAAAAAGTTTGAATTTGAAGTGAAAACGCTCAAAATGAACTAGAAAAAATTGGAAATAATTTTTAAATAAGGGACACAGTACAAAAACTAAAAGTGACAAAATGTTATTAATTATTTAAACTGAAGAGGAAATAAAAAAATAAAAAAAAACGCTTTAAAAGTCTTTATCAGTCTAACAGTTCAGTAGTACCACACCACATTGTTACATGTTACTGGCATCTCGACGAGTGTTTTATCTCTAGGCTTAACAGTTTTGCCCTCCAAATGTGCCTGCCTTTAATAAAGTACTCGTTTAGAGTCCCATTAAGAGGGTAAGCAGTTAGTTCCACATAGTTTTAGGTATCGTTTGTTTGGTGTTGAAAAACCTTATACTGGCAGTGTGTATGTAAACAAAACTACAACCATTACACTCTTAACGTCTGATGAGAAAGTTTTTCACATTTGTTTCTCTCTTACAAGGTTTAGTTGTATTCATGCACAACCAGGTGGAAACAGAGGCATTTTTGTGTTTACTTTAAGCTACACAGACTACGCTGAAAACACAATCACAACTGTCACTAATTCTTACGCCTGAAGAAGAAATCCCCTCTCAATTTATACAGGTTGGAGGTTAATAAATGAATACCATCGAGTGAAGAATTCAAGAAGGTGTTTTACAATAATATGTGTTACATGCAAACACTTATTTACAGCCCCAGCTGCTCTTAGACTGTAACTATGAGTGAGTTTTATCAGTATAGGGAAATTTGTAAAATTATTGCTTTTGTTAAAGACTCTGGTACAGATACATTAGACAGATTAATCTGAAGAACAATACAGTATTACTTTAATATAGTTCCATTACGTTTTATAGACAGTTCTATAATTTTTTTTTTCTCCAGTAATCACAACCTTTACAAACCAATCTAGATAAATGTTTTTACGTAAGGTTGATCAGCGTTTTGGTTTGGAGAGCTGCTAAAAGAGAGAGAGAGAGAGAGAGAGAGAGAGAGAGAGAGAGAGAGAAAGAAAAAAAACACCACAACTTCCTCCTGACCACTGGTGGCAGCCTTGCACTGAGCCTTGAAGAGAAACTCATTTGAGAAAGGATCGCTCATTTGTAAAAATTCTACACAGCGTGAGAGAGAAGCCTGCGCACTCCACCCTTCCTCCTGGCTTTTTTAAACCGGGGTCCTGTACTGCTGGCCCTGGCGTATTCCTCCTAACACCACCATAAAGATGACAAAGCCCTGATCAAAGTTGCTGCCTGCCCCCTGGGTTCATCTTAATGTAATGTCACTAACAGCGCACAGTGCTGGGCAAACACACGCACAAACACATGTGTCACGTGGGATCCTAGTGTCGAGTCACAGGCAGTTTAAAAACAGGAGGAGCCACTGAGTAGCCTGTTTGGCTGAAAGTGACACCAAAATACCAGTTAAAAAAAAGGGGGGGGGATGACATAGCTTTAGCACTTTAGAACAAAACTTGCTAATGGAGAAGACATGCTATTTGAGCACCAGGGCTCTGTGAAAGCCATTAGCTGGCCTTGCTCCAGACAGCGATTTCCGGTGGCCGTCTTCGCCTGTCTCTCTTTCCTCCTCTAACCTGTCCATCTGCAGAAGGAGGCATGTCTTTCTCATGGGTGTCTCAAGCAGTGGGCATCTCCAGCACAGAAGTTGACCATTTGAATGGTAGCAGTCTATAGTTTTTTTTAGCACACACAGCCAGGAAGGAATGCATGGGAAGTATTCTTGAGATAGCCTTTGATACAATAGATCTACAGTACTTCATATTTTTGAGATACACATTAAACAACAGAAAAACTATACATCTGTTTAGCAAGAGTCTAATATGATATAAATTAAGCATTACATAGTTCAGGAGGGACTAAATAAAAAGCTCAGAGAGGTGGAATATAGAGGGCCAGCAGGGATGCCTCAAAAACTCCAGACGTCTAGTTGATCACCAGGGCAGCATTAATGTACAGTATCTCTATTAATGATGCATTTTTTTACCCTTCATAAACAACATGTCCATGTAACGATTACTTATTTTCCTGCTCAATTCTTAAACGTGGTTTCTAAACCCTTCGTTCCTAAATGTAACCCAATCTTTATCATCTTCAAGTTAAAACAAAATAAATAAATAAAAAATACGACTTCACAAGCCCTTTCTCAGAACTGTATATATGAACAGCCAAGCAGCTTAAAAATTTATGACTTGCATGGTGTGTGGCTCAATTCTCACACATCCGAGAACACACAACCGCGTCCTCGTCTGTCTCTCGCCACGCTGATGGGCTTCTGAACGTGGACCACTTAATTTACTGAAAGCATGTTCCGTCTTGCTCTGCTCCCATAAATTTGAGCAGCAGGGCTCAAGTAGTTAATGAGTTGCTCGTAAAACATGAATGCAGAGGTCAAGGCATTACAACGCGTGATATTGTGCATGAAAAGCATGTGAGAAGTTGGAGGGGCTGCTGGCTCTCTCCCAGGCCATCTGACCAGCTGGCCAAAAGTGAGAAAGTGGGCTGCAAGAGAAAAAAAACAGGAAGCAGAGAGAGTGAGAAAGTCAAGAGAGAAGGTCGCTCACTTTACCATGAGCAAGGGCAAATATCGCATGCAGTAACAAAAGAGGCATGTCAAATGTTGATTTCTCTAATGCTGATGTTTTGTCTATTTTAATCTGAACTAATGTCAACTCATCTTTTGGAGGAAGAAATAAGGTTTAAAAGACCCAATGGTATTTATGATGATCCAATAAAATACCCAGCAAGAATACGATTTCTTCTTGTGGGGCTGAGAGGAAGTCGTTGGAGGAAAGACCTGATACTGCTGCCATTAGAAACAAGTGGGCCCATGTGAGGGGGGGGGAGACAATTAGATGGCAGGACATGAGGGCATGTGGAAGGATGTGCAATTAACCCAATCAGCTTGATAAGGAGGTAAGGGTGAGCTCTGCCCATGTGCTGAGAACAGAGGAAGCAACATTACCTCCTTCCCTGAGGCAATGGCGCAAACATAAACACAGACACACAGATACCAACACACGTGCCAATGTGAATGTGTGCATTCATCCACAGCGTAATCAGTGTGAGAGGGCTTGGGGTCAAGGCTGAAGAGCTCGAGTCCAGAAGTGTCCATGAGTGTGTTCCCCTCGTCTGTATCTGAACCGGGTTCATCACCTGCCCTCCTTCTGTCTTAGCAATGCAGCAAAAGCTTGGATTACTCGACTTTGACTGCTTTTTAGATGACCCTTACTCAAACGATGCACCTCAGTTAAGAAGCAATGTGTAGATGAAAGCCCCCACATCTCTCAGGCCACAGATGGCCCTTGCTCTGATCAAAAGCAGGACTGTGATTGAGGAAGATGGCTGATATGGTGAAGGGAAACTACTGCAATGCCGCCTCAACACAGAGATGAATACTCTGACGCACTCTCTTATGACCAACCACATAAATAAGAGCAATGAAATAATCCAAATTTTCATGCCAAACTAGCTAACGCCAAAACGTCATGGGAGTTTGAAGTGTTTGCTCCTGCCCTATGCACAATGACTGCATTTATTCCTAACTGTTGACTGATTTTTATAGACATTAGTAAGAGGAAATTAGATGTGATATGTTTTGTCCGATCTTATCACTTATAACAGGAGTTTACCTGAAATGCTTAGTGTGTGACCGCACTTAAAGGTGAAGAGTAATTTAATAAGAGTACAAATTAGCAATTAAGTTGTAACAAGCTTTCGGGTTTTATTAGCGGGCATGACAGAGGCCTGACAGACAGAAGAGTTTGTCTGCATGCTTAGGGATGAAAATAACAGAGAAAGATTAAGAAAAGGACAAGCAGGGTGATTAATAGCTAAGGAGACAAGATGATGGATTTGTGCATTGAAGACAACGGTCATTGCTAACAATCCGCAAAATAAGGATGTGAATAATTTGTTGACTTGAAGTGTTTGTTACAAAACACTTTCATAATTGTGAAAGTGTCAAGAGGAAGATACTATGCAGTAAATGAAGTATACAATGTGCAGCAAATTGTAAATTGTGTAACTACCAGGAAAATGGAAATGGCTGGATAGGGCATCTTAGCCCGTCTGTGACCCATGGCCTGATCTAAAACATGTAGTCCCACGTGACGAGCCCCACGGCACCCTCCATTCTCCAAAAAAATTCAGGCTACAGGATCAGAAGGAAAAGGAGCAGCGAGCCAGCTTTGGTCAATAGCATAGCGACAGCCACAAGAGCATCGTAGCTCTAGAGAGGCGTCAACGTGGAGCCAGGCCCCAGGCGCACCTTCAGGCTCAGCCATTGTGTTGCAACAAGCCGAGCCATTCACAGAGCCTACGTGTCACTAAACTGCACTAATGAGTGTGACCATAATCACAGGCCCCCTATTCAGGAGCACAATGCGTAGGCCTGGTCTAAGCAGTGGGCATGGGGAGAAGCAGAAAAGAGGGTCAGTGCTGGGTGCTCCGGGGCACTTGCCCAAGCTCTCTCAGCAACACATTTTAATGAGCAGCCAATCAAGAGAAGGACAAGACACAGAAGGGGGAGCATGAGCTGCGATAGCGCATCCATTCAGCTTCTCTGCTGCATAGAAACATTATGTCTCACTTCCTTTTTTAAATCACAACCCAAGGCAGAGCTCTAGCCAGTGTAAACAAGTTTTCTGCCTAATGGGTGTTGTGGTTTTATCAGAGGTGCTGTCCTGGTTCAGTCTTTCATCTGATAAATCATACAAAAAAATATATACATATACCTCGGATTGTGAGTAACGCGGTTTGCGAGTGTTCCGCAAGACGAGCGAAGATTTTTAATTAATTTTGACTTGGAAAACAAACAAGTCTTGGTTTACAAGTACCGAGTATCCTGTCTCACGCAAGCGCTTCTTGTTTTGACGCCGAGCGTCACATGATCACAACTGAGCCAACGGTTTTTCTCTCTCTTGCGCTGCGGAATTGTGGGTAATCATCTCCCCTGCTGGGTCTTAGTCTCTTACTGGTATAATCAACATCCGTGCACGAGTGTACTGTTTACTATAACACTGTGACCATGTGTGTGTGTGTGTAAAACATATTTTATTTTGTGTTTGTATGCATGTGTGTACAGCACGCGTGTGAAGCAAAAGCAAGCAAGAGAGGTTAAAATTTTCACTCTCTGTATCAGCTTTGTGTCTGTGTGCATGCACGTCATTGGACACCGTGCCACACACACACACACACACACACACACACACACACATACACAGACAGACAGACAGACAGACCCCTTCTACTTTTGCCTTCACAGACACACTCTCTCTGCTCTACACAGAAACACTGCTCTGTCGCGATTCTTTTCAAAGGTAAAGTGCAGGTTAATTTGTTTTATTTTTACTTGACAGCAGTGATTCCATTAGTGTGTCGCTCAATCGAGTGTCATTAGAGAAATTTCTTGTTTATTTTTCAGATAAAACAAGGTTTCCGCTGTGTGCGCGTGTGGAAATACACATAGTATATCCACTAATGTGGAAACACTTATCTGTTGGGATTTATTTTTACTTTTTTTTAAAGGTAAAGTACAGGTTAATTTGTTTTATTTTTATTTAATATTTTGTTTTAATAATTTTTATGTATTTATTTTTTTGGGGCTGTGGAACGAATAATAAAAAAAAAAGCTTTTCTTTTAATACTTTAACAATAAAACCTAAAAACAAGTAGCAATAAAACCTAAAAACATAAGCAGTCTTAAACCATGTGATTATAAAGCTTTGTCCACCCAAGGCACACACATCCAAAAAAAAAAAAAGCCCAGCAGCACCAGTCACATCAGCGTGGTGGCTGGAAAAGCAGGCCATGTCAGCTTCCATCAACTGGAGAAGGCTTTTTCACAGGAGCTATTTTCAAAGCTCCCAGGAGCAGGGCAGAATGGCCATTAAAACCCTGTTAAAACACTTCTGATGTTGTCAGCGGCCGCGAGGTGGAGTGGCCCGGTCCGATCGTCGAGATGCTATCTGCCTCCAGCAGTTCACTACTGCTGTCAATACTATGAGCTGGAAGGTGCAAGATGAGAAACAACCTAATTTGGCCATCAAAGTTTCATGCATTTTCCCCAGGCAAAGGCAGCGAAGCGCTGGAAACAAGGGGGGGGGACTAAGAGAGGCCTGCTCCAACTCTGCCAGATGACCTTCACTCCTGAACCTTTTAAAACCCTTTAAAATGCACAGCTTACACTCTGACGTATCCAAAGGAAGATGGGGAGGAAAAACCATGCTGGTCGCACTTTTAAAGTTCTGACCTCGGGCTGAATTACATTTACACGTATAATAGCGAACCTTTCAGCAAGCTTGCTCTGACCTCGAGATGCTTTCACCTCAAGTGGAGAGGGAAAGGGCTTTTATTTATTCAGTATAACTGCTGCATTGCCACAGACCAACATCAGGACATTTGGAGAAATTTAAGCACCCTATCCTTTCACAAACACACCTAGAACCCGTTGTTTTTTTTTTTATGCAATACTAGCACTGTGATGTAAAGAGTACAGGTAGACTGATAAGAGAAGATGTGGTGCTGATGCTGGAGGTATGAGTAGTGAAGTGTGTTTGAAGAATCAGTTCACAAAAGTATAAAATATAAATATTAAAATTAGTTATAAACTGGAATTGTAAATTAAACTACATAGATAGATTCAACAAGTGTTGGCTCATGTTTCAGTACTAGTCTTAAACTGCATCACTTTCACTGTGTGAGATACAGGCTTGTACTGTATATCCCAAGGCTGAGAGGAGCATATAAGGCTATATACAGGATTGACTTTGGACTCCTGACATGCTGACAGCAATGTGTGAGCCTGTGGTCAAGAGAGAAATTACAAACAAAGAGAATGTGAAGGGACTGAAGGTCATGTTGCAGCTGTGCACATACATGGCGCTTTGCTTTGGACAGCCGTTGGCCACCATACAATAATTATTTGAAAGTGATACACTGAATCTGTACACACACTATCAGCAGGGTCTAACTATAAAAAAAAAAGAATCATGCATACATCACATAAGGATATTTAAATAAACACAATAATAAACATTTCTGACCATTTCTGGCTTCATAAAACCAGTGGATGGTAATGTCATAAAATTTGTCGGAATAATATCAAGACATCACATGATTAGATTTGTACGTTGCTTAGAGTTAAGTTATTAGAGTAAGTTATCATCCTTGCTCTTTTAACAAGTTTTTCAGGGATCTGGAGTTTATCTATTCAATCCAGATCAGATTTGAGATCAGAAAATAGAAAAAGTAAAATGATTCAATTCTTTACCCATTTATTGCCATGGCTATAAATTTTACACAGATTTTAACAGGTTTGTTTTGAGCGAGCAGAAAGCCAAACTGGGTATCAATTAATTATTTTTTTCAGTGATCCAGACATTTCTTCAATCTCCTGTACTGCTTAGATACTGCAAGGCAATCCCCCGTCAAGTTTACGAGGTTACACTGAGACACAAAATACACATACTGTAAGAGTGTGCTGACTAGAGCTCTATCTGTCCGCCTCAGAACCCTGAAGACAGTGGGTAAACATTTTAAGATGATCACACAACATTAAGCTTCGAGCCAGCATCAACATATGTGTTTGCATAAGTAAAAGTACTGGCTTGTGATATCCTAAACTTTTAGTTTAGTTTAGTACGATAAGAGTGTACTGATTCAAGAACACAGAACATGGCATTATTTGGGAAATTTTAACCACAAAAGATGCATGAAAAAATCATCACTCTCTTGTGAATCCATGAGAAGGCCAGGAATACACACACACACACACATACACACACACACACACACACACACACACACACACACTGTAGGAGAGAAAGCTCATGAATAAATAAATAGAGGAGAGTCGATGTGTGGCTGGGGCTTCTGCTTTACTGAGTTCTGACACATCAGAAAAACTGTCAATGAGTATGGAGGAGACAGAAGAGCCTTCTTTAGTAGGTCGACCATATTATGCCATGAAAACAGCAAATCAAAACCTAAATGCCAGGTGGCTGAACAGGTCATTTCTCATTACATTTTCCTGCACTGCATTTGTCATGATGTAAAAACAAAAACAAACAAAAAAACATGCATATTTTGATATTTTAATTGCAGGAATAAGACTTAAAAGACTGTCACCTTAGAGGTGGATATGAATATGGAGGACAGTATGACCCAGACAGAGTGTTTTATCATAAGTCTTTGGGAGCAGGCCACTGTGATAAAAACAGATTTAAAGAGACTCCATGCTCCAACTCACTGAGCTCTTTCACAGCTTCTAGAAGTTCTCAAACGAGGGGAAGCAACAGCTACCAAGGACGGGCCTGGTGTGTGTGTGTGTGTGTGTGTGTGTGTGTGTGTGCATGCACGCTCTGATATATGTGTTCACGATGGGCAGATGCATATGTGTGTTTTGTGCACCCCCTTGCACACACATCCCCTGCTGTGCTGGAGTTTATTTACAGGAAATGTGCGGGGAGCATCACGCCTGGCTGGCTGATCCAGAGTGACGTGGCGTCTCTAGTGAAAGGAGAAGTTAGCATGTCAGGCAGGTCAGCATGGGGCAAGCAGACAGTCAATAAAATATTCAGCGTACCGCTCTACTATCATGGATCTAATGCTGCAGAAAAGCTGGCAGAATTGTCAAATTTTTTGAGTAGAATCATTGTATTATGATCCAATCGACTATTCTGGCGCTTGTACTCCTTCACAGGAAATGGTACGGTTTCGCTCCTGGATGTAACCCAAGGCCATGGTCCAGCTTGTCGAAGTTCAAAAGAGCACTCTGACCTATCGGAGAGGCTGTTACAATATGCCACACAATACACAATGCTCCTTGCTGCCACCACTACCTATTTTAAGCTCATTTCTATTTTTTACTTTCCTCAGACCTATTCCTATTTTTCTTTTCTTTTTTTTGTCGACATCCTTCCTGCCTCTTGGTACAAACTAAATATAGGTTGACTTCAGAAACCCATGCGTCTCCCAATTGTGTCACAGCACAAGACAGTTTCAGTTTAACACTAGATCAGTTATAATAAAAAAGAAAAGATATGCAATGGTCATAACAAGATAACACTAAATGTAACTCATACAATTTGAATACCTCCAATTGTAAATCACTTTACATTATTAGTATTATAAAAATAAATGTAATGTTTAGATCGACTTAAATGATTCACACCTTAAACAAAAGTCATAATACTTCATAAGATTACTGCGCAGCGTACACACACTTTCACCACCGGAAAAAAAAGCATGTGTTCTCCTACAAAGTTAAATATAAAAATAATAAATAATATGCTAGGAGATGATTTTATGCTGCAGAATAAATCCATCTTGGTATAGGATGTCCTGTTTCTGTAGCCATGCTGAGTCACCATGGAACTACGTTCTTAAAATTCTATAACCACAAACCAATATGCGCTGATACTACAGACTAACCTTCAATTAGACAAATCAAAGCTTGTGGCCTGAGTGAGTGCCTGGAAGTGTAAAAAACACAGTAAAGACACATTTTCACACAGCACCTGTCTTTGATTTCTGTTTCCAACACGTTGGGATGCCTTCGGAAACAAGGCCATGCGAGAAGGAAAAAAAGGTACCGTTTTAATAGTTTACAATTTGGAACTAACCTTAAAACCTTAAAAAAAAAAAAAAAAAAAAAAAAAAAAAAAAAAAAAAAGTTGTATCTTTTCCCAAGATGATGGTGGTTTTTATTTTGTGAAGGCACGCCATAATACATCACAGAAGTCCCAAGGCCCACGGCTTTGAGATGCTTAGCACTGCTAGCTCAGGCATGCTTTTGCACACAGGCTGGACTCAAGTAAATAGCCTTGATCAAAAACATTCCATTGCACAACACCATGAAGAGTGCAAGGGAGACGAAAACAGAGAAGCAGTCGGTTTGAAAACAGACCCTCTCCCTATTCTATAATTTTCACAACAGCTAATTGTGCCGGACCTCCCACAACTTGTTGCTAGCAAAGTGTTCCACTGCACATTGTGACAAAGTGGGTGAGGAGATAAACAGAACACATGTCCGTGTGAGGACACACACACCAATCTGTCTGATGACATACACAGGAGCAGGTCTATAACCAGATTCTTCGAGAATATTATATCAAAACTCCATAAAATAATATGAATGTTGGCAGAGCATAGTTGAGCTGTCCACGGGCAGAAAAACAGAGACTGCTCGCTCCGTCTAGGTTGGCATCCTTGAGATTGCATTAAACCACACTGAGGGTGATGAAGAGGGTAAAGACCCTGTCCACAAAGTAACTTGGGAAATGTTCCTGGTGTGTTGTTAGCAATACAAAACTGACCTTCAGGACAATGGCCATATTTTTCCAAGATGAAGAAATCTGATATTGAGTGTGCCAGCATGACAAAGAAGTGCCTTTCTTCTACCCGCCGTCGTGCCGTGAGAAACACGGCCTGGTTGCGCATGTTAGCACAGGAGCCCGTTTCATTGACGGCCATTCATTATCATCTTAAACGTGGCGTCCCATGAATGAAGCCGGGGTCTTGGCATAGCTCAGCCTCCTACTCACACAAGTACTGTACATGAGGCTCTCACACTGCGCCTGGTCTGCAGCGCTGCCCACCCTGGGAAAAGCAACTCGGAAAAGTGGCCACATTTGTTTCCACTTAGGTTATATGATCTCTGAAGGTCTAATTTGAACAAATCCTCCGCTGCAGCCACAAACTGTACTGTTCTTGAGAGATCTTTAATATGCAGGCTGGCACTAATGTTGCACTAAAGTAAATATAGAGGTGAGGCAAAGGTTCAGCATGGCAAGGGCCCGGCGTGGTCGTGCCTGAGCCTTCCTACTCATTACTGACACGAGACTGACATAAAGTAAACTCCAGCTCCCACACCCTGTCATTTAGCAGCAAGCAAGCTTTTGCTGGCACACCCTATAAACACCCTTTTCCCCTGACAACACGGCGCTCAGCACTTTACAGCTTTGGTTATTAAAAGCAAGAGAGGCGAGAGTGAGCAAAGAAAGAGCAGGCAGGAGGAATATACTTTTGAGTAAAAGCACGCAAGCGTAAGAAAAAGAGGGTTGAGCGAGAGAAACTAAAAGATGCAGGAAGGGCTAAGGTGTGCCTGGGGACAGACAGGCTGCCTTACTTACAGCAGATTGCATACTTTCTGCATACTAGCGAGTACCCTTTCTACAGCCTTGGGGGGGACGCGATGCCTCCAAGTTCACCCTGGTGCAAACAACAACTTATTTGGTTTATTTATTATCAGTTGGTTACAATGGACTCATCAGTGACCTACAAGAAAAAAAAATACTAAAATACACGTAATGACTGTAAATGCTTATAATCTGGAATATATGTGTAGATCAGAAATAGTTCAAAAACGTAAGTGATTTAATAAAATAAGGATAGATAGAGTACTAGAAATGTATACTGATATACGTGGAATGCAGAATTTTATGGAGGAACTGAATTTTTTTATTCATTTCGACCCCCAATCTGGCAAGTACCATTGATTGCAGAACAAAGTTTAATGGGCTAGATCCAGGCTGGACAAGTGTCTTAAATGTGTTGTTTCTGATAATATTTAGACTTGAGACTTTTGGTTCTCCAGTTTGTCTGTGTGCCCATTTGTCACCTATCACACCAAAGGTGCAGGTAAGAGGGAATGTACCACCCCAGAGCAGCCAGAGGGGAGAGCCAATTTAGCTCTCTTGGCCCCTTGGCCAATTATGATTGTAGCATCATTGAAATTCGGATTTTCAAATGATAAGGTTTTTTTTTGTTCTGGAGTTTTAACAACTTCAAGCACTGAGATAATAAAATCATAACAGGATAAAAATTGTAACTAGATAAAAGGCGAGCCACTGAGGTAATCCACATTAATGATGAAAGGGCCCCCCTACAATGGGTGAAACAATCTTTGAGGTGAAGAGGAAGCACAGCCCGGGTTACCTAATGTCAGGCAGATGACAGATCCTTGAGTTTCTTGCTCACGCCTGTAAGACAGCAGGAACTCTAGTTGGACACTGTGGCTTTGTACTGCAATTTTACTGTAGGGTCCTGTGCTGATTAAAATGCTTGCAAAAAAATAAAAAATAAAAACTCCCCATTCACAGCACTGCCCTGAGGTTCTTATCTGCAATCATATTTTGCAGCAGTGCACAGGAACAAAGCTGGCCCAGTTCAGCAACTTTGTCACTATGCACAAAGAGCACTCCTAAAAATGCGCCCCCACATATCTGACCCCTCAGGATGTAAAAGGATGTGGAACTAACCAGACAGAGACACATTTTAAAACAGACTTTACGCAAACCCTGACATTAGAGATTAATGTAAGCTCTTCTCCAAAAGTTTGAATGAAAGTCAATGAGCAGGCAGCCCCTCCTTCAAAGAGCCTTGGCATGTAGACAGGATGTGTTTTCAGATCAGCTAACACATCAGTCTAATGACGTGCATTTTTATTTTGTTTTCGGGAAGAAGCACCTCTGGAAACTACAGAACTGATGCGAAACAGTCCTCGAATAAACTAATCTTCCGGAGAATTGGAGTAATTGTCCTTTATTAAAATAGGTCGAAGAAAGTGGGCACACACCTTTCACTCGTTCCAGTTCTCAAAAGCTCCTTGCATGCAAAAAGGCAACTTTTTAGATATTCAGGTGTAGATTTAGATCTGTATTGAGCAAGTAAGAGAAAAGGAAAATCTTTCTGAAATGTAAGAAACGTCGAGAGAAACCAGTTTTCTTTGGTTAAGAAAACCTTGACATCAGATGGTGGGGAAAAAAGCAACGGCAGCACGTTATGGACTTGTACTATGGTGCAAGTAACATGATCCTCAGTGACCAATCTCAATCCTTTTTATAGCAGAATTAAGAAAAAGCATAATTTTTTTAAAGAGAAGACAAAAAAGGAATTTAACTATAAATACTGAACACAAAGCGTCTGTCCTGCTGAACAGCGATGGTTTGAGGGATGTGAACCTCTGAAAAACCAGCCTCAATTTGAACAAGAAGGACAAGTTATATGGATCCAGTGTGAGAGCAAAGCAGACCAACTGCTGTGTCTCTTCCTTAATTCAACATAAGAGAGACAGAGTTCAAGAGCCTTCTCACTGTCACAGCACTCTCGCTCTGAATCTCAGCATTCCAAATATTTACACTCGCTGGAGCCCAGAGCTGAGAGCACTGTTAGAGTTACGACACTTCTTTTACAATGTGCTAACATTCTGTAATGTATAACAGACACAGAAAACAGAAGATTTCTGAATGAGGCTAAAGATAAATAGTTATGAGTTGAAATTATGAACTGCTTTTTTGTTTTCATGTATCTCCTTCGTTCCCATGACTTATGAGAATACGTTTCTACATTTTAGGGCAATCAGATTTTGGATCAGGTCCAATCATATTGTTTGTATTTGTGGTAGTTTTTTTTTCTTCCATTGGGTTTTTGTACATCCTTGAGCAGCTACCCGCAACTGACATAGCTGTTCATATTAGATTGTAATCATATATGTAGTACAATAGCAGAAATTAAAATGTGCTTTTAGGACATACTTAAATTCAGCATTTTATTAGGTACACGGAAATGGCTGTTTTTGGAAATATTTCATTTTTTAGGCCATGGCTTTTAATAGTATATTTGTTGTTGTGTTTTTTGGGGTAAACAGATGGCATGGATTTAATTAAGATTATCACATGAAGCCTAATGTGTCCTGTGTTACACATCCCTCTGATTTGAAGAAATTGTTCCTCCCACTTCTTTCAGTTCTTTTCTAAATGTTTATGGGGTCTATTGCTTATTTTTTCATAGACGGTTGGTAAATGTTGGGTTGCTCCAAAACTCCATGCCAAGTCACAGCATATGATTTTGGGCTTAACAGATATATCTGTCTCATTATTTAAGATTAGAGCCTATTTTAATTATGGACAATTAGACGCATATAATGACTAAATTTACACACTCACTTAAACTTAAATCTTTTTATTTACTTAGAAATAAAAGTCTTTAGCAACAAAGTATAAAATCCTTCTTTAACTTTACAAATTAAACATGACTTTAGTGTAAGAGCTAAGCAATTTATGTGATAAAGATCTCCCATGCCAGACACATCTTTTCTCAGGGTGCCTGAGGCTAGAGCAACTAATTTAGTGACCATTCCATTATTCCGGGTCTTCTCATCAAACTTCACCCCTCTGTAAACTTCCTCACTTTAATCAAATTCAGATCAGCCTGTATTACACATTTTTCGCATTCTTAGAGATAAGAAAAAGCCACTTGTGTCCTCACTGAGCCCTTTGTGTATGTGTGTGTGCGTGCCTGTCTCTATGTGCGTGACATTTAACACGAGGAGATGAAGTAAACACGCATCTCCCACCATTGAAACTGGGCGGACAATTTAGTAGACTGGCTGGCGTTTTAGGTTAAGTGGTTGTTTGTGTAGGCGGGGGATCATCCTACTACACGATGAAACTCTGAGAGGCAGGGGTGGTTTTAGGGTGGTTTTAGGAAATCATTGCCTTCTTACTGACACCAACAGAATCTTGAGAAGATTTTATAAAGGTGTGTATCAGGACTGGGATCCAGCAGGACCTAATGTGGAAAAACAAATCACAGGTGTATATGGTTTTTATTGTCACGTATAAAGCTTGAGGGACAAAGAAAGCGATTAACATGGAAGCATACAGTATGTGACATGGAGGGTATTTATGTGATTTACCTTGTGTGGTGTAAATTCGATTTTTTCATTCATTAATTCATCTCTAGTAATCTGCATTTCACAAATAAAACCAACTAAGCGCATTAGAAAATATCACAGACAGATTAATTATAACATGACCAGGAAGGAAGGAAGGAGAGGAATTAAAACCAATCCCTGCACACACCTCTACACTTTCAGTTTGACTCTTGACACTGGCCAAAGCTCAATATCAGGAGGAAGTAATTATTACGGATGTGACAACACACAAAATTCAAATATGATGCGCTTAATCACAGTGGTGTTACGATACCCAAACTGATGAAATATATTTGAAGCAAAAAAATTAAATAACATAAGAAAATAATTGCCTGAATATCGTTCTTATAGTGTTTTTTGTTCTTAGATAATTAAAACATGCAAAGTGACACAACTACAATAATTAAAATGTAATAGCAAATGTTCGAACAATCTGTTCAGATGATTAGTAGCATATAATGAAATAAAGACTGTGCATTATGATGTTTCTTTCAAAGGTGTGTTCCAAGAGAGGGCAAGAGATGTGTTGGCGATTTAGCTGTTAGCTAGATGCGCTTTTAAAGGTTTCAGTTATGACCCACCCAGTCAATATAAAGATTTCCTTAACATGGATTGAATCAGCAAAATCAGACCAACTGATTTTGGACACAGATTTAGATCACTGTGAATGTTTGGTCCACCCCCTGCTGGATGTCAGAGTTGTAACTTCTTAGGAAGCTTTCTCATACACTAGACGTGCGATCTTTCAGTTCTAGGCTGACCGTAGCCATAGCTATTACAACTCCCCTGACTCTGGAAAAAGGTGAAGCTATTTTTTTCAGAGGAGGATGTGTCGGCTTGATTAAATGTTGATGACGTCTGATATACTGTATAGTAAGCAGCATTTTATGAATAGCATAGTTTTAATTCAGTCTACTGAATGTATTGTTCAAGACAAGTTCAGTTGAATCGAGTGTGTAGTATTGAATGGTACAGTATGATCTGCTGTATCGCTACAACCTCTTTTAATCATGGACTTTTCGAAAGCCTGAACCTAATTTTAGCTGTACAGAAAAGTCAGGAGGTGAGTGGCATTAAGCTGTTAGAAGCGCAGACTATAATTTGTGAGCCTCTAGCGGCTTTCACTGATTTGGTGTAGGCCTTCATTACAGATGTGTTGGCAGTGATCATAAAGCTAAGCCTGTTTCCGAGTGATGATCTGCGCCAGGGACGTGGTGAGAGGACAGACCACATGCTAGGCATTATCGATGTACTCTATAAATAATTAGAAGCAAAGACATGAAGTGAAGTTCTGATTTAGGTCCTTGAGAATAACTGTGACACTTTACCAACTTCTAAGGAGCTCATATACAGTACTCGGAGAAGGCCGTGAATGAAACTTGAGTAAACACAAGTAATTCACCTCTCAGACATGGTACTGGATCAAGCTGGACCCATTTCATAAGCAGTAATTAAAAAGTGTGTTAAGATTAACCACTCCAGTTGAAGGTCTGGAACAAGAGTCCAGAGGAAGGAAGATAAGTTTGAGTGTTTTCCTGGCAAGCCTCTAGAGACTCCCAACTGCACTTCAGTAAAAACATTTCGACTAAGAGATGGCTGCTATCTCTTGTTGTATAATTTCTACCACATTCCGTTTACATTCTTCCAGACATTTTAAGCACTTTACTTTCGGAAATTGAGACACTCGCTAGATTGCGACACAATAAATCCTGCTGGCTTGTTGTGGGGCACAAATAAACTCAAGTAAGTGTTGATTTAAAAATACAAATTTGGAAGTAGGGAGAGGCACTCTTCCTGAGGAGGTTTCCGGAGAACCTCAGTCTGTCACTGCTGGAGTCAGGACGAGTCACGGTCAAACTCGGGTGGAAACGATGCACACAGCTCAATATGTTTGTGTGCGAGTGTGTGTGTGTGTGTGTGTGTGTGTGTGTGGAGACAGGGAGTCGGTGGGGTCAGTGTTCTCCACATGCAGGCCTGTTCTGCTGCCAAGTGTCCAGCTGCTGATAGGTGTCTGTTTACAGGGTGGCCCAGTGCTGTGGAGGCCAATGGCACAAACCAAATACACACACATATATACACACACATACACACACACACACACATACACACACATACACACACTTACACACACTTACACACATACACACACACACACACACATACACACATACACACACACACACACACACACACACACACACACACACACACAGAGTGACAAAAACTAATTTCACCACAAAACCCTTGTGTTTGTCAGGGAATGAGACAGAAAGATGCTTGGACGGATTGAGATCTGGGGAATTTGGAGGCAACACACTAAACTCCTCATCCTCCTCCTCTAAACGTTTCTGTACAGTATTTACAATGTGGCAGAGAGAATTATCCTCCTAAAAGAAGCCACTGCTGTAAGGAAATGCCATTGCAAAGAAGGGGTGTACTTGGTCCGTGTGTGTGTGTGTGTGTGCGCGCAACAATGTTTAGGGGGGAAGTACTGTATGGGTTAATGTAACATGTACACCAAGATGCAAGAACATTGCCCAGGGCATCATATTGCCTCTGCTGGCTTTTCTTCTTCCCACTAGTGCATCCTGGTACCAGCTCTTCCCCAGGTAAGTGATGCACACATGTCCGACCATCCACATGATGTAAAAACAAACAGGCCACATTCTTTCATTGCTCCATGGTCCATCACTTCTTCAGCTGCGCAGCTCCACACAGACTAAGCTGTGATGCATCGTGTGTTTTGTGTGTTCTATGGAATGGGACAAGATAAACTAGCCATCGCTCCTCACGTATATCAGTGCTCGCTGCTTCCATGGGTCCTTCTTTGAACCACTTTTTGTGCACCCTAGAAACAACCCATGAGACCTGCTCTTTCGGAGTTGCTCTGACTTGGTCACCTAAGCATTACACAGGTTTTCCTGTTTTGCAACACAACATCTTCGAGAACTGACTGCTCAGGTGCTGCATAAAATAACCCTATTGTGTTACACAATTCAACTGTCAGTAGTGTATCTCTCTATTTATAAAAAAAAAAGTAATTATTACTGTGTAAAATAAAGCAGTACAGTGATGCTAAAGGAAGATAACATAGCAGGACTGTGTCTGTGCTGAAATTTTATATTTAAATCACTCGATATTTATTTCTGCAGATTATTTCATAACATTTTAATCATAACTTGTATGAAAACAGAACAGGGGTCTAGAGTACAACTTTAATTGATATATGAGCATGTACAATGGTAGCATGGGCCAGATTTCATATTTGGGTTATTCAATAGTGTGTCAATTAAAAATAGTTTATATATTACATTTTATTTTCACAGTAACTTGTACAAATAAAAAAAGAACTGATTTCCTATTTTAATATATGCCAAAATTTTTAAAAGTGTTTTCTGATTTTCATTTGAAAATAAAAATTGAATAAATGTGATCTACACAGAATCAGTAAACAAGTATATGCCTTGTGTTTTGTCATTTTGCTTCATTTCCTCCTTCAGTGATCATCCTTTTCCTACAGGAAAATTATTCATATTTGGCAAAAGCCTGCCAGAAAAAGAAGATACGTGTAGTTTTCTTTATCGCTGCTAAATGCTAAGGCTAAAGTGTAGATGCTGGCATGTCTGCAGTGAGGCTCTGATGAAAAGTATAGATCTTTAGATTGAAGGTAAAAGGTTTAGAAACAAATGACAAGCCTTGGCACTCTTTATCCTAATCCAAGACGACTATACTGCAATAAACACAGGGATGGTTGATTTCATTATCCAGACTAAAGCCTGCCATTTTCATCAGTTCTGTGAATCTTGTGCTACACAGGAGTGATGAGGTGATGGAAAAAGTCACAAATTACTAACTAAACTACTAACACCGCTGTGAAAATGAGTCTGAAACTTGCAATAAATAAATGGGCTGCCAAAACCCAAACAAAAAACACTGCAAGAGAAACAGGAACATGGCTGAGGAGAAAAAGTAAAAAAAAAAAAAAAGGCAAAACAAAAGGGCCACCCTCCCACACACACACACACACTTCCACAGTTTAACACTGTGAGATTGTTTCATTGCGTGTGAAATGTGATGATTGGTTTCCTCTCTGCGTTTCTCTCTGACCTTCCTCTTGCCTCAGGCACTTGCTCCATCTTCCACCAGGTTTGTCTTAATTACAGCACAATTAGGCTCTACAAATGGCGTCAGTGCGCAGGCGACTTGTGTCTGAGCCGAGCTCTGTGTTTTCAATTTCCTGCAGTAATGGGCCTGTAATGCCTGCCCCTGATGGCCGCCGCTGTGACCCCGACAGGCCCTGAGGTCACAACCCCGAGCTGTGCTGTTGCGCGAGGGCCCGAGGGGCTGAAGGATCAGGTAGTCAACCATACGGAGACCGGCATGCATCACAAGACAAACACACCACGTCACACACTCGCACAGACACACGCGGTCACACGCATGAAGTGTGTGTGGGGGATGAAGATAAAGACTGGCAAACAGAGAAAGAGCGAGAGCGAGATTTGTCTTTCTCACGACTCCCTGACAATAAAAGCATACAGACAAGCAGGTCACATTGCACCAGATGTATTAGTGCTCTGACAAAGTATCCCATTGTACCACAGCTGAGTCTTAAGCATCACACTGTCACACACAATGGCTTACTATTTCATATCAGTCAACATGTGTAAGTGAATGTGCAGTTAAAAAAATGCTTAGATGGTCCTGGATGTGATGTGTGACTAAAATAATCACGTGATTTGTGCTTGAGACGGTGATTAAAGGTCATGTAACTGGAATCATACAGTCCCTGAGTATCATTAACTTCATTTCAAATCCACAAGGAGGCAAAAACTGACCGCTCTGTACAGCACACACACGCTGACGTTTACTGACCACAAGACACGCAGCTACATTGTTATCTAAAAGTAAGTAAGCTTTCTTACCCAAATGTCTATTTACGTCATTAAAATCAGAGTGAAATTAATATTTATGGTACAAAAAAAATGCACTGAGGAAAGTTTAAGCAATGCTGGGACTGAAAGCATATTCATAATACCCATTGATTGCTCAGAAATATTATGACAGACAACATTAACAAAACTTTGGCATCATGTGTAAAAATCTGTGCTGGAACATGGAAGCGGTGTGAAATAAATGATAAAACAATAATCGAAATATCTTGTTTAAAACATCAGCAATTTTTCTTTTTTATGTTAATTGGTCCAGATTTAATAAACATGCGATATTTCCGCAGCACTCCAGCTCTGCACTTTGGCTCAGTTTGTGCTTTGTATGCCAAATGAGAAGCTCACCAAAAAAAAAAAAGTTTATTTTCAGCTTGAATCATGTTCTGACTGTGGTCGAAACTCGCCAGAGCCTGGATTGGAAGTGCTCAGAGGATGTCTCTCTTGTTGTAGTCCTGGACTGATTGTTTTACTCTGCACCCAAGTGTGTTTGCTGTGTACTCACCTGCTTTAGTGAACCACACCTGGTTTTCGATTCAATTCAAATGCAGTGAAAATCTAGATCAGAACCTTTTAAACAAGAACACAGATGACAGAGGACAAAGTCTTTAAATGTCTAAACAGCCAAATAAAAAGGCATTAATAACAAGAAATTTGGCCTATAGAACTGACTCCAGTGATTATTTTCCCCTAGTAGCTGTGTTTACATGGAACATAATATTCCAATAATAATCATAACAACAGGCCAATTGGACACAACTGGAATCGATCCTTCTGAAATGGATCCGGCAAAATTAGAATACTTTTTAATTGTAATGAGAGAGGTGGCGTAAACAATGCATTCAAGCATAAATGCTTTGTGCATATAAAAATAATTCACATCGATGTCCATGTAAACAGTTAGGTTGGAATGTCTATGCTTGAAATTTGTCGGTATAAACGTAGCTAATGTTGCATGCTAAGTGCAGACATTAATGAGTTTAACAGGCGATAAGACAGACTTACAGTATGTAGATGATGCAGATCAAAATGATACCTCATTTGTCACGTCAATATATAATTCTTTACAATTTAATTGTAAATTTACAATTTACAATTTTCTATTTTCTTTAAAATCTTGTTTTTTCCATGAACAAATTTGGCTCAACAGGTAGAGGCTAAAACAAAGGAAAAAATTCTATTTAAATCAATTTTTGTTGATTTAAGGAATCAAAATTTTTTATTTCTGGAAAATCTGCAGTTTTCAGATTTATAAATAAATTGAAAATGTTAAAATATCACCAGTCTTCCACTCATACAGATACAATTATTGACCTTCTTAAATCGCAGTTAGTAGAAAAGCTTGAGAATGGCTGTGAATCAAAGTAGTTTTTATAGACTGCTTTCTATTTCTCAAATAATTAACTAAAAAGGGTGCCTGCTGGGTTATAGAAAGACTCTTTTTGACCTTCCTCTAACATACAGAGTTAAAAGTAATGGTGTATAATGGTGATGGCATCCTCACTGGCTACATGGAGCATAATACATCAGCGCTCTGTTTGCTCACTTTAAATTTCACTTGTGTTTTTGAATGAATATCACATGTCCTCTTAAAAAAAAAGTTGTCAGGTTGTGTAGACTCCGTGTCAACCTCACTGTACGAGGTTACTAGCTTTTGGCACAGGTTCGCTCACCTTTATTACATAGTGCACTGTGAATCTGTTCCCAGGGCTCCCATGTGGACATTTCTCTTAATAGGGGCAAATCCAGGGAACGCTTTTCAGGTCCTGACACACCCCAAAAAATGCAACCGCACGTTTTAACTGAGTCAAATTGAGCCTGGGGTAACACAATACCCACAGCAGGACCCTAATACTTCTACACTGAGCTGAGTGTCACATCAACACAAGAGTGGAGAGGCTCATCAATTTTTATTTAAGACGTGCACCGTACAGCTATTTAATCCAATGCCACCTATTACTATAAATTGGCCTGGGCTTGGCAATTTACTTGCAGTAGAAGCACAGTCAGTGGAAATTTCCCAGTGGCTCAATTTAAATAAATTGGAACAGTAATGAAAAAAAATAAGAGAGCCCTGATGCAACTTCCCCAGGAAAAAAAGGTTCAAACACAAGCAAGGAGAGGAAAAAAAAAAAACTTGCAATATTTCACAATGACGGAGAAGACTTTTAAAACAAACAACACAGAGTGTGTGCAAATATCAATAAACACAATTCTTCCGTCTCGGAAGCTTCCTGCTTTATTTGATTAAGCAGGGTGAAAAAACAGAGCAGTCATGCTCATTGCTTTTCTTCCTCTTCCCTTCCCCTGCAATCTTCTCTGCACCTAATGGGAATCGGAAGTTTAAGTGGAGCGGCCTGGCTAGCCCCGGACTAACCTCTCCATCTGGAAGGGAACTTGCCAGCCTTGGGGCTACTCCCAACCCTTCCCAGCTGTTGGGTTCGGGGCTTTTGTTTTTGTGGGCTTGAGAAAGCATATTTTTATAAATGATTGCCATATCCTCCACCAGCTGCTGACCCTGCTCCCGTCCATGAGCAGGGCATGTATCTCATTTCAGCCGGCCACGCTCAGGGCCTGACCCTCGCACTGCTAGCACGCTAGTGCAAGAGCACCAAGTGAAAGACTTGCTGGTGGGTGTAAATGCTATACTCATATGGTCTGATGCACTAGCAGTGGAGTGGAAAAGAAAAAAAAAAAAAAAGGGAGCTGACTCCAAAAAAGTGGGAGTGAAATCATTTTTAATGCTTCAGTCAGGGTTATACTGGTTAACTGTCACCTAACGACAGCGCAAACAATCTCACATAACTGTTTAGACACTTACGATAGTAAAACATGGCAGTAAACCGCATGGAAGACTTCTATGAGGAATTAGAAGCAGGAACTTTTGCGATAAAATGGTTTAAGACAATCTGAAGATCGAATAACGACCAAGGCAACGACTACAGGTCATGCGACCTTTATAAGGCACATCACATCACAAGCGCAGCAAGTGGACAGGTATAACCCTGCCAGCACAGAGTCAACTACCTAGGATGAGTAACTAGTGTTTCCATGGCGTCCCCCATAACACTAACTCCCTATATGACAGCATGGGGAATTCTTCATTGTGAATATTTACTTTCCATATAACAGCACAAGCCTGAAAGTGGCTCTGGCTCAGGTTCATGTTAATGCACTTGTTCTAATACATTCTAATACATTACATATATGTTTATACACACACACACACACACACACATATATATATATATATATATAAAATATTACGGATAGGTGTTATTTAATAAAAGGTAAACTGAAACAATAGAAGAAGTCTCCAGTGTCAATAAGTTTTCTAGCATGGGAGAGTCTTCAAGACAGAGAAGTTGAAAATTAGTGATAAAAAAAATTAGTGATAAAAAAAATATAAAATTTCCCTCCATAAATACAAATATAAAAGTATAAACATTTAAGAAGCATGACTTGTCGGTCATTAATAACTTTAAAAAAAAATTGCTGTGGTATACAAAGAATGAAAGGCTTATGTACAGTTAGTCACTCTAAGATAAGAGCATCTACTGAATACCTACTGTAAATGTAAATGTAAAGACATTGTAAAGTCATGGTAGTAACAGCACCAGACGACCTGGGTATAGACATTTTTCCTACAACACACCTTCAAGTGTTTTTCTTTTTCTTTCTTAAGTTCAGTTTAACAAACACAGATACAAGCCATTTTCAAATCTGTGGTCCATCTGTAGCACTTCACATCGTTCCTCCATAATTTAGTCTGTGGGGCAGAGCCAAAAGACACAATGCATAAGAGCAGCTGAGTAAAAACTTTTAAAGCCCTGTGGTACCTGTGCAGCAGAAATAACTTATGACCCACTTTCCTGCCACATTGCGCCATGGTCCTAGGTGTTGTCAAATCAAGAATTGAAGCTACGTGTTAATTAAAAATGCATCGGCTGTTAACATGCAGGCTGGTGCCAGTATGCTGTAGGTTTGCTGCTGCAATATTAACGAGATTGCAGCCATTTTATAATTCATCAGGCCTGGCCACCTCAGGTGCAGGCCACCCAGCATGGAGCCAAACATGCTTCACACGGTGTAGCACAACCATAAACACCCACACAAAGTGCACCAAACACTGTGAGAAAAACAGCACACTACCTCTCGTGTTTCGACACCAGCCTTCTGCTCCCAACACCCCATTGCACTTTCACTGCTCTGTGGCTCTGTGCACTAAACTGCTGGGTAATTGCATGGCAATACTTCATTATGGCAGCACTGTAATTTCAGCACTGGACACTTCAAAGGCGGTGCAAATTATTGCGAGTCCGCGTAACCCTTGCTTTGTTTTGACCGGTATTGTTTTTGGCTCGGCTGCTCCGTCCAAAATACACACGGAGAGCAATCAGTGCATATTTTCAATGGTATAATTGTTGGAGCTGATTACAAAGTGCGGTAGTGAGTATGAGCGGGCTGATAATTGGCGTGTGCCATCATGTGAAGCCAAGAAGAATAAAAAAATTCTATATCATAAGGTTCATCTAAACAAATGGCAGCTTCTGGTCACAGGCTACCGCTGGGATGTACAGTACTGAGGAGAGCGACATGTTGGAAAGAGCTGATGTATAACAGGGTGCAAAAGTCAGGGAGAATCTCAGTGCTGTCAGCACTCCTCAATCACATGCTGCTTATTTCTCTTTTAACTACACATGTCCTAGTCAGGGGACTAAGTTCGCACTTTGGTGTTATTTACCCAGCCAGACTCTGTGTTCATTAAAGAGTCTAAAGAGTGAAAGGAAAAAAATAAACGACCGTGATCCAGTCATCGCAGATATGAGCCACAGTTTAAGACAGATGACTAACATCTTTGGTAGTGTACACCTCTTACACAGAGTGTCAGCATGGACAGATGTACAGTATTAGGTCAGTGATTGATTAAAACAGCTGTCCCTACCTCAACCTGAACTGAAATTCTGCTGGTGGTTATGAAGTATAAATGTAGCAGGGCTCATCACATAAATAATGCAGCTTTCACTCCTTGTTGTTGTGCAAATTACATACATGAATCAACATGCACAGCTACAAGAGATTGTACAATGCAGAATCAAAAACTTTTTTCAAAGTTTCTTCAATTCTTTATTTAACTACTTTCGATTGATATTACATACACCACTCACAAACAATAAACATAACAGTATTGGCTGTATCCGCTAGCTCTAAATCACAATAAATACTAATATTTACAGTATAAATACATACTGAGAGATAAATAAGTGGGTTATAATGACGCTTTTTAAGCAGTGAATACTCTGACGCAGAGGAAATAAACTCAACCTGACTCTACATGAGCATTCCATTTCTGAGAAAGGAGTTTTTTAGATTTCTCATAATTAATGAACAATACAAACAGCCATGTTCTGCTCCTTCCAGTATTAGTGTTTCGAACCTTCTGATTCAGGAGAGTGGACGTCTTCCATTGCGCTCAGGAATGGCCCTGAGCTGGCTGCGTCACTCCTCTCCTCTCCTCACATCTGCTTTCCTCTCCCTTCTTTTCTTTGTATTACATACGATGAATGACAAATAAATATGGGTAATGAAAGAAAATGGCAGAGACAGTGAGATGTATGCATGCTTGAAAAACAACCAAACAAACAAAAAAATGAAAAACAGCAGGAAGGGCCTCCTCTAGGATATACCTGTAGAGAACAATAACAAAAATAGAAGAAAAAAAAAACAAGTGTGTGTTTAATGGCGAGGTGGCTACTGTTTTTCAAGCATGCACTGCATCATTTGGTCAGGGACAGTGCTGAGGATGAAAGTGCAAGTGCAAGTGGACAGAGACAGGGACAGGGACAGGATGTTGCAGTGATCATACTTCAAATATGTTTGGTCAGAGGTTCTGCTTGCACAGGATATGCACAAGCTTTTGGTGTGTTTATAAAAAAAAAATATTATAATACTGTACATTAAATTAAAAGGAACAAAGAGTTTTTTATCCCCGGGCAGAAGATGATTCATTTTCTACAACGGTGACTCTGACCGTGATTTACACAATACAGTAAATCCGCTACATACAAACATTCGAGTTATGAACTTGAAAATACGAACAACGAACATGCATTAGATCACATGTCCTGCGTACATTTCAAGTGCATGCAGCGTGCATCTTCTGCAAGTGTAGTACAAGCGCAGGATGTCCAGAAGCAAGCGTAAAAAAAAAAAAGCAGCAGCAATGACGGTGGAAGTGCTAAGAAGCACCAAGCCTTAACAATGGAGACAAAAGTAAAAATAATTGAGAGAATGGAACAAGGTGAAAAGATGGCAGACGCTGCTCGTTCTTTTAACGCAAATCATTCAACTTTGCAAACAAATCAGACGTATGAATGAGGTCTCGGAAGAGAATTAATTTGTATGTAGGGGACTTACTGCTCATTTGGTTAATCATTTTCGTTTAATGATACATTATTGGTTCTTTATTAACAATTCATTCACGAAGAGGAAGCTGTATACACTTTACAACAGGCATTCCATGAGCTCTGAAACAGTGTACCACAGCACTGGGATGTTTAACATATAAATGTATATGTATCGCTTCGCTTCACTGGTGCTCTAACAATTGTTAATAACACTCACTGGTGGTCGGCAGCGTAATTCTACATTGCTAATATGCGCATTGTTCGTGTTGCTTAGCAGCAGTGAAGGCCCTGTCAGTTTGTGGTATTTATATGTTGGTGGAGCCAAATAATTGACTAAATTAACAAACAAATCATACTATTTATTGGCATCATAAATAGTGTTTGTGAAACTGTTGTATAAAAGCAATTTCACCCTTGAGGTTATGCTGCCGTAAAGAACATCAGCACAGCTATGACACATTCTCAGGCATCAGGCTGAGCCATGCTGATATTCAGTGTGAGTGTGATATTGCTTAAATAATAAACAGATTAAATATGTATTATCTATCTATCTATAAACAATGAGACATTTTTGCAACATCTATGGGAAGAGTTGTCAGTGCTTTGTATTGCGCTTTTGTAAGGTTTTCACTATGCCAGAGTCTTCATGACTCTCAACCAGTGTTTCCCCTATAATACTACAGGCACGGCGGCCCGCCATACCAACGTGGCCCTGCCCCCCGCAATATCATACAAAATCCTGGAAATAATTTTTTTGATCCGCTGCATGTTTCTTTTGTCCATGGTGAGTTTAATTGCTGTAAAAGCCAATGTTAAGGGAAATTTAGTTCAAATCACAGTTTATTATAGTTTTATTATTTGAGAAATTTCATTATGTGGATTTTATCTTTTTATTTATGTTAAATGGTAGACCATCATCCTCTTGCCACTGTGTCTGAGAAAAATTATAGGGGAAAAGCTGGAAAAGTTTTTCTATTATTATTATTATTTTAAATTTTTTTACTTGCCTTTAGGGTCAGCAAGCGACTGATTAGCTGAACTGATTAGTGATTATTACATACAAGTAAATCTAACTAGCTATGACTAACTAAAATGCACAATGTGTCAGTTATTAATAATAAAAATGTAATTGTCAAACAGCCGTAGGATATCAGCAATGTTGGGACATGCAATTATCGGAAAATAATTAACGTCAGGACGCCTGACACAATAGCATTTCTTTATTTTCTATAACAGCATGCCCTGTTGTGTTTTATTTCTTACATAGCACATGCTCAAACATTACAACAGAAATTCTGTATCTTTCTGAGAAACAGTCCCTCGTCAACTCTAATAAAGATTGTTTTTCTTTTTGTAGCCTTGTGCATCTATATATTATATGCATACTTAAGTCAAAATATATATATTGTGTGTGTGGGGGTGTGTGTGTGTGTGTGTGTGTGTGTGCGTGCGTGCGTGGGGTGTAACACAAAAACTGTCAGACACCAGAGGCTTCACTTTGACCACATCACCCCTCTTTTCTTCTTTTCCACACATAGCCTGGCATTGTGTGGGTCATGCTGTGGCGCCTGAGGTGGGAGCCATTACCACAGCACTGAGAGAGCAGACGAGAAGAGGAGGAGAAAAGGCGAGTAGTGACACTTATGGAGAAGTAGCTATGTGGACTGACCACTAAGCACTGAGCGCTAATGAGAAGAGAGAAGAGCTTTAGCCCCGAGCTATAAATATCCCAAGTGCAGGGTTCAGCTGCAGTGGCACGGGGCAGGAAAAGAAGGAGACGAGCTGAGCCGAAGCCAGGAAACTCTGACTACTGCTTACATCCAGAATGTGTGAAGCGTCCGGCTAGGGCTGAACACTGATCAATACCGCTGTCGGCTTCTGTAGCGCCGGAGTGAGAAGCGAGTAAACACGGACAGGATGAAAGCTGAGCATTCGGTGCCAAGTGCGATGACAGAAAATGGCTAGTTTACTAAAAGCGGGGTTAGGCAATGATATGTACGTGTACATGTGCATACTGTATAATCCATACAGCAGAGGCCACGACTGTTTATCGGTCACTAAATCAGTAAAATCTATGGCTCAGTCTGTCCTGTAAAAATGTACGTGGAGGGTTTTATTCCCGTGTGAGGAACAAATGATAGAAAAAGCATAAGAACCGACCTTGTGGTACCTCAGTTTTTGACTGATCACTAATGTGAAGATATAAATTGCATTATTTATCTGTATGTATATATAAAAAATCATTCTAAATCAATTTAAACACAATCCCACACACACACACCTTTGTTTTATTTATAAACCTGTGTTAATACACTAGTAAATGAAAGTACTTCACAAAGCTAGTGAAAAATGTGCATGTGTGTGTGTGTGTGTGTGTGTGTGTGTGTGTGTGTGTGTGTGTGTGTGTATATATGTGTGTATATATGTGTGTACCGGACAGCTTTAGCATGGATTAAATTATAGTAATATATCAACCCCGTATCTAACCCAAAAATGTTAGCAGAAAATCAAGGTTCCACATGAATCAACATGAACTATGAATGCTTAAGGAGTGTTTTGGCTTTTTAGTTCGGTATTCAGTCCATTTTCTTTGAAAAGGAACAAAAATCTTTGAGAAATCTTTTACTATTTGAATGCTTGCATTTTTCAGACTTCTGCAATTATCTTTCATAATTTTAATAATAATAATAGTAATAATAATAATACTAATAATATTAACTGTTTACAGATATCCTTTTACAGTGAATCAGGTCAAGCTGAACGTTTTAACACTTTTTGGTGAATGACAGATGTCTGAGGTCGCCTGGTCATGCCTTCAGTTCACAGACCTCCCACAGTCCCTGTAAACAGAAAGCCAATGGACAAGTCCAACAACATTTTCCGACTGTCCCCGCTCTAAGTTTAAGGAGGTGTCAAACGGGGTAAATCCTCTCCGTCCGACGCCTGACAACGAAGACCAAACACACACACACACAAAAATATGAACGAGCAGAGAAACGGGTTAAGCCTGGGGTACAAAACGGGGTCAATGCAATGCAGTGAGTCACAAGACAGAATGGGAGACAGTCTCGCAGATGTCTGACTGCAACAGCAACAGCTGTTTACGTCTCTGTTTTCCGCTCATTTGCTAAAGGAGATTTAAGAGGCGGAACCCTAATCTGCATAACGAGAGAGCACACTCGGACACATGGGTCTCCTTCACACATGTACACATACAATACATGTACACACACACACACACACACACACACACACAACTACAGAGGTGGTGTTTAGTTAGAGAGTGTTAGTAGTGGTGGAGAGTAAGAGCACAACAAGTAAATTTATTTCCCCTTTTCTCCCATCTAGAATCTCCCGAGCGAAGCCATCTTCCTCCAACGCAGATCTCCTGACAGCCTGATAGTTTTGGAGTTTCTATTAGGCATATTGCATGGTTGAGGGCGTCCAAAGATTGGTTACATTCTGTTCTGGCGGCATTAGCGCTCCTTATAGGGCCCATCAGTGCCTGTCGGCCGGCTGCCGTGATCTATGATTCCCCCATCACGCTCTTATAAATCATACACTAAAAGCATTTTCCCTTCCGCATTCTCTTCCGTCAAATTTATGCTGCTGTAAAAAAAAAAGAAAAAAAAAGAAAAAAAAAGATGGGGGTATGTGGGGGATTACTCACTGACGAGGCCTCCACCTCCTTCCCTCTGTATCCATCCTCGTACTTTGCAATAAAATAGCATGCATTCAGATTATAACGCTCTGCTCGCCTCAGCTTGGTAATTATAGAGGTTTTTAGGGGTTTTCAAGTGTGCTACTTTGTTTGCAAAGCTCAGAGCAAGTGCGCTGTGACCCTGAGGCGTTGGACAGCATCCTAATTACAGCACGGGCTTGACCACAAACAATTCAGCAAGCGCTATTTCTGCGTCTCCATCGCTAAATGCAAATCAGAGAGGCGCTCAAGTGGAACGCCTTTCAGATCCTCCCTCATCCCGGCCTGCCCGAGCGCAAGCCGACCGACTCCAGTCGTGCTTCACTTGCTTTGTTATTACGGCCAATCTCAGAATTAACAGTCTCTCTCTCTCTCTCTCTCTCTCTCTCTCTGTGTGTGTCGGCTCAGTGACGCAGGTTTAACAGAGGAAGCTGTGGATCTACAGTATATTACAACAATACTCTAAGGCCTTGCATTTACAAAAGAAAAAAATAATAATGGTGTAATTTCTTTTTGGCTGGTCGGATAAAAAAAGAGTTTCAGTTTCAGAATTGTTAATCCAGTCTTTGTAAGGAACAAATGTAATGCAAATCTATTTCACAAAGTGATTAGGCTTCCATGAAGGAAATAATTACAGCGACTGAGCACATGAAAAAAAAAATCCTCTTCCGCTTGTGAAAAGAAGTATTTGTGTTGTAACATGAACGTTTCACAATGAGATTGAACAAAACATTTTTTAAAGATTATAACACTTAATTCAACTTAAAAAAATTATTTATTTAATACTGCACTATAACAGTCTATTGTGAAAACGTGACAATACATTTCCAGTTTTTCTTGCACTTGCAGTAAACAGAAGTTTAAAATAAGACAATGTTAATGCACCGCCCGCTGTGCCACCTCTGTTCCGACAGATTTTCACCCTGCTGAGAGGGCAGAGCAAGTTTCTGCACAAATCTCTCTCTCTCTCACACACACACACACACACACGTTTGTATATATCTGCAGCTGAACACACCGGTAATCCCACTGGGGTCAGAGTCAGTCCAGGCCCATGAAGGTGTCCCCGCCCTCACAGAATTACCCACACAAGGACATTATGTGTGTTACCAGCCCACTGTGCCATCTTCACTGTTTTGCCACCAAATACAAAACCAGACATGAGGGGGGTCTTGACTGATGCCCCGACCCATCTTTAGAGCCTGAGGGCATTTATAGGTGAGGTGCTGAGAGGATAAAGAGCTGATTAACTTCCTCTGCAGGCAGGAAGTGCCAAAAAAAAACAAAAAAACAAAAAAAACAAGGGGAAGACAGAACACAAAGTCAGAGCCAAATTGTGACCCTGAAGAAAGTCATCAACTGAACTTTTTACTGTTGGACACCAGCGTGTCCTTCAGAGCAAGAAAATGACCAAGAAAAGTGGACTGTACTATAACTTATAGTATAACTTACTATAAAGTGCATCACTGAGTGCTGGGAGAACCTTTACTGTTCCTTTCTAAGCCTTGAACTGAAACACATACTGTAGTGCATGACAAAGGCTTACCTTTAATAAACCCCTTAACACTCTTTTTTTATTTTTATTTTAATAAACATGTAGGGCTCAGGATTGAGGAGAGAGTGATGTGTGCTTTATTATCAGCACAATAAAGGACAATGTGATTATCTAAGTTTTACTTCATTTCAACCAACTATACAAACATGACTGAGCAAAAATGACATTTTAAATTAAAGAAAATGTTTTTCTTGGTTGTTTTTGGCTGTTTCTTTGACCAAAATAATAATAATAATAATAATAATAATAATAATAATAATAATAATAATAATAATAATAATATGCTCTTTTGAGAGTTCTACATTTTTGTGATATCATTCCCATATTCTAGTAGGAGTAAAATGTGCCCTTTATAAAAGTAATGATAACCTTCATTCTAGCTGACACATCCGAAAGCCCAAATACACAGTATGAAGTCCTGGTTAACACACACCAACAAGGCTTCCATAGAAGCACTGCGATGACATATGCTGTAGAGCTGCAACTACACTAGGTTTTTAAACTACACTAAATGTGTTTGATAAGCATCCTGGGAAAAAATAACTGTTCTACTCTTAGTAAATGAACCCTTTTCCCCCTGTTCTGCCCGTGTCATCAGGGAAGAAGAAAACCTCCATAGATGTGATGACCTGGTGATTCAGTACATTCAGGTCGTCAGCTGACTTCATTTTATTGCCCCATAACGTTGCTGAGTCTCGACCTGAGTAACTGATCAACCCCAGATCATAACACTGTCTCCAGTGGACACTATGTATGATGGGAGCATCGCTTCATGTCCTTCCCTTCTTACCCTGACTTATCGCACCAAGTGTTTACGTGATCTTTGATCATATATCTCTTTCTGAATACATTTCCTCCATCGACAGCTCACAGCCATCCTTTCAGGTTTTATTGTGCTGGACGGTTTTCAACTTGTCTCCAGATATTTAAAAATTCTGAGGCACGACTTTGACAGGGCAGTGTACAGTGTACATGCTCAGCTCTCTCACCTGATCGGCTGCGAGCTCCTGCTGGTCACCATGTAATCAGTCATGGAAAATGTGGATTGGAAAAATCATGACATTTGGTGTCATTACAAGACTTTTTGTCAGATACGCCTTTAAAATTACACACAAAAATTAGACAGAACTTATTTGGAATAATATCATCCATTTAACATGTTACAGTACAGCGTGCTCTTCATTATACTGTAAATGATTATAGTCCACTCATATCATCTGTTTGGCAGACAGACACACACACACACACACACACACACACACTCACACACCTGAGCTACATTGCATGGGTGACTGAGGAAAGCCAGAGTCCAGATGTTTGTTCATCAAGTCAATCTTGCAATATGGCGGCCTGCACACTGGTAAGGCAAACAGCGACAAGGCTTCATCTCACATCATTTACTGCTATTAATCATACAGCAGCTTCACTCACAGCCCTCCTGCAAAAGGAAATAAAAAGTCACACATGTTGATTAAAGCAGCCAGAAACATAAAATGCAAAATAATTTATCATTTAGGAAATTATTTGGGTAAAGTAAAACACTGAAGTGTGTGTAGAAGTAAAACATTACATACAGTAAATTGAATTAATGGAATTAGTTGGTGTAAATTTACACTGATCATTTGTGTACTAGAATTAAATAGTAATTTTATGACTTTCATGACAAAAAAGCCACTGAATTGTAAATCAGTATTTAAGTGCCAGTCTATAGAGAGTGTCGTGTTTCCCATCGTATCTGCTTGAAGGGTTCGTCTGGGTGGTTTGGCATTACGACAGAACTTTTAAGTTTTAACAACTCATTTGTTTTACTGATTTGCTGTAACTGATATGCAACTGACAACTGGAGCATGAAAAGTCCTGCTGGTCTGCAGTGAAGGCAAGCCTCATTGCCTCGGCACACCTGACGTATAGAAGAGCAGACTTCCCTCGCTTTCTCCTGCCATCCCGCTCTCCCACTTACTCACACGTTTCTCCTCCACATCATCAATACACATTAACACCAGTACAGACGTGATAGAAGTGAAGCTTCAGAAAAACCATAAAAATAACAGAAGGCAGTGCGGGGTTTTAGTCAAGCGGGTTTTACTGGTTTATATTTATGTTTGTTTTACTGTATACAGTATACATAAATATGAGTGGTTCTCCCATGTACTATTATCTTTTCACATTGTTGTTATAACTTTTACTTTATGTACTTGAAATGATTTTGAGCTCATAAAAAAAAAAAAAAGGTGTAATTTGGTCCTCAAAAAAGTGACCAGCGTTAGAGTCAATAAACATCACACCAAATATTAGCTGAAGCAGAAAAATGCCTTGTTAAAGTAAAAAATCAAGTCATTAAAAATACATATTTACAGTACTGTGCAAAAGTTTTGACCCTCCTCGTGTCTCCATCTTAAATTAAATGATGTAGATTAAATGAAAGAGACAGGAACAAATGCAAATTTAGCAGTGACCTCATTTCCCCTCTCGTCTCTTCCAACCCCTCAGCATTCAGCATCAGCAGTTACTAATCACCTCCTGATCATCTGTCATCATCTGCACCTGTTTCTCACTGGCTCAGGACTTAAGTTAGATGTGTTCTTGAATGATTCCTAGGTCACGTAGGTAACTGCTCAGGTAAAGTGACTGGAGTAAATATAATGAGAGACAAAGATGTCCTTCAGGAAGCCTGGAGAACTATTCTTCAAGACTAAATTAAACATACATGAAGATCTGGAGCTTTGGAAGTGAAATCAGCAATCAAGACTTTGCACTGGACTGTTTGTGACCCTGAGCTCATGTGAAAAGTCATTTAAGAGTTGAACAAAAATATTAAGTTCAAAAGCTATAACCTCTGTGACCTTATTGACGTCAACACGTCAATAATGTACTAATGTATTAATAATAATGTTTTAATGCATCCTATAAATGGAACACAAAATGTAAAGATCTTGAAATACTCAATTTTATTACTTTGTTTCATTTATCATTGAGAAGGCGTGAAGCGGTAGTGCCACTTGTATAGCATTTAAAATAACAACTATATTACATAAATATGGAGGAACTGCTCTATGAACCCTACAAAGGAATGGATTCTATGTACAAGACTGTCCATCAGTTTTGCATGAGTGTACACAACACGGAAAATAAGGCTGAAGCTATGTAATATTTTAAGGTTATATGTAAATTGATTGAGTAATAAATATTTAGTAATAAAGATGTGATTTAGGACAGAGCCAACAGTATTGCAGAGACAGTATTGTGTCTATAAACTCCCTCCGCCCCTGTGGTTCATTTAATTATTAGTAAAGGTACGGGGGCTAAACACCATGATTATTCATTAGTAAAGGTACAGTATGGGGTAAATGGCATGATTGCCTTTAATTACTGCAGAAACTCAAACAACGGCGGATAAATGAATGAACAATTAAGGAAGCAGAAGTCAATACATAATGACAAAGGCTTCCAGCTCACAGAGCCCATCTTTCCTGCTTAGCTTAGTTAACAACCCCCCCCCCCCCACACACACACACACACACACCCCATACACATATACACACACACACGGTGAGTAATTGTCTACACAACAGTGACAGATGTGCAATATCATTTCCTCTTTGAAAAAAAAAAAAAAAATCACAGTTTGTCCAGTGTGTCAGTTTCCTCTTTTTAGTGCTGCAGAGGTCCTGCCCCCATTATGGTTGATTTAGAAATGGAGGAAACGCAGCGAGCAGATGCTGGAGGGAGCCGAGAACGCTAGTTAGGTCCGGAGCCTCATCTGCATTCTGCCATTCGCTTTACAGCAAAGAAATCATGGCTGGCCCTCTGGCCAAGGAGATGAGTGGGGCGCAATGACAACGCCTTGATTTGTTGAGAGGGAGAATAAATGGGTTTTTCTAAAGCTATGGAAATATTGCCATTACTAGCCAATTTATGTCTTTTTATCTGTTCTTCAAACATGTCACTTTTTGGTGCTATGGCACTGTAATTATTCAGCTTCCTAAAGAGAAGTGAAGAAGGGCAGAGAGAGAGAGAGAGAGAGAGAGAGAGAGCGCAGTGAAGTTATATGTTCAGAATGGATTCAAAATCCTCTAATCCTTGTAAATACCTGAGTACGTAGTTTATGGCTGATTTTAATTTTGAACAGCCTATAGAGCTTGTAAATTGGATCTACGTACGTTCAAGTCGATCTGAGCGATTAGGATTCTATCTCAGAGCTTCCTGTTTACTCTTCAAGGCATTCTGGGTAATCCATCATGAGGAAAGCTAGCTGATCTTTGTACTTACAATATAATTGCCAGGAATTTAGTGTAATAAATAAAAGCTTTTAAAACATCATGGGGATCTAATGAGATGAGCCCCCAGAGTATCTAATGATATGCAGAGAAAGTCTTTGTGTATCGATTGGCCCGCTCATTAGTTCACGCCCTCGCCACCGGCTGTTATTCACGCTCAGGTTTGCCATTAGGAATGCACACGGTGAATATACTACATCTCGAAATTAACTATATACATGCAGTTCATCACAGGTTTACTGGTGATATTCTGAAGCGTTCCCGAGGACAGTGAGGACAGCTCACGTCTCTCACACGCCCAGCTGCCAGGTTCAGGGCTTTGATCCTCCTGTTCCTCAAATGGATTACAATCTCCATTAAGGTCTTGCCAAGACATGTAATGCTTTATAGAGCTGACAATTTGTTCGTAAATAATTTCTTAATGAAGGTCTGGTCTTAATTAGAAAATTAGCAGAGCTGCTTTTAGCACATGATGACACTTTATTGAGTCCTTACATAAATTTAGGCCATTTATGGATTTTCCCTTGACCTTGCTTTTTTACAAGTGCTGTCATTTCTCGTGTTCTAACACCACTGTAAAACACTTTTTTCTATAAGTATATTTAAAAAAAAAATCAAATGATTTGTCTTCTTCCATTAATTATTCTGGCAGAAGGGCATTTGAAAGTCAGATGTATGATTTTCTTTCCCCATATTCTTGGCTTTTCACAGCAGGAAAAGTAAATACTATGGATTTGTAATACTGGGATAATTTGAAATGGTAAAAGCTGAATTCTTTTCAGGATTGAAAGAAAGCTCTCTGCTAATGTCTCTTTTGTCTCACTGAGTCTTCATCTCTCATTTGCATTTGGTGGGGTTATTGCAAGCGCTCGCTGCCCCGATTCATCATTTTGCCCGGAAAGCTCGCGTTCTGAAAAGTCATAGAAGTGTTATTAAGTGCCGATAGCATGGCGATGTATTACACCTTAGCGGTGGAGGCAATTTCACCCTCCTCGTGTTTCAAGCAGGAGACAGAGACTTTTCAGAACGACTAACTACATGGGGTCCAGTTCAAACCTGCTCCAGAGGAAACAATGCCTTCATCTTCATGGCACAGTGAGATTACTTAGCGTTTTATTCAGCAGAATCTCCATCCGTTGCCATGCTAGCGAATCCTGTTAGCAGCCTATCTGACTGCTCGGCCATTTACATATTGTCAATGTGTCCGGACCTCACTATTCAAACTGGAGCTTAGGAAATTAATTTGAGCCATTATCTCAAGTGTTTAAACTATTAAACTCCGTGTGCTCGAGCATTGTGAGTAAGCTTGAGGCAGGGAAAGGTGGATATTTTTCTCTATTATTTCGTACCCGAAACCTTTATCGTCATTAATTAGAGTTGCGGTAATGAAGGAGTGATCTATTGCCCCTCTGACACGTTGTCTGGCATGCTAATGAGATCGGCTGGCGTGTTGCTACCGGACGCTAGGCTATCCGGAGGCGATGCCGCATGACATTGAACTGGATTAGCATGGGAGGCTACTGCCTTCTTAGCAGTGTCTGTGCAATTAGTCCAACACCTGGCATGAAAAATTTACCAGATTAGAATTAGTTTCTAAGCAAGAAACGTACAGTATTGGTCCTGTATGTCTCACTAGTGAAGGGGAGGAAACTGTACATCAAATTTTCCATGTTGCTCTTGGACTGATATATATATCGAATCCTAATGGGGCTCATTAACATGAAGAACTCTTGACCTTTTTTATAAATGAATATGAGACATATTTTGCATGTTTATTGTTCTGTAAATTGGCTTACAAACAGTTGAAAACGAACCAGTTTTGCTGATGGACCTTTAAATTTTTACGGTACGATATTAGCCAGTAAAGATTACAGCGTGTTTGTGTGTAGCATTGGCGAGGGCAGATTTTTGGAATCAGGCTGTTTGTTTATAATTGTGGCCACATGTCCTGGTTGGACCCGTGCGCTCTCTCTCTCTCTCTCTTTGTGTGTGTGTGTTTGTGTTAGTATACATTAATTGTGTGGAGAGCTGAGCATGTGTGTGTTTAGACAGGAGGAGTGAGAGCTCCCCTCAGCCATACTCATTCCTCATGCTCCATTTAAGACGATGATTATTTGCTTTGTTCTCTCCTCCGTAAATTATCATTATTCCTTTGACAGCTTGTCGGATGTCCGTGCCCAGTGTATGAGGCAAAGTGGTTTTAGAGCACTATGTTTTCCGGCCGCAGGTGCCAAAGCGAAGGCCATCGTCTGGCTCTCCTCGCTTTTTCCTTGTTAAATACGTCCTGAGCTCGTCTGACAGCAGCGTTGATTTACAGTTGTGAAACAACAATCGATGCAGCGTTCCATTTGAGTGCTCACTGACTCTGGCAGTTTTCTTCATCTTATTATTTCATGGCAAGCACATGAACTTGATGATGACGGTTTCTAAAGAGGAGGATTATATACGCTTAAATTGGATTTTGATTTCAAATAGCATTATAATTCTTCATATTGGTGCATAGAACAAATTACACATACCATTAATGTAGTCTTTACTGAATTAAGTTAAAATGCTCATGTAGATTTAGAGCTTATGAATGCATGAAATGTTTTGCATGTCCTGTTTTACAATGCAAGGAAATTCTACTTATTTGCATTTATTCCTCCTTTATTAACTAGACTTGTAGATATTACGGTTCCTACATGTACTTTTTTCCTGGCACCTAAATAGAAGTTGAAAGCTACAGTATGTTGATGTTCTTTAGGCTCTTTAAGCACTTTAGGTCACTTAGGAGTTGTACATTTATTCACATTCCTGCAGTAACCGATACAGGGAACAGTACAGGCTGGTGTGGAACACTCCTTGTCCCATGCTGTAGCGGTGCTTATCAGACTGCCATTGGTTAACCCTGAGGTGCTGGGGATTATGGGTAGTAAGGATTACCTGTGGTGACAGGGCTTCCCTGTGAGGGCGAGCAAGGCCGAGCAGATGGTGGCCGACTGACAACCCCATGAGTGAAAGGCATCGAATGCCAATAAATCGCTGCAGAATCTGTGGACTTTTAGCTTTAAATGAAAGGTGAGCAGTTAAACAATTACAGCATGTCAGTATGTTTCGTCTGCTTTACAAGGGGCCTAAAGTAAATGTAAACAAACAAAAAAACATTTAATTAAGAACATTAATTAGATTACCATTTTATAATATTATTATAATGTCTGGACATTTGGCTGACTTTGTGCTCTGTGGCTTCCTGAAAGAGATCTCACCAGAAGCTCGGTTTCTTCTCTGGTGCTGCTCTGCCAAGCCGTGACTGAAGCTCTCCTTTGGTCTTCAGTAAGTGAAATGCACGCTCAGTTGGCTCAGTTGGCTCAGTTGAACCTTGAGGGCAGAAGGTTCGATTCCTGCCTCGATCCTATAACCCTTTACACTTCAGAATCCATTGTGTCACACAGACTGATGCCGCTGATGCACATTTTATATACTAAACACTTTCATTATACACTTTTCTTCTCATCATTCTGTCTCGATGTTGTTCCAGAAATGTGCAGGTATTTTTAGATGTTTATTTGAATCTTTCTGTGTTTCAGGCTCCCCAGTGGGTTACAGCTTCTGATTAATTTTCTGCATTGACTCTCTTAAATTGTCCCACTAATTGTTGATAATTTTGATGGAGAGCACTGACCTGTTGTTCCAAGTTCTCCAAAATGTGTTGAGCAAATGTGTGTGTGTGTGTGTGTTTGTGTGTGTGTGTGTGAATGTGGTAAAATTAAAGCATTTACTTTTATTACAACATCATTCCAACACATAAAAAAACTGAATCCTGAAAAAAAGATCCCTTGAATCATTAATTAACTTAATTAAGGCTGAACAGTTGTAGAACACAAATGTTAATTATGTACAAATTAAATCACCAAATGACTTGTTACTTAATTAGTTAAAACGAATCCTTTAACTAAAGCCCAGGCAGGAGAAGCGATTGATTACCTTTTAGCTGTGTATAGATCTCCGTTCGGCTCGAGGATCACCGAGACCTTTTCTCCTCATTCTTCTTACAGCTTATCTCTGACCACTTCCAGTTATTTATATATATATATTTGAAAACCCTTAATTTATAATCTGTCTCTCTCACACACACACACACACACACACACACACACACACTTAACCTGCAGTACTTAATGGAGTTATTTGACTGCATGCATACCATGAGCACTGTTATTTATTTTAGCTCTAAAGTAATCTAACGTGATTCGATCTGATCTGTACGACTCCTCGCTCGACGCTCCTGGTGTAGAGTGTGTGTGAAACGCTGCACTGTGGTAATTAAGGGAGCTTTTTGCTGGTTGTGGCCTATTTGCCAGGCTGAGTGATGAGGAACTTTGTATAGTAATGAACACAACATCTGTTTCCCTCTCGCACTATATTTAGTTGAAAGGGACAGGCTTCAAAAACGTAACTTTCTCTGTCGCTCTCTCTTTTTTTTTTATATTCGTCTTCTTCTTCGCCAGGTACCACACCTTCTCGCTGAAACCCACCCAGGACCGTTAGACTGACAGGAAGGCTCCTTTTCTCTGCTGATGCACATTAGAAAAAATTACAGCGTTGACGTTTCTTCATTAATCAAGGTGTCGCGGTGATGGCCGCGAGCAGGCGCAAGGCCCCTGGCAGCCGCATGCACTCCCTCCCTACTGCGCCGCCAGCTTCGCTCCAGACGCCAGCCTCGGTGCCACAGATGTTGCTGCCACTAGTCCTGTAAACATATGACTCCACCATGCTGCACTGCAGATCTGCTCCGTCCCAGCTTTATTGTTCTCCTGAGGCCTGATTGGGTGGAGAGGTGGGATATGATGAGACCAAAGACGGACGGACGGATGGATGGATCAAGGCCCTGTAAGAAAATGTGTTCTTTAGTGACTGGTTAAGACATGAGTTCTAGAGAGGGAGTGAGGCTGAGGGGTGATGAGGGCCTCCATATGGAGTGTAGAGTTACCCAGCTGTTTTAAATAGAATAATAATAATAATAATAATAATAATAATAATAATAATAATAATAATAATAATAGTAATAACTAGTTATAACTTTTGTAATGTTTTGACTGGGATTATGTGAGACTGAACTTTTTGACACGCTTGGCCAGAGACGGCTACAGTCTGTCTGCCAGATTTTACAACTCATATCTGGAGTGTGTTAATGTTTCTCAGTTTGTATAAATGTCTGTGTGACTGTAATGTGTTTAATTCTGCATACGATATTATCAATGTGTATCGATTGTGTGTGTGTGTGTGTGTGTGTGTGTGAGTAATATGTCTGCTTGTGTATGTTCATGTGAAGTCTATACATACAGTATGACAGGGTTCAGTCTGAGGTGTTCATGCCACCAGTGTGTGTGTGTGTGTGTGTGTGTGTGTGTGTGTGTGTGTGTTCTGTATCTTGCCATATGGTAGAGACCACTGGGACTACACAGGGAATCAGGCCAGGCTGCTTTCTCAAGAATCACCCCCCCATACACACACACACACACACACACACACACACACACACACACACAAAGTAGAAATGTCTCCCCTATGGTTTCTCCTTATGACCATTTTATTAGCCCCTTTCCCTCTGCCCTTCTAATCCTTTGTCTCTCTCTCTCTCTCTCTCTCTCTCTCTCTCTCCCTCTCTGTCTCTCTCTCTCTCTCTCTCCCTCTCTCTCTCTCGCTCTCTCTCTCTCTCTCTCTCTCTCTCCCTCTCTGTCTCTCTCTCTCTCTCTCTCTCTCTCTCTCTCGCCCTCTCTCTCTCCCTCTCTCTCTCCTATATAAAATAAAAATATACACTGATTAGCCATATTATTAAAACCATTAACATTAAAACCCACTCAAGTTTTGGTATTGGATTGACTCTAGCCACTTGGGCGTGGCTCTGCAGGACCTCTGTGGTTGTGCTGTGGTGTCTGGCACCGGGACATTGGCAGCAGATCTTTTGGATGCTGTGGGTTGTGGGGTGGAGTCACTGTGGATCTGACTTGTTTGTCCTGTGCATCCACTGGGTGATCCATCAAATGAGATTTGGGGAGTTTGTCAGTCTTGGGGTCTTTGTCTGATGTGCCTGATAAGCTGTGGGGCACTGGTTGTTCTAATGATTTTTTTTTTATTGTGGCTAGCTTTGACTTCAGTAATGGTGGTAGGAAATCCCTTAAATACTTGGTGAAGTTGCATGGTAAAAAAAAATTACATTTACGCTCAGTTACGTTTAAGAGTATTTCTACATACAAAGTGCAAAAATAAGTCACAGGAGTGAGACTAAACTTCTGCATGGACGTAAGAAAACCACTTGCTAGTGAGAGTAATAGGAATAGGCTTCAGTTTCCTAAGAAGCATAAAGATTGCTATAGAAAAAGGTCATGTGGTCTGATGTGGCCCAAACTCATGTGGCCCAAACTTCCAGGGAGATGCATGAATGATGTACCCGTAATACAGATGGAGGCAGTGTTATCATTTGGGGTTGCTTCAGTTGGTCAGGTCCAGACTTAACAACCCTATGTAACAAAAAAACAAAAGGAGTCAATTGACCTGAATGTACTAAATGACCAGGTTATCACATCAACTAATATTTTTCTTCTTTGATGGCAGAGTCATATTTCGGGACAAAACTTCTGAATGAATGGTTCTGGGAGCATGAGGAATCATTTTAATACATAAACTGCCCACCAGTTCACCAGTTCATTTTCATACTCCACCACATTGTGTGCTGTAATCAAAGAGATCAAACAGATAGACAGATAGATACATACATACATATACAGTAGTAGATACAGTAGATAAATACATAGATACATAGATACATACATACATACATACATGCATATAAAGAAAGAGAAGAAGTCAGACAGAGAGAGGAAACGAGGAAATCCGTTTCAGAATTCTGTGTATTTCCATACTTTATTTAGAAACTGTTTTTCAACCAGAAAAGAGGACCAATATCCCATAAAATATGTACTGAGGTACTGTAGATGGATATTTCAAATTATTAAATTTTATCTAAAACTCAATATCAGAAGGATGCAGCTATGTTGTTAGAGTTCCAGAATGCTGTCAGAATATCAATGTTTTGCCCTTATGAATTGTTGTCATACTGTCATTTAGACAAGTAGCTCGTAGCTACACTTACAGTATAATACTGTACATGCATATATAATTTCCTACAGGTGGAAAATATAAATTAAGTTTAGGCGATTTTTAACCTGAGGGAGCACAGAAACACTATACTGCATGTATGCTTCAAAATGCATTGAAATGAGAATGTGGTGTCCTAATGGAAAGGAGAGGTACAGGATTTAGCTTTTTTCTCTTCACTCCAGATTTAGCACTTGTCTTCCATCACTCCAGTACTTGTATGTTTTTCGGTTGATATAGGCATACTGTATTATTTAAAAGCAGACTTGCAGTCACATTTATTGATATTTGTGGTGCCTTAAAGGTCATGTTCTAGGTCACATAGAGAGATTTCTGACTTGGATTCTTGGATTCTTGTCAGACTGGAGTCTTGTTTCATCTGTGCTGTCTGTGCACCTTTACATCTCTCATTACATCTGTCTAGAGGACAGTGATGGCACACAGAATAGCAGGAGGGCATAGGTCCAAAAAAGTGCTTTCTCCCTATTGCAGCATCTCAGGACTGAGGAAGATTGGAGTAGTATTTTTTTATATATATTTTTGCTTTCACTTCAGCTGTAGATGGCTTTGGAAATGATACCTTGGCCATTTAAGAACAGAATTAGTTGACCTTACAATCTGACTAACAATGCTGATCATTCTTCACATATTCGCATAGGGGCTCAGATTAGTTTTGTTGTGTTATTCATAGAAATGGAATTCACTCATACAGTGAATCAACATAGCCATGAATCGTTTCATGAAAAAGTCCCTTTTGTAACACCAAAAATATATTTTTCTTGTCACTTCTTCTCATGTTGTATACTCTGTATTTTGTTTGGTATTCAGACACATTATGAGGATGGAGATTATATAATTAGGCAAGGAGCCAGGGGAGACACTTTTTTCATCATAAGTAAAGGCAAGGTAAGTATATTTTAACACATCCATGGTATGCTTTTTAAATGTTAAAATGCCGCAGAGCTCTTTTCTATTTTTCTATTTTTGATCAGAGTCTTTTGGTAAGCTGGTCATGTGTTTCAGGTGACCGTGACCCGTGAGGACTCTGCCAGTCAGGACTCAGTGTACCTGCGGTCCCTGGGGAAGGGTGATTGGTTTGGAGAGAAAGCCTTGCAAGGGTAGGATTGTCCTCTTTTCAACTAACAGATAACTCATCAAATGCATCAGGCTTGACTCCATGCATTTGTAAGCGCACTCAGCCCGTTGTACACTGCTGGTTTGCCCCAAAGCCACTCTATTCAATACGAACTGTAGTAGTGTGCCACCTGGTGGTGTCCACACATTAGCACTTCCCTGTACAGTATACTGAGAATAAATAGACAAATAAGAAAAACTGGTTTGTATTTGAGATAAAGTATACAGTAGTTAATTGTGAGTACAATTTGCATGTGAGTGCACATTTGAGCTTGAAAAATATATATTACTTTTTGCATATCATGCAAATATTAAGATTAACTTAAAACTTATAAATATTTTTGTTTCATAAATTTTTTTAATTTAATTTGTAGATTGTCCAGAAATGCTTAAAAAAATGGTTGGCTGATATAATATTACAATATATTTTTTTCTAGTCCAGGAGCAGATCCTACAATTTCTATTATAATTTCTGTCATTATTTTTCTGTTTCAAAAAGAACTTTTTAAAAATACATTATGGATGCAGTAAGAGAGGACATGAAGTTAGAGGATGCAGAGGAAAGGGTTAGATGGAGGCAGATGATTCGCTGTGGCGACCCCTGAAAGGGAACAGCCGAAAGACAAAGAAGAAGAAGAAGAAGAAGAAGATGTGTAATGTACATGTGGGCCTTAGACACACAAGACTAGTACATAGTATGGATTTACAGAATAGTAAAAACACTACATGAACAATTAATTTGACAATCACAATTACAAACACTTACTGTAGGCACTTGTAAGTTAAAGTATGATGGTTGGCATCAGATGCTGAAAAAAAGGGTTCTGACAATCATCACTTTAATATGTGGGATTTCCAAGAGGATAAATACTGTAGTACAGTAGCTATGCCCATACTTGAATGGAAATTTAATTCGTGCAGTCAATGGGAACAGTCTCAAAAGTAAGAAGCAACATGCCACAAAACCAACCAGAGAAAATAAAGGAGCACCACTATGACCCAATGTAAATGAAAACTATGTTATGCTTTTACACAGCTGGAATGTGAAAATATCAAAACCAAAGCATAAAGACACATCGCCCCCAGTGATTACATGATCTGTTAACAGCCAGCACTTTTCATGCGAATTTCCCAAACCAGATACACCCTGATATGCAAACATTCTTCCCTGCTGTTCCCGTACATGCTGCTAAAATTCCTCAAGGGTGATTTGATTAACACTTAGATGAAGTCAAGTGTCTTCCATGGTCTCCCTAATTACTAGATTTGAACATCAATCAACCTTTATGGACTCCTGGAGAGCAGTCTACAAAATAGATATCGACGTTCTTCAACCATTAAAGAACTGAAAGATTATAATATGAAAAATGGACCAATATCCCAAAACCATTCAGGACTTATATGACAACATCCAATGAAGAATTAAAGCTGGAGGTAAAATAAGCTGTATAAATGCCTGCTGCTCCTCAGGGCTTTTATATGAATGGGTTTCTGTTATTTTGTCCACCCACTGTTCTGATTTATTTTACTTTTTTCTATGTAGGATTATATGTATTAATCTCAAGTTAAATCTCCAGACTCCTCAGTTTCACAATTTATTTCAGCAGGTGGATAGCCAGCATGCACTTATCTTATCCTTTCAGCCAAGAAGATTTAAGGGGTGCTTGAAACATTATTTCCATGCCTTAGTTGGGTTCAGAGTGTTAATAAAAGCCTAAAGAAGTCTAATGTTATTCAGAAAAGACTTGTACAGAACTTAACATTAAAAAAATCTACTAGAAAAGTACATGGAACACCAGCTGTTTTATCTGCCAGGTGTCATCACTTATACCCCTATCTCACCTATGTGGTTTAACTCGCGGTGAGATGCGATGTTAGGCACCGTGAGCCGCCGCAATTGCCCGCTGATATTCCGCCGATGTTCCTCAAAGTTCTCCAAGGGGCTGCGAGCTGCCACGAGGGCCGCAAAAAAAATTAACATGTTTATGTTTATAAACTCGCGGTGAGTCATGATGAACCGTACTTACAGCCACCGCGTATAATGGAGTATAATGTTATCAAGCACCTACGTAGTACCAGGTTCAAGCTTTTGAGGCATGATTTGGTATTTCATTGCTTAGATCAGATGATACCCTTTTCTTTTATTAAAGGTTTATCCAGAGTGTACACTTTTGATTAGTATAAAAATAAGCAAGTCTCCTTCTACTTCCTTTATCCCTTTTGCTCTGTGCGCAGTATACAGTAGATCTCGAAAAACAGAGCTAAAAACAATGAGATCCAGATCTATGCAGCCTCCCTTTTAGTGCATACTCTGAATACGCTACTGCAAAAGTTTACAGGGTATTCTCTGCTGCATTGTGGACTTTTGCAATCAATTTCTAAAACGATTGCCTCGTTCATGTCTGAGCTGGACTTCCAGTCAGCAATCTGATCTGAAAGGACTCTAGTCTGGCACAGTGAACGGTGTGTGGACTCCAGGTGCTCAGATTGTCCTCATGAATTGTAAATGATGGAAAGGAACTGTTGTTGCCTGGATTAATGATTGTGTATGTATGCCAGTGTAGACTACGTGTGCATGTGTGTGACTATTTAAAACTGGAATGAAAGTTTGGCACAGAAGCCCATATTTCACAAAGAGTGTGTCATGTTTTGAGACGTCCAATTATACACTTCAAGGAGGGCATGGCTGACCACTTAATGTCTCTTATAAAGCCTCCTATACAGAGCACTCAGGCCATAATTACACTTGAACCTGGCGCCCACTTTCACCCTCTGGCTATATAATGGCACTTTAAAATAGTGACAGAATCTCTCCTCTGTGTTTCTGGTGCCTGTTCTACACTGTTGTGTGGAGCAGCTGTGACCTTCTGGCAGTGTGTATGTGTATTTGTGTTGTGAGGGATTTAGTGTTGTGCAAGGGAGAATTCTCACCTCCGTCCAAGCACAAGAGACTTTGCTTGGGATTGGTGCATGTACTGTATTTACATTAACATGTACTCTTATTTCTTTTCAGTCAGAGTATCAAACGGTGTGTTTGTGTGTGTGTGTGTGTGTGTGCTTTGTGCAGGGTTGGTTGGTTGGATCTCATTGAGGTAGTAGTGGTTTGGTGGGGCAAAATTGAAAGTAAATGTCTGTAGTTTAAAGTATTATAAGAAATAAAAAGACTTGTAAAAAAATAAGTATGGATTCAGTGGATTCAGTCTCAGATACTGACTCATGCGATTGGGGTGACGACTCCTCGGATTTCAGCGAGACAGAGGAGGTTAACAATGCTGTACAGACATTCTCTGAGTAATGGTGTTTTTTTTTTCTTAATTGCAATATTGAGGTTGGAGGGGCATTCTAAATTAAAATATCAGTTTTACATTAGTTTCCACACTAACTAACAAGTACTGATTGACACCACAATAATTGAAACTCATACTGTTTATGCAGCATGGCTAAACTTATTTCTGTAAGGTGACATTTTTAATCTCTTCATGTTTAACTGATCTATCCATCTAGCTATACCCGACCAGCTGTTAAGCCATCTTTACTGAGTCTAATTTGATTTAGCTGACACCGATCAATATGAGTCTTGCCAAATTTTTCACTCACTCAACATCACTTTGTTTTTGCACAGAGAGGACATCAGGACAGCCAGTGTCATTGCTGCAGATACTGTTACCTGCCTTGTTATTGACAGAGAGTGAGTATTATTCATTATATTAAGCCCTATGCTTTGTCATGATACTTGTTGTGTCAGCGTAATAGTTAATCACATGGTTTATAAAATAATAAAGTACAGTAACTCCTGCAGTGAGTGATAATTTAGGTTCGGACACAAATTACCTTAAAAGTAATGTTTATTATTATTATTTATTTTTTAATGATGATGATGATGATGATTATTATTATTAATTATAAGCATTTTGAGGATTAGTGAATTTTTTCCTGCTCTAGACTTCCAGAGTCTATACTCTAGAAAAACAAAGTACATATGGTGCTGTGTGTGCCAACATACTTTTATTTTATTTTATTTTATTTTATTTTAACTATATTATGATTTAGGACTGATGTCTTTCACAACAGAAAGTAACATTTTGTTTGAGCATTTATGTATATTTTTTAGTTGGAGAGTTGGTTCATTTCTCCGGTCACTTACCGTTACCCTTTATATGGTAGTCACTGAACTGAAACCGTTAGAAAGAAAAAATAATTGTCTTTTTTATGGCTTTGTTGATGTTTCAAAATATATATCATTATTGTCATTTTTATGTTGCAATCAAGGTGTGTGAAGTTACCATATATGGTTCCGCACCCATCAAGTGTAATAATGCAGTATATAATAATTATACTCTATACAGACACACATATATGAAAAAAAAAATTCCCCGGTTAATTGTTAAAATATGAATTGCAGTGTGTCATCTCAATATTACAATATTATAAGATCAATTTGCTTATCCTCTTAAAAGCTGCTTTTTATTATTATTATTATTATTATTATTATTATTATTATTTCTTAATATGACATAATAATGCTAATAATAATAATAATATAACTTAATAATAATGACATACAATGACTAGAATAATTCTGGACAAAATTAATAAAATTGTCTGATTTAGCTGACTGTTGCATATAAAGCTGAAGTGTAGTTTCCTATTTACTCAGAGCTTGTCTATTCAGAGGTGTGTTTGTCTGAATAAAGCTACCTCATGCTGAATAGTTTAAGTGCTGTGTGTGTCAGCGATCTGTGCAGACAGGTTGTCTCCTGGGAAATGCGCTCATTCTGCTCTTAATGGGATTTTACAACTTAACAAGCGTTTATCCGTCAGCCTTCATCCACTGCTGTGTGCAGTTCTGTTAGACTAAAATGATGATGGATTGTTTCATTTGTTCATCTTGTGCCCTCTGAATGTAGACACCACCCAAATCTTAACTTGCATGAAATTCCATTTTTATGAAATAAATATATATATTTAAGTAGAAACTTTAACTTTATTGATGTAAACAGACATTTAAATGATGCTAGAGGATGACCTTTATGTTATTGATGTGTTATTCATTCATTCATTCATTCATTCATCATCAGTAACCACTTTATCCCAGATGTCGTTAATCTTCTTCAAACACTGGATATTGCATATTCAGATTCAGCATATAGGCCAACGAATGTGGGCACCCAATCATAACGTTCTTCTCTGGCTGTTATTGCCACAAAGTTGGAAGCAAATTATTGTATAGCACATCTTAAGATTACATTAAGATTAGCATTAAGATTTCTCTTCAATGAAAGAGGCCTAAACCTGTTCCAGCATAATAATGCAGTGTCCATGAAGACTGCCTCAGCTCAATGTTTTTTTAATCTCATGTGAAAATTGGACTTTCAATGATTTCTTGGAATTGTTTTTTTCTTTAATACTGTAGGTTTTGCTAAGGTTAGTGTTAAAGAACTCAAGTGGCCTGCACAGAGCCCTGACCTCAACCACATTGATTACCTTTGGGATGAATTGCAACACTTGCTCTCCACCAGGATGCCTCACATTGCATCAGGCTCTTTTACTAATGCTTGCGTGCCTGAATGAACACATACTCCCATAGCCTTATTCCAAAATCTAGTGGAAAACCTTCCTAAGAAGAGTGGAAGTCATAATAACTTTTATAACAGGACAACTGGTATAAAGTGTTCAAATAGCACATATGAGTGTTATTGCCAGGTGTCCATGAGTCTTGTATTTTAGCTACAAACTGAGCTGAGCTAGGATACCTAGAGACATTTAATGTAGCTATGGAAATTTTTTGCATTTAATCAAAAGTGAATACATATAAACCTCCAACTAATAAAACTATTAATATTATGAATCTCACTTAGTACCAGGTCACAAAACTAGAAACTTGATTATGTAAAATACACAAAAAGTATTTTTTCATTTGGTGAATCCCCATGAAAAATAAGGCCTGAAATTACATTGAATAATTTTTAACAAGTCCCAAAAAGTATTAAATGTAATTTAATGACACTCTTGAATTAAGTTCAAGATTTAATGTTCTTGATTACTTTTTAGTGCATTTCAGACGTAATTTCTGCTAAGCCTGTCCCTCATTGGGTAAGATGAAGTATAGGGGTAGAGGGAGAAGAAGAAAGAAAGAATTAATTTATATAAATAAATTAAATAAAAATATTTATGTGAATTAATTAAACTGTAGTACTATAGCTGCCATTTTATTGGTATAAACACATCAACAGAAGTTCATTCACAGCATCACTACCATTTCTCCCTGTGATAGCCATCAACCAGGACATGAGCACGCACACACACACACGCACACGCACGCACGCACACACACACACACACACACCTGCCCTTTCTCTGTCTGTCTGATCACAATGCTGAAATTGCAGAGAATCTTTTATCATTATTGCTGATATTTGCAGCCACAGAGGTCATACATAATTTAATATTCATTTTTTCATGGCAGTCAAAAGCATTGAAATTAATTAGGTTCATCTTTCAAATGTAATTAATTACTTTTTTGCTTTTTTTCCTTAACTTTCTCACTTTTAATTTTTTTTTCATAATATAAGTGATCCAGTTTACTTTTTGTTGTTGTTTTTTTCCTACAAAACTATAGTCTTATATTCTCATTTGCACTAGAAGTATCTGTATCAATTTGGCTGTGGAAAAAAAAATCCTTATCATATTGTTTTTTAGGTCTTATAAGCACCTTATTGGAGGTTTGGAGGATGTATCCAGCAAAGGATCAGAAGATGCAGAGGCCAAAGCAAAGTAAGCCTGTCTCAGCTCTTATCTTATTAAAATTGTTACTGTCATTAGTATTAATACCGCGTAACAGTATAATGCCGCGTTATCTCCTAATATCCCTCGAGTGGCATTACAGAAATTATATGAACAGGTGTATGATCTAAACTGTGATTACGCAGCATGTTTCTTTGCTTATTACAAACATTTTAAGTTATAGAAAGTGCTATATAAGAACAGCTAATCTGCCATGTCTGAGGGAGCGAAATGACAAAAGGTCAGCATCCTCACAGCTGTGCTGCAGCCAACTACCAGTGACACATATTGTTTTTAATGAACAGTAACATGAGAGGAGAGCTAGAGCCAATGACCTCTCAAGCAGTTTAAGGTGAAGTGAAACCAAAGAACTGCAAAGGCGAGAGTAATGTGAACTCTCATAAACATTATCAGCCAGCAAGCAGGAACACACACACACACACACAAGAAATTGTTGCCTCTACAGTAATAACTTAGGCAAGGTTTGCAACTGGTGTTGTGAATTAGTCTCAGCTACATCTTTGCGTGCACAACAACCTTCCCTCAGAAACTTTGTGCTTTTTTTTTCTCATCTGCATTGTAAATTACTCGAGATGTTACATTAATGATGTGTGGTTACACACGACGTTGTCCTGTCATGATTATAACACTGTTTCAGTTTTCGTCTATGCATTGAGAATCAGTCAGTAATTTTTTTTCTTTGCACTAATCTACCACTATATTCTATAGTTATATATTTTCACTATATTATAGTCAAAATCCATTTTTTTGGGCTTGAATCAATTACTTTTTCAGAAAACATTCTGTAACATGTACAATAAGTTCATTTGATGACATATAATAAGGACATTCACATTATTTTTTTGGATGTGAGCCATTATTGTACCAGCTATATCGGAGTGTTAATATAAAAATTAGCTTAGCAGTTTTTCTTTTCTTCTTTTTTTGAAAGGCAGTTATGTTCGACAGCTGACATAGCAGTTGCACTGATAGACCACTTATTTGGTCCCCAGTGGCCAAAAAGCTCTAGATGGGCAGCTATGATACAACAGAAAGCCTAAAGCCTGGGACATTAGGGAGCACTTTCAGCCATGCACTCGGATATAGCAGGCAATAATATCAGCACTTGGTCCTTAGAGACGGATCAAAACTCCTTAACAGTTCATCTACCGGAAAACACACACCCAGAGGCATTACATCATACACCATGATCTCATTTGATCTCCATTGACACAGGCATACGTGTATTTAATCCTTCATTCTTTTAGATAACCCTACATTAATCACAATACTTCAAGAGTAATTGGGTTCATCTATATATAAGAGAATCAGCCATAACTTTGGGTGCTGTGGGTTGCAGACTGGGGCCTTCGTTGATCGGACTTGTTTGCTCCGTGTGTCCTATGGGTGCTTGATTGGATTGTGAGTTTAGAGGCCAGGGGCCAGGTCAACAATCTTTGGCTCTTTGCCTGCTGGTCCTTGGTCCTTGCGGGCTGTGGTGCACTGGGTGCTCTGGTGCTTGTCTATTATGGCCGGTATTGACTTTTTTTAGTGATTTGTGCTGTGTTGGCGTTCTGTGGAATCAGACCTGACAGGCTGGCCTTTGGTCCCTGTGGGCATCGGTAAGCCTTGTGTGCTCATGATTCTGTCACTATTTTACTGGAGTATAATTGTTGGTCATTGGTTATTGATAAACAATGTTAATGCGTTAATGTTATCTATTAGTGTATATATTAGGGGCATGTTACTGTATGTCATTTATAAGTATGTTTACCATGTAAGAGCTGACACGATTGTAACATTTTTTGGTTTCAGTTAAAATATTCAACAATGGTATCAAGTTAGAACTTCATTATTATTATTATTATTATTATTATTTTAACTATGGTCCACTTTGGTCCACAAGTGCAGGTTTACCCATATAATCAGTGTGTTCTGTAAATTTCCAATGAGGAGTCTTGTACACCAGGTACAGTGCATAGTTGGTAACTTACACACTCAAAAAAATATATATTTATATTATATTATTTACTCTTTATTTTTACTTAACTTATGTATTTTACTAAAATAAATTATTGGCAATTTTTATGGGTTTGTTTAGAATACACATGAATGTTACACTTGTGCTGGCTTTCTCCTACAAAATGTATTATGTTAAACAATTAATGATTTCTAGAAAACTAAATACTGAATGATATTATGGATATAATAAATACACAATTAATAATTATAATAATCTCAGTAAGGTGAATAGCAGCATCCAAAACTCTGCAAATCTAGTTGGAAGCATCTGTTGGCAAAATCTCTGAGGAGTTTAACCAGACAAACCTCAAGTTATCAGATGACCACATTGCAGACAACATTAGGTAATATGTTCTGTAATTTTCCGAGGGGCGGAGAAAAGCAATGGCATTATGAAGAAGAGCTTAAGGACAAAAGTAATCAATATCGACGGTGCAAAATTGTCGTTTAGCACTGTGCATTGCATGCATCTGAACAAAAACTTAGTCCAGTGTCTCCACCATGTGGTGAATTAAAAATTTGCATTTAAAAAAAATAAGTCAATCTTGGGTATCTTTTAGGTTTGAGTTCAAAACATGTGACTAGTCTTTTTTTAAGTTGTTCGCAAACCTCAAGGACATGTCCAAACAGAATGTGTTCCTTACTAAAGAACACTGAAATGAATATGGAGATTATGTGGTTTAGATCCCTGGTTTATGCTCTATTTATGCACTGCTCCCGACATCTGTAAGCCTTATCCCACCTTGTCGTCATGGAGCCAATCACAGGCACTTACTGAATAAAGATATTGTTTGTTATCAAAGTCTAACAAATACATCATCTCATTTAAGAAGTACTGTAATAATATAATTAATTTAGCATCTTACTCTAAATTTTTAGATTCTTCTAACCCTGGTTTTGTCAATCTGGACAATATAATAATAACAATAGTAATAATAATAATAATAATAAAGTTGTTAATCTGTTATTATATTTTGTTTTGTTGGAAATCTAAAAGTTCTTTAAATACAAGATATAAAAGAATTAAAGCGTATTTAAAAAATCAGCAACATTACCTATATAGTCATCCAGAGGACTATCATATAAAGTATGTTTAACCAAAAAAATAACCCACAAACTAAGAACAGGCTACATATTAAACAAGTATGCTTTTAATCTCAAAATGGCATTCCTAATTCCAGAGTTTTGAGGCAGTATTCGACAACCTGAATTGTGACTAATCTTTGGGATTAACAACAGCCGTGTGCTCTGGGTGAGCTGCGTACTGTGCTCTGTCACAGACTTTCCTTTTTCACTGCACTGAGAGCTTTCTGCCATCTACAGGCTAAGTTGGTGAATTGTGTGCTATTCCTGAAGCGCCTCCTCCAGTATGTCAAAACTGATATTTGTGCCTGATGCAGAGAAACCTTCATCTTTCACAGGATAAGCATTTATTCAGAGGAAAAACTGAATAAATCGTGAGCAGAAGATTAAAATCCATCCATAGGACAATGTGTATTTGTGTTGTAGTGGTGATGCTTGGTGCATGATGGATGAAATGTTCCTACAAGGATAGAAATATCTGAAAAAAGCACCTTTTTGTGAGAACAACAAAAGAACCAAGTGGTTTTAATTTAGCTACTGAGGTAAAGGTCAAGGTGAGAATTAGGTGCAGGAATAGTATTAATTACCTGCATTACTTATTATGGCTATGTAAGGTCCTCACAAGGAGAGTAAGAGTGTCGTGTGTAAGTGTGTGTGTGTGTGTGAGGGTCCTTGGCAGTACATGTGGAACATAATAACCTCTGTTTGACACCATTCAGCCAAACACAGCCGTGAATGTGTTATTACTCAATGCTCACGTGACTACTGTTTTAAAAAGACCCAGCTGGAGGATCTGCCATCTCTCTCTCTCTCTCTCTCTCTCTCTCTCACTCGCTCTCTTCTGCTTACAGAACTGGCTGAAAGCAATAAGTCAAATATTACAGTATAATCAGGCGCAAAGAATAATCAGAGTATTCCAGGAAGACCAGGATATGTTCTGAAACTATTTGAATTTAATGTATTTTGACAGAGTGTACTTCAGGCACTTTCCCTGTAGGCAACGAAATGTATTCAGAATTTCTTAAAGCTTTCTTAAAGGTTAAAGGACATGCTCATGGCCCTGGAAGAGTGATGATTCATGTTGACTTCTCAATCTATTTTCAATCTATAATAAAAACTGGTCAAAGAGGACATGCTATTGATAAGATATTATGATAAAATAATTGATATAAATAAACAGTATCATGTCTTTATAAAAAATTCTCTGGCTAAAAGTTGAAGGCTAAAAGAACATGGAATGTGGACACTCTTTATAGCATCAAATGGGTTGTCTTACTAAAAATACACAGACCAAAAGGTTGAAATGTCAGTCAAGACATCTCTGTCAGCTTAATGGATTAAAGAAGAAGTATACTTTAGTCATAATCTATGTTTGAATTAGATTAATCGTAGGCTCTGAGGGTTTATGCAGAAGTGAGATGAAATGAACCTTTGGTTTACGGTCTTTAAGAATGAAGACGGAAAATCTTCCACTTATCAACTCCAGCTATTTTATCTATCGGATTAATTTAAACACTTTCCATTTCTCCGTTTGGTGTCCTGTAGGTATGAGGCAGAGAACGCATTCTTCCTCAACCTGCACCTGTCTGACTTCAACATCATAGACACCCTTGGAGTTGGAGGATTTGGGCGTGTTGAGTTGGTAAATATAACTTGATTGCAAAACACTTTCGAATGTGATGGATATCTATCTACCTGTGTCCTCACTATTGTCTGGGCTGGTAGTGCAAGTGAAGGATGGTCTACAATTATAATGTGTTTGATCTCTGGTTAACTATGGAGCACTTAGAATGTATATTTCTGTAAATCTGAGTTATCGTCTGATAACTTGTTATTGTAATGTCAGGTGCAGCTGAAGAGTGATGAGTATAAGACATTTGCTATGAAGATCCTGAAGAAGCGCCATATTGTAGACACAAGACAACAGGAGCACATCCGCTCAGAGAAACTCATAATGCAGGAAGCTCACTCGGACTTCATCGTCAGGTACTCGCAGTGGCACTGGTGCATTAATACCAAACTCTGATCTTCTACAGGTCTCTTATAGACTGGCATGGAAAAATAAACTGTATGATAAGTTACATCTATGTACATATTTGAAAAAAATGTTCAATCAACATACAGTAGTTTTCTTAGAATATATATAAAATTAATTTATTTATAAGCTGTGTATACGTTTCTACATGTTTCCACATATGCAGCATTGTTCATCTTGTACATAAGCATGTGTATATATTTACTGTATGCCAACATATGCCTTCTATCGTGTGCGTACTGTATATATCTTAAAGTTTTTGCATGTGGCTTATTATTACATTTTTAGTCATTGTGCATCAACGACCACTAGGGGTGCTGTATGGCATATTTTACATGTGGTGTTCAAGTCAAATTGGGTCTGGTGTTGAAAATTCTCATGAAACAGATTGACATTAATAGAACACTTCAAACACAGTACAGTGATAAAACTCTTAGCCACAGTAAATTGTGTAAGAGTATTTTAAAGAAGACCCAGGGAATGGCAATCCTGGCCAAGGTGGCTTTCAGTGAAAGGAGCCCCTGATCCTTGAAAATCGACAGATAATTTGTCATCCACTTGTTTAAGAGACTGTCTATAGGAACTATACACATCACAATCATTCATAAACACCACTTGCATATTACAGGAACTCGACTGGGAGTTATTGACATAAATCCTGTACAGTCCTGACACCACTCTAAGCCATTTCCACATGTTTGGGCTACTAAAGGAGTTCCTGAGACAACATTGTTTAAGATGCGAAGCAGGCAGTCCGATCATGGTTCCTGCCTACTCTGCAAACTTTCTATCTTCATGGTATCCACTACTGGATAGCACTAGTGAAATACTGGGATAAGTGCATTAGTGTGGCAGGGGATTATATAGAGAAATAATGGGAGCTTTTAGTCTCATAACAAAAGTCTTGGTTTAACTTGAATGCCCTTATACAGGAAACTGCTCTGCCATTTTATTTATTTCAGTCAGTAAATCTGAATGATTTAACTCCCATCTAGGGCCCTGGATTTGCCCTATCATCCAGAGATTAAATCCTGTTAATACATTGTACTTTGTGGCCAGGAGTCAAAGAGAGCAAAAGTAGCAGTAATAATTTATATGATTATTTTGGCTAAGCTTTTCACAACCAAAAATAAAATCCAGTTCAAACGCAGGATTCAAGCTCCATGCAAGAGGGCACAACACAAAATATATGAGAACCCCTGGAATAAGAAACTTATTAACACAGCCTTAATGTTAGTGTTTTTGCTTGTTCTTTAGGCTATACAGGACTTTTAAGGACAGTAAATACTTGTACATGCTGATGGAGGCGTGTCTAGGAGGGGAATTATGGACCATTCTCAGAGACAAGTAAGATGAATATGCCTATACTCACTGTAATTACTCAATTACTGTTTATTTCAGCATCTTCACTGTGTATTTGCTGTTGCAACTACTGTAGCATGGTAACTCTGACTGAACATCATCCTCATCCTGTCATTCTTTTTTTTCTATTCTAGGGGTTCATTTGATGATTCTACTACACGATTTTACACAGCATGTGTAGTGGAAGCTTTTGCATATCTGCATTCCAAAGGCATTATTTACAGAGACCTTAAACCAGAGAACCTTATACTGGACCACCGGGGCTACGCAAAACTGGTAAACTAATATAATCAGATTCTGGTGTATATATGTATTAACTTTTAATTTAACACAGTAGAGGCGGCACAATGGTGTAGTGGTTAGCACTGTCGCCTTGCACCTCCAGAGTTCGGGTTCGATTCCTGGCCAGGCTTGATTCCCGTCTCTGTTTGCATGGAGTTTGCATGTTCTCCCCGTGCTTGGTGGGTTTCCTCCGGGTACTCTGGTTTCCTCCCAGAGTCCAAAGATATGCAGGTTAGGCTAATTGGCGTTCCCAGATTGCCCGTAGTGTGTGAATGAGTGTGAGTATATGTACAGTATGTGTGTGTGCCCTGCGATGGATTGGCACCCTGTCCAGGGTGTACCCCGTCTCGTTCCCTAAGTCTCCTGGGATAGGCTCCAGGTCCCCCGTGACCCTGAATACAGGATTAAGCGAGATAGACGACGGTGAGTGAGTGAGTTAACACAGTAGAACATGTGACCACCTCAGAGCTTGTTTGGTTTATAACAGCTCCTATTGTAGTGTTCGTCAGATTCTCAGGCTCAGACAGGCTATCCCATTGATAATGATAGGTTTTATCTTACTGTAAAACCTATCAGGCTTAGTTCACATTAAAATGTTGAACCTTTACATTTCTTTCTACTTAAATGCAGCATGGATCTCTTTCTTCATAAATGCTGAAATGTGATCATTCGATGCAGCAAACTGATAAAGTAGTGTAATCAGATTCTTGTAATACATACTGTATGTGTATATGTATTAACTATTAAATGTATCATAAACTGTAAAATATTTCCTTTTCCCCCTTTTAAAGGTGGACTTTGGCTTTGCTAAGAAGATTGGGTTCGGGAAGAAGACATGGACATTCTGTGGTACCCCAGAATATGTAGCCCCTGAGATCATTCTTAACAAAGGGCATGATATCTCAGCAGATTACTGGTCCCTGGGCATCCTCATGTATGAGCTACTAACAGGCAGGTAAGTAAAAGTGTAGTGTACAATAGATAAAAAAGCATATATATGCACAGTGCTGTGAAAACGTATTTGCCCCTTTAAATTATTATACTTTTTTTTTGCATATTTGTCACATTTAAATAATTTGGATCATCAAATAGATTTTCATATTATACAAAGACAACTGGAGTAAATAGAACAATGCAGTTTTTAAACAATTTCATTCAGAAAGGGAAAAAAAGCTGTCCAAATTCAATTCAATTCAATTTTATTTGTATAGCGCTTTTAACAATTGTCATTGTCGCAAAGCAGCTTTACACAATC
>JAQMYJ010000003.1:14759578-14776497 GCA_030014305.1 Clarias laeviceps | reverse complement strand
ATATATATATATAGTGTGTATATATATATATATATATATAGTTTAGAACAATGCTTTATACATACTTTATGTAATGTAAATTATGTTGAAAGCCACATAAAATTCATTCTGTACTTTTGATAAAATATATACAGTACAGAATGATAAAATATATATTTTAATGAATATATTATTAAAGTATATATATATATAAAATACTGTGTATATATATATATATATATATATATATATATATATATTTAAAAAATTTAAGTGAACACTGCTTGTAAGAGATTTCATCTGGTTAATTGATAATCAAGAGCAAAGGTTGATGTTGTCAGTAGACAGGCTACAAATTATCTGGATTTTTTTCTCACTTTTTTCACAACTTCTTAAAAACTTATTAAAAATAAAAATTATTATTATTTTTTTAATGACTCTGACATTCTGCCTTACTGCTTTTATTCCAAAGTTAATTTGCTGAAATGACCACTTAATAAATTACATTATAATGGACTCGTTACTTATAGTAACAATAAGGTATTTGTGTATGACAGATAATATAAAATAATTAGAAGAATAAGAAAATCCTGAAGTAAGGGAACTTCCAGTGTAATGTTTTTCCATGGAAATACGTTGAAGCCAGTGCTGGAGGTGTGTATCATGAGGTACAGCTGTCTGGTGGCAAAGCGGGATGACCAACAGTAAATATTAGGAATGACCCAGTACCTTGGAAGTGTGCGACACCCGGCCAAAACACACACAACATGCAGAACATTACACAAGGCACTGCGTAACTGCTGGCTTCATCTGCAACACTTTCCTGCCCAGACTCCACTGACCAAAATACATGCACACACACGCGCACAAGTCCGTGCACACACACAAATTATAATTGGAGGGTGAGGATACAGAATCAGTTTTTGGTCAAAAGAAGAATGGAAAAAGAACTTCAATAAGTGCATAAAGCAAGATCACTCTCTCTCTCTCTCTCTCTCTGTGTGCGCGTGTGTGTTGCTTACCAGGCCAAGGCTCTAAGCATAATTTAATGAACTGAGAACGACCTTGATCGGCGATTCAAAGCTGGGAGCATGGGCCACTCCCCCACTCCCACCCTCTGCCCTCACATTCATCAAGTGGGTGTTTTGATCTCTCAGGCACATCACATGTGCTCCCCCCACAACCAGCGCCAGCCACACCGCACTACTATTGGCTAAGCTCGCTCAGCAAATTACCCCCCCCACACACACACACACTAACAATAATGCAATGCCCTCGCGCCGCCCTGGGCACATCCTACACTGAATCGTTAACTTTTGATTAAGCCTGACTGCTCCACACAACTAATAAAGAGGGGTCAGGCAGCTGCTTTAATACTCACAAAGAGTCATTACTCCTCTTCCCTGGTAACGGTTACTAGACATGGTCACACGGGCAAAGAACAAGCCCTTTTAATACACTTGAATAAAACACCAGCAGTCTGAACAGTCCCTGGTTCAATCATTGGGGGGAGAAAAAAAAACACATGACACAAATCATAAATGCCCTTCCTGCCTCTTTCCTAGTGAAATCATCACTTTATAATTTTACCGCTTACTGGAACCAGATGCAAAAAAATGCGGGGATTACTGAAATTTCTTAAATGACAGAAAACAAAGCTACCCAAGTCACTCAAACACCCCCGCCCCATGTCCTACAACACCACTCTAATGGCCAAGGTAATGTGACATGCATTCTGGTTTTATTTTTAAGAAAACACCTCTTACATTAAAACTCATCGCTGTGGATGAGACTTACAGCTGGCTGGCGGATTACAAAATCAGGCCTCACCATTACAATTACTTTGCAATATTCCAGTGTAAAAAGGGTACGAGGACATTTCTTTATGAGACAAGTCCTTCCTCTGAACCTGTCCTGCTAGCTTCCTCTGAGAAATTAAAGAGCGCAGGAAAAGAGATGAATTTTCCCTCTTCATGTGGTCTTTCGGCTTCGAGCGGGCGTAATGAGCTAATTGTGGCTTTTGACTACGACTTGCAACTTTTTCCCCTGAAACCATGTGTGTTATTCTTCGAAGTCCATAAAGCTTTTCGAACTCTTGTGTGTCTGGGGTGGGGGGGGGGAATTAACCAAGTTCATCTAAGTCAGTGTAACTGCAAGGTATTAATTATGCTGAATGAAGAGACAGAGTTGGCTGCTCCTCTCCAATTAAAATATGGTCAATTTAATCACATCCTGCTGAGTGCTGAGAGGGACTGAGGCATGAAAATCAGAGCAGATGGAAGAAAAGGAAGAAAAAAGAGAGATAGAGAGAGAGACACACCAGGGATGAAGCAGATATGAAGGAGTGAGCACTAAGACTTCACACTCTGATGTGTAATATCTAACAGGAATTAAAATACATCAATGATTCCGCAGCTAGGGAATAATGTAAGCCATTGCATCATTTTTTAAGTAAAAAAAAGAAAATTGCATATATATTTAACCATCAAAAAATATGTTAGCCATTTCAGACAACAATCTCTCTCTCTTTTACCAAGTTTGCTACATTATAGCTAACAATGCAGTAACCGCATAGTGGTTTTAACAAAAATTAACAAAATGTGGCTAGCTAGCATCCAGTGATTTTCTTTAAAAAGGTTAACTAATATTTTACTTTCAGTATATATTTTGGCTAACACTGTTATAATTTACATATCACAAATAAAAAAAATTTTTTTATGTGTAAATGTACTTTTTTTTTTCCGTGATCATCCGTGATGATGTCACTGTGTTCAGGTAACAGTGATGATTCACTGTTGTGGGACTAAAATATCCGTCTTTTTTTTATTTTTGTAAAGAAGCAATTTTTAGTTACTTTCCTGACAAATGTTGCGAATGACACTTGTTTAAGATGTCTTCTACCTTGTCTGTACATACAGTATACGCACGAGTGCTACACAAACAGCAATAAAAACGAGAATAATCATTTCTTCACTGCTTCAAACTGGTGGTGTGTGGTGTCTGAAGCCTCTCTTACTCCAACTGTCCGTCCATACCATTTCTCCCACACTCTTCACTAATCCGAACGTATTTAAATATCATTACTCCCGTTTTGGGGTGGCATCTACAAACCGACTCGGCCGCCCAGCGGGATGGATGACGCACTCACTAACTCACTCGCACTCTCTGTCAGAATGCAGGAGATCCTCGAGTCAGCCTCCAGTCACGAACGGCAGGATTTACGGGTGGAAAATTGCAACACTTGAATGGGGATGGTGAAAAGAGGAGACGGAGGCCAAGATAAAGATGAGAGAGGCGTGAGAGGAAGGCAGACAGGGGGAACACAGGGCTCATGGGCTGAGCTTCTACTGCGAACACTGCAGTAAACTCAGAGCCTGACCAGTAAATAGCAGCGCTGCATTCCATCTCAGAACAGACACGAGTCATGCAGCCATCACTTGTACTCCTTGTACACTAAGTACTGGAAAGATTTATTCAATACCCCATGCAATAATAATTAGAACAAATAAATGAATACATTTTTAAAAAGCTGAATAAACAATAAAATCTATCTATTTGTGTGGCTTAAGTTTCTTTCTTTTTACAAGTTTATACATGTATATTATTTTAATTGATGATTAATGATCTCTGTGATTTAAGGGATTATAAAAATGCAACACATGATGCATTCTTCTTTACTATATTGCTCAGCCCTAGCATCATCCGAACAGCTGAAGAGAATCAAGCTGTTTCAGAAAGAAAAAGGAAGAAGGGATGCAGAGGAAACTGGGAAGTGAGAGAGGAGGAGGAGAAGGAGGAGGAGACAGGAAAGCAGGGGAAGTGGCACTGAAGGACAATGGGAGGGAGGGAGGCTAACAGGAACAGAGGAGTGAAAGAGAAGCCGGGCTCGGGGAGCATCGAAGGAGTTGTTTAAGGAGAAACAGTGTCCGTTTGTGGCCGCTGATAATACTTTCCATTCAACAGGGCTCGCAGCGCACTGATTCCTCTGATTGCAGCCTGGCGCCCTGCTGGCGAGCCTCAGTGCTGAAATTAAATCCACTCTATTCAGTTATAAATTATAATGCTCTATAAACAACACCCCCACTGGGAAAAAGAGGGGAGGGGGCAGAAAGAGAGAGAAAATGAGAGAGAGAGAACAAGAAAGAGAAAGAGAGATAGACAGATAGAAGAAGAAGAAGAAGAAGAGGCAGCAGATATAAATGGATAGGCATCAGGATAGGAAGTGTTCAGTATCCTGAATGAGGAAAGCAGGTAAGAGGAAATACAGGCACAGCAGAATTGCTGAGCAGTGATGTTTCAAATATGCAAAGGTAATTATTATGATTAACACATGAATTCTAAATTAATTTGCTTTATTTATTGGGGTAGTGACAGGTCAGTGGATTAGATGGTGAACTAATGATCAGAAAGGTCAGGAGTTCAAACCCCAGCAGCGCCGCTAAGCAACGACCTCAACTGATCACTTGTATAACTGAAGTAAATCTAAGTCGCTAAAGACAAGGGCTTCTACCAAATACTGCAGCCTAAATGTTATTGGGTGTTAAGCATTTATACTACTGAAAGATAATATAATACTGAATGAATAAAAAATGCTAAAAGTACAGTTGAGCCTTGTGTTCTGTCATTCATTCATATAGAATGTTCTCAAATTTTTCTTTTAAGAAAGAAAAACACAGTGAGGTCAAGTGAGGTTAATCCTCCTGATATCACAGATCTCAAAGTGAAGGAGAGAAGGCAGTGAGAGCAAGACAGAAAGCAAGAGTTACTGTGTGTGTGTGTGTGTGTGTGTGTGTTGTGTGAGAGAGATGTTTGTTTCATTGGCAGCTCTAAGCTCTGTTTGAGGATCAGAGTGGCTCTGCGCCACTCTGCCGCCACCTTTGTCTCAAGTCCAATGTCTGGAACCCTCGGCACCCGAGCAGTGAACTACAGGGCACTGTGTAACACACACACACACACACACACACACACTCACAGAGAGACATGCACACATACACAGACATGCACAGAAAAGAAGGAAAGCACCGACTTCCACCCAAGCGCAACAGTTATAATCAGTTGTGTCTTTCTCAGATTTGGCGAAATCAGTACTTTGCCAGTGTTTTGACATTTCATCGTGTTGCGACGACTAAAAGAGATTGGAAGGAGTGGATTATAATTACAACATTAACGTTCCTGACCTCTAATTACTGCCCTCACACACCCCGGCATGCTCAAGAGTGTAACACTGCATCAACCTTGATCCTGTCATTTCTGACCAGACATCTCTGGCTATGAGCCGGTATTGGCTGTGGTTCAGAGGTTCCACTAACATGTAGTAATATTCTGTTCTTACAAGGTAATCTGTCTAAGACACAACATACCCTGGGTGGTACAATAGTAAAAATTAGAGACCGGCAGAAACTTTTAAATACTGTTTACACTGTGGTAGTGCTAAAAATGCCAAAAGCTGTTAATGCCTTTGCTTAACATGGTATCTGTTGAATTTTTATTTAAAAAATTTTTTTTTAGACACGACATCACGAATGTCAGCACCACCGCAGCTCTTCAAATCGGTGCCCAAAATAAACAACATGTGCACTTAAGCCAGCCACAGCTGTACAGCAGCTCTAGGCAACTGAACCACTTTTATAAAGAGCATTTAGTTTTCTGTTTCTCACAAGCAATACAAAACTTTCATTTCTCTAATTTGTAAAATAAAATTGTAGCAGCTCATCACTAATTTTACAATGTGAAGCTGATCATTCAAAATTCCTATCAATTAGGAGTCTAGTGATGAATACATTCATCCAAACCCAGGAACTCTTGTAGCTTTCTAAACTGGATTTTCATAAAAAACGCATTTTGCGTTATGCTGCTCATGTGAATTTAAAAATAAATAAATGACAAACAAATAAATGAATGAATAATAATTTAAAATAACAATAAAAAAATAAAAACATCTAGCATAATAAATGAGGCTCACTGCAAACTTGGATCTGTATCCAGTCGGGAATAGAAAACTCTGCCAATGATAAACAGACACAGTTTTTATTGTACACATGCAAAATGTGTATAATAAAGTCCATGAAATAAATCCAAACTGAGGTGGTTTGTGGAATTTATTTTATAATTATGCCTTCAAGAGGTTTGAGAAGTTTTGCATTAGACAAGACGGCTTGTTTATGCTTTTGGCTTCGAGCATGGAATGAATGACTGTAGAATCTTTTTGTTTTTTTTAACTCACAAGCATCTTTTAGTCATTTTAAATGCCATTAGCATAAAAATATATTCATAGACACATATCTGTACAATTCTCTCTATTAGCCACTGCTAAATACATATCTGGTGTGTGTGTATGTGTGTGTGCGCATGTGGGTGTGTGTTGTGTGACTCTTCAGGCTGGAGAAAGTACTACAAAAGAAGAGGTCTAACCTCATACAGAGCATTCCCAATCAACATGGACACAGTTGGCTTAACATGTCAGTGCTGAACCTGTAGAAATACCACAGGCAAACCAGAAACATGCAACCACACACACACACATGCAAACTAGAATACACAGACACTTGAAAGGGTGGAGAACGTTCCAAAGATTCAAAATGCCTTTTAAGTGCCATGGTTCAGGGAAAGTATTGGGAACGTCTCTGACAGCATGCCGCTCTGAACTCTCGCTTGTTTACTCAGAGATGCCTCTGAGCCACGAAAGCTCACCGCTTTGCCCCATTTGAACCCGGTTGGTGCATCAGAAAGAAATTTCTGCTAATACCAAGTATGCTTAAGGTAGAGCACGGAGATGCTGCTTGCACCCGAGTCTGGTAGCGTTCAGTAAAAATAGCAGTGGTAACTGGTCCAGCTGTCCAATCACAAAGCTCCTGTTCACCTCCCACCCAATTATGGCACGATTGGCAGCGCAAACAAAGAATTACTGGTTGTTAAGTCGGCCTCTTTCTCATCTCTGGAGCGGCTTCCTCTGTGCTGCACAGCACACGACGCCTGCAAACACCTGATACGCATCCAGCACCCTGCTGCCATGCAGTCCTGTTAAATTGTTACCACCTTTCGCTAAGCTGGTTCTGACAATTAACAACGTTGCCCTCCACTTCAAAGGCCACTGCGCCTGTAGGTTAAACCGCAGTGCTCCTGCAGATTTGTTTTTGATTTTCATGAGGTCCCAAGACACTCTCAAACTTCTCACAGACGCTCTCTCCTCAGATGCTCCCTACTCCCTACGCTCCAGTTAGATTGTCTATCAGGATTGCTTACCTATGACCAGTGGCAGCCTGTGGCCAGTCCAATGAAGATAGAACTGATATGAGCAACATGGTTTTACATGATAAATATCACTGAACATCAGAAAAACACAAGAAATGAAATTATTACTACTATTATGACTACTAAATGATTTTGTTTATTAACATTATGGATTTTTTTTTTATTATCTCCCGGAACACAATTACGTTTACATTGATTTTTGGATTTATTTATTTATTTACTGTAAGCAATGATGTATGCTTTTTTTCTACAATAAGTTTTAATATTTAAATATTAAATATTTAAATATTAAAACATATTTAAATGTAGGCATTTTCGCACTTATCCAGAGCGACTTACATTTTCATCTCATTATACATCTGAGCAGTTGACGGTTAAGGGCCTTGCTTAAGGGCCCAACAGGGACAACTTGGTGGTCGTGGGATTTGAACCTGGGACCTTCTGAACCGTAGTCCAATGCCTTAACCACTGAGCTACCCCTTCCCTAGATTGCTGTCTTGCATTTAAGCTGGGTGGAGACGTAGCGATGAGGCGAGACGAGATCTATGTAAATGGGACAACCCCCATCACGGAACGGGGGTCGGACATCTTGGGACATGCGATTTGTGTGACACGCTATTGGGAGGTTAAAATGACATTCAATTAGTTAAAACAACCCACTGATATCTTATATAGAGTAGATCAGACATATACAGCCAGGGCTTAATTAGTGGTAAACTAATTAAATCAAGAACAGTGAATGAAAATGCAAGTAACAAGTTCTGGGCTCATTCTATTATTAAGACGTACAAGACGTTGTTGTTGTTAACCTTGCGGCTGCTTTCATTAAGGAGTCGCCATAGCGGACCATCTGATCCACACACAACTTGTAAATAGGTTTTACGCTGGATGCGCTTCCTGCTGCACCAGTCCTGTTTTACCTGGGCTTGAGACCGGCCTTGCAGCCAGTGGCTGGAGTTGGGTGGGAACTGAACCCAGGAATATTTAAAGGATACAAGAATTCAGCACTGTGATGTAAATTTGCACTGCAAGTTCACCTTTGAGAGCAATGTTTTGAGTAATATTTTATAACACTTGACACTAACACTGTTGTGTTAGTGTCACACCGATTTTTGTGTGAAAGGGGCTTATTAAGCTATACGGTCTAATGATATAACAGGACCCAATGAGGGTTGGCAGCTATTAGCACCTACCCTGAATACTATTAATAAGTTGAACTAAATGCACATTTTTGGATCATGTACACAAGTAGAAACAGTCCAGTGGAACTTTTAGCCACTCTGTGGTGTTGCTACAGGTTAACGCTGGTCATGTTATAACCTCAAGTCAAGTTCCAGTGATATTTTGAGAGATAATAATTGATTAATGTCTCATAATTAATGTAGTAAGCCTTGTTGCTGAGTTTGTAAGTCATGTTGTTATTACTTTTGTTTGTCTTCAAGCCATCATTACTAAGTCTGATTTGTCCATACATCATGATCTGCATACATTACATAACTGTAATAATAATAATAATAAAAAAAAAAAACTGACCTGAAACAGTGGAACAGCGATGACATTTGCTGTGACATTTGTAAATGATTGCATATGTGGTTTTGTGATTTCATTTGATTTTTATGCAGTTAATGGTGGAAAGCAAATTATAGCAAGCATAAAACAAGAGCTGGATGGCAGTAAAGATTTGTTCGATTCTTTGCTGCCTCAGATGACTGTAGCGTCAATATGTCGCAGGCTTTCTAAGTTACCAGAACGGCGCCACACTTGCATGCTTGGTGTATTGTTGTAGGTTAATCCTGCAATGGAATACTTAAAGCAGAAATGTGAAGAATGTGTCAAAAGTGAGTGTCAGCATAAATTGTCAGCAATTTATGTTACACTGAATTCAACATGACTCCTTTTTTTTTATTTCTTAACATACAAAAAATCTGCTACTATGAAGTTCCTATACATCCACCTAAACACTTAGATGAACTGGACAAATATAATTTTTCATCATGAGGTCTGTACTGACCATCTCTGAAATAGTGATTTCACTCATCACATTAACAGTTTTATTTCCATTTATATGTAATACAGCATTTCTTTTACTAGTTGTGTGAAACCTTTGTGGCTGTCTTGGGTGAACTTCAGCAGCACATGATGAAACCGAGGCTCCTGCGTCAATCTGACGGGCGGACTGTGAAGCTTGCCAAGGCCACGCACATGCCCCCACGGTGCCGACGAAGAACTAGAGCAAAAGCATCTCTGAATTAAGTTCAGGATGGAGGCGTGATTGTGTGTGTGTGTGTGTGTGTGTGTGTGTGTGTGTATGTATGTGTGTGATACTGTGTGAAAGAGACTGTGTGTCTATGCACACACATAGGGGGTGGGGGAGGATTTGTTAGAGAGAATGTGTGTTGCTCTTTCTCAGTAAACAGCTCTTGCTGTAGCCCCAGGATGTGAGCTGTCATTTCGTATAGCTGGTGATGAGGCACAGAGCTGTCAGGACAGATGAAGACAACCCACAACAAGAGAGAAAGAAAAAGAGAGACGGACTGACTGGGGACGAGAATTTCACAAGGAAAATTGTTCAATAAGCAGGGGGAGGAGGCATTAAGTGTTGACAGAGAGATTTTCCACTGGAGTAATGAAGAGTGAAGAAAACGCCACTGTCACTGAGGCATCCTGAGTGGCAAAGACGTTGCTCTCCGGGAGTGTGAGTGAAAAAGACCAGTCTCACTGGAAAAACCTGAAAAAGAATTTTGAGCCATAAAGTCCACCTAACACACTATGTGCTAATTCACTTACGTGGTCGAGAGTTCCAGATGTTAAAACCTTGTATTAAAAAAATTAGTTTAATGTTACTTTGTGGAAATGTGAAGTTATAACTTTCAGCTCCAGAGACCACAAACAGCTTCTAAATTGAAGGTGGAAACTGAAGTAACTGAGAATAGAAGGAAACATCATTAGCATTTCCTTTCTTTAAAAGCCAAAGCCAAAACGGTGCTAGATTTGGTCTACCAACTAGCTTTAATGCAGCATCACTGCAATACAATACCATATATTTACAATGAAATGATGGCAATGAAAATATTTCCGGAGGTTCTGCTTTACAGCAGTTCTTCACTAAATAAGTATTGATGATAACAAGAAATCTTGGCCCAACAGAGAAGCATTTGCATTGTCGTCAGGATGATATGATCGGAGAACAATTCTGACTGGGAAAGATGGCATTTCCTCTTTTGCCTGTCAATCAATGTGCCATTAGCCAATCATGAATGATTAAAGAGGGCAGATTTCCTCTCAGAAGCTCATGCTCGCGCTCACCCTCCCTAGCTGTAGGGAATCATTATTACTGATTAAGAATGTGATCAGCTAAAGTTTGATTTCCTGTCAATTTAAATACCAATACAGGTCAGCTTCAGAAGGATGTACAATACTTTATGTCCATTCATTATTTCCTAAGATTTTTTTAGTCTGACATTTAGACCAATGGTTTGGACCAGACCTAAAGCAAAAGATTGTCTTTTGAGGTTTCATTACTGAGCTCAGCAACTAGAATCACCTGAATGCTCAGTTTGGTGTGGTGTTTGTCTTGTCAAAGTTCCCAGGTTTACCCAGAAGAAAAAGGTAATGTTGTTCCAGTGTTAGAAACACTAGTGTTATTATACCTAATCACGAGACAGCCTATTTGTTTAAACCTATTTTCAGGCAAAACAACCACCCTATATGATGTTTTCCTTTTTTTTTTTCTCTCGTTTTGACAGATGTACTGACTGAATGCAATCAAAGTTTAGTCTGAGAGTCTCACGCTGCTCATTTACATGGTCTTTCCCAATTATTTTGAAATGTGTTTTTTCCTGTGTTAGTCATGTGTGATGTGCGCTGTGCAACATTTGACCTTTATGAAAGGCACGTCCTGGCTCACAAACACATGGGTTTAAGGGTGTCCCACATATTGGGTTAAAAATCCTGCCACTAATTTAAGCCTTTACTCCACTTTAAAGACGGACCAATTTAACTTTGATGAAAACGGGACTGACTTGCACAATATGGCTTTGAGTTCGGCACTTCCATACACCCCTGCGCTCTGCTAACCACAATAGTGTGTTTGAAACCTCGGCAGTATCTGCGACAGGGTCTTTATTTTTTTTCTTTGCGATGCTGGAAGTGCCAAGGCAATACTCACTTTATATTATTGGTGGAGTCTTCCCGGCGTGAACTGCTAAATTAATCATTTGAGGATGGAAAAGGAGGAAATTTTTCTTGCTCCACCACACACCACAGTTGAATGGAGCCCAGTTCTAGCCTCGCAATAATTGAAGTGCTCATAAGAGATCAAAGAAGTAAGTTTGGTTACATCTGTGTGGGGAATTCCCCTTAGAGAGAGAGAGAGAGAGAGAGAGAGAGAGAGAGAGAATAGATATGTGTGTCTGAGTGTGTGTCTGTGTGTGTGTGTATGCGTCTATGATGTGTGACTTTAAATGCCAGCTTTTCCGCCCTTCATCAACATAATACCACTTCTGGACTAATCAATATGATTTAAGATGATGTTTAAATGGGATACTGAATCATCACTTAATCATTGGTGGAGTTTTGAAAACATCGTGTGGTCCTGGTGCCGTACTCCGATTTGCACGTAGCAGCAATTTTTCACAGTATGGCCAATTGATTAAACTAACATTAGTCAAGTTTTCAAAAGATGTGAGAAAGCATGTGTAGTCCTCAGAAACAGACCTTGAAACCCCCATTTCCATATACAGTACTGTAGAACACACTCAAACAGAAATGATGAAACGCAGTCGTAAGAAAAATAATAACAATGCACAGAACAGCTGGCTAGTAAAACTAGAGCAAAGCGTACTTGGGCCAACAAAAATGACTCTCCCAAAATGGTTAAGAGCTTAAAAACTTCACCTTTCCATCTTAGTTACTGTGCGACAAAAGACCACATAAAACTGTATTAGGGTTTGGAATTTTGGGAAACGTTAAAAGTGAGCTTGGAATGGAGAAAGGAAAAAAAGTACTCAGCATAGACTAGAATAACAGTCTGGCTGATCTGCTTCAGAAACATCTGTATCCAATTACAAACTACATCCTACCACAGATTCTCAATAACACGAACAACGCAAGCAAAGCTGCGAGTTCAGGAGCGATGTCAAGTGCAGCTTCTACAGCACACGGGTGTTGGGAACTGAAATATTTCATCAGGCCATGAGTCTGTCGTGCATCAGGGTGGCTTTCGGGGAGCTCTTCCTCCAGCTTTGAGCCTCTGCTCTGAACCCCAGGCACTAATGCGCTAGATTTAGCCTGCTCTAATTTCCCAGACAGCTGGCAGACTTCTGCATTGCTTCAAAGCAAAAATAATCAAGAAGTATGCAAGTGTGGTGTTTCTTTTTTTTTTTTTACGGAAAGAAAACAGCAATATGATGCTTTTGCTAATATACAACCCGAAGCAAAGGTCCTGACTTTAAAGAAACGCAGAGGCCAGAACTTGGCTAGGCCTTGTTTATACACAGAAATGAAATTCTGAACGAAATGAAGTTTTTTAAACCATTTATTCAAATACATTTTACTCTGTTATTACTGATTAGGGTGTATTAATACGCAAGTGTATTTTTGTTAAATATGGCATTAAAAAAATACATACAGCATTATTATTACTTATTTGACTAGATAGATATGAGGTAGAGACAGTAAGACATGCGAGTTTATGTTTGTGGTGAGAACCCAGCCAATTGCAAATTCTTTAATAGCCAATTATGTTGTTCTAGGAGCTCTAATTACCCACATACAGTCAATGATTTCCATGATCGAATTAATGACTTAAAAAAGAAACAAAGTAAGAAGACAAAGAGCAAACACTGATGAGAAACTCAGCATTTTACACATAACTACTTCTACAAGACTTAAAACAGTAATGCCAGCTAATTTACTGAACCAATCAGAAACTACATCATGTCAAGTGTTGTTTCTTGCATATTTTACAACAATATTATCACAGACGGTGATGTTTTCATGTACTGGTGATGAGGATTGTGGTGGATTGGAGATCGATGGGCAAATGAGACCCACTAAGACGTGAAAGAACTCCTCCAACTCTAGGTGTAATTATTGTGTAGGTCAGGTGACTTAAATTACACTGATTTATACTTGGCATTTATTTAATGAATGCAAAGACTAAAAAGGATTTAGTACTATGAGTTGTACACTAAAATACATTGTGTAAATCATCAGATTATTATCAAATAACTGTTGATTTACACAGTAAATAATAAACATTGCGAAAAAGAGAAATGTGTGTATATTGAACCCCTCATCAAGAATTGTGTTATGTGTCCATGACAAAGATTTAATTTAATACAAGAGTGAGACAATAGCAGGAGCAGAACATACGAGTGCATCATCCTCCACCAAAGACCATTAGAGCCAACAGCAGTTCACACTTCTTTACAGTATGTATGTGTTGCTGCTATATAAGTATGAATTAAGCTGTGCACCATGTATTTAATGAGGCTCCAGTGTCCAGTGAAGACGCCGATAGTGTCCTAGGCCTAGGAAATGCCCGTTCAGTGTTGTGTGGTGAAATGACATTTATCTAATGCATCTTTAAACCTCTTTGTAATTAGTGGCTGGCTTGACGGTGATGCAGGGTGACTGGAGAGGCCGGCGCCGGATCTTAAACCAGGCCTCAGTGTACTCTTACAGGCGTTTGTTAAGATCACTGGGGCTAGAAGGGTTAGCCACGTTTTTGTGCCTCAATTCACACCCTCTAAACAACAGGGTCAGATCAGTCGCGCTTTAATAGACACATTCTCTTTGGCTGTTGTGACCTTTTCCACAGTAGCCACTGGAAAACAAACTCTGCAATTAGAGCTTAAGCTCCAATCAAAAAGATTGTGGGGGATCCAGTTTATGTGAAATACTTCCATAGTTCAAACTTTTCTACTTCACAAAATAAAACACTCACAGTGCATTGCCAGAAGCAAGAGAACCAATCAGGATAGTTTGTATTGACCAGATTCTGTGTTATAATGTGAAGCAAACTGCTCTCACTGCGCATTGTACACATGCTTAAACATCCTTTAATGTTTGTGGTTAAGATGTGACTGTTGAAAACACAAGGTGTCGAGGACATTAACTATGCTCAATACATTATCCCCCACCTCTATCTGTGACATTCCATTAACTTCAACCTAAATCTGCAACTTTAAGTAGGCTTGGACATTTAATTCATTCTTGAATTATGCATTTTATTCTATAATTACATCTTTAACACTAGCGTTAGTACCTGACCTGTCAGTGAGGGGAAAAGAGATTTTAAAAATAGTTAAAAAGTTAAAGCTAGAAATAATCTGATCAGCCTTAATGTAATCAGGGATATTATTTCAGGTAACTTTTTTAAGGTTGAGTATCTTACACTCAATGTTGTTTGGTAATTGGAGAGCAGGGGTAGCTCAGTGGTTAAGGCATTGGACTACGTTTCGGAAGGTCCTGGGATCAAACCCCAACCCCTCGAGCAAGGCCCTTAACCCTCAACTGCTTAGATGTATAATAAGATAATTTTTTTAAAATAAAAAATAAGTTGCTAATAAAAAATCTGCCAAATGCTGAAATGTAAATGAATCACAGTTTAAAATGTTTTAAAAAGTAGATCAGATAATGTTTTCTTAACGGATAAAATTGTCTTAAAGTGACTACAGCACATCCACAAGCAAATCCACTTATACCACTTCAGTACTGTTATTTCAGCAGTGAAAATATTTACTAATCCCACTAAAAATATTCAGTTTAGCTTTTCTAATTTACATCCATTGGTGCAGGTGTTTGTTTACGTTGAGCAAGTAGCTTATTAAGAGCTCATTTTAAAGTAGATTATTAAATCTAGTCAAATCTAATTGTTCATAATATTACTTTTACTCAACATTTTGATTTCATTTATGGTGCAGGATATCTCAGTACTGCAAAAGTTCCATTAAATTCTGTTCAGCCAATATTGCGTGATAAAATAATCTTTTTATAGCGGTTTGAGTATTTTACATACTGTACATCACCTCAGACTGCTGCAGATATGTTTGTTCTAATGAGCCGGATTTTATTTCATAATGATCACATTACTGCTTTTTATTAGCACCACAGTTTCAGAACTTATGAAAAATAAACATACATTGATCTGTCCACACATCTTTAAAAGGTTCTTATAGTCTATAAGTCTAGTTATAAAAGTTTTTATAGTCTACTTTCTTTTTTTTTTTGGAGCAAGCTATGCTGTGTCGCGTATTTGGTTCTGTTTCTTTGTTTATTTTGTCGTTTCTGTGTCTTCCACATACTGTACTCTGTCATGGTAAACGATTGCGCTGATTGGCTCTGCTGAGTAACGTGTATATTCACAGGAACCTCGAGAATAAAAGTACTAAGTAAAAAAAGAAAAAAAAAGGATAGATGCTGTGACGATCTAATATACCAATTGCTTATACTCTACAATTTGATCTCACTTACAGTATGGCTCAGGTTAAACTTGAGGCAGATATCTAATTACTGCAAAAGGTTCATTTAATTCTGTCCAGCCAGTTGTGCGGGATGATGTGACACAATCTGGTTGGACAGACAGACAGACAGACAGACAGGCAGGCAGGCAGAAAATGTACAGGGACTGGTTTGGGTTCTCCAGTGTATGAAACATAAAGATATCATTGAAAAAGCAAGTTCTGACCAATGCACGGACAATACCTTTCTTTTATTTATATAAGATTGCTAGTCTTTTCACTACCATAAATGAAAAAGCCAGGGATCAATTGAGTGAATCCAAGATACTAAACAGTGAACTGAACTGGAACTGCCAGTGAGATTATGCCAAAGGGTCAAGGATGAAAGGCAACAGTCTCACAGGGAGGACTGGCACATTACTTACTGCTGGAACTGTAAATATCTGTAAAGAGTCCTTCGATGAAGGAAGAAACAGAGAGAGGGGAAAACAAGAAAGATAAAACAAGAAGGAAAACTGTTATGGGTTAATTAACGCTCTGCATAAAACCTGTTATCATGTGAGCCTATGGAACACCAAAAGCCAGAGAGAAATTCTCAAAGGTGTTCTATCAGGTTGAGGTTAGGACTCAAGTCAGTCAAGTTCTTCCACACCAAACTCGCTCATCCATGTCTTTACTTTGTGCACTGGTGCGCAGTACTGGTGTGGGGTTGTTTTTCAGGAGTTGGGCTCGACCCCTTACTTCCAGTGAAAGGAACTCTTAATGCTTCAACATACCAAGACATTTTGGACAGTTTTATGCTCCCAACTTTGTGGGAATAGTTTGGGGATGACCCCCTCCTGTTCCAACATGACTGCACACCAGTGCACAAAGCAAGGTCCATGAAGACATGGAGAAGCAAATCTGGTGCGAAAGAACTTAACTGACTTCAGTTGGATTAAGAATTGGATGTTACTCATGTTCATCTGCATGTGAAGGCAGGCGAGCTAATTCATTTAGGCATTTGGCAGACGAATACTTATTCGAGTACCTTTGGCTCTCTCTCTCTCTCTCTCTCTCTATATATATATATATACACACACTACCATTCAAAAGTTTGGGGTCACTTTCTAACTCCATGATGGTTCCTGATTTTTATTTCTTTCTACTGTCAGAGAACTAACCTGAGATGACCAGAAGACGTAGCTTTAGCGGTTAGCCCAGTGTAGCGTGGATGGTAAACCC